>JAUMHM010000086.1:7098410-7111074 GCA_032362435.1 Melikaiella ostensackeni
AAATTTAATTATGACACACAGGTGCGTTAAGGTTGTATGGTGGCTTTGAAAAACCAATTCAATAAATTTAATTGCATTTCGCCTAGCAAAGTGCTTCGATATAAAAGTACAAAATAAATAGTTCTCGACTCAATCTAAACTTGAGTCGGTGTCGAAAATTCGGCTCACGACTCATGCGCTGAGTTGAATCGGATTAGAGACAGTTCAATTCGAGGCATGCAAATTACTGATATTTTCACATAATTCACTTTCTCTTTTAATCATCAAGACTTTTAGTATATACTCAGAAAAAAGATTTCCTCGATACTCTCCAATTATATCAATTAAAAGAAATGGGCATCAATGATGATATATGATATTTTGAAGTTATTTTCAGATATATTATGTCAATTCATTTGTCACTCATAAATTGTCGTTATCATGTTTATTCACTTTTCATTATTCATTTTCAAATAAAAATTTAAAAAATGAAAATAAGAACAATTTATATGGGACCAATGAATTTGTATCAAGAATATCTATGGGCCTATAGGTACACTAAAAGTCTTGATTACCAGAAGAACATTTAAATTATTTTCAAAAATCTCTTGAAATCTTCTTCTTCTATAAAATAACAGAACACCGTTAAATTTATCATGAACAATTATGCTAATATTGACCTTAATATTTTTTTGTGAGAACGAAAGCAAAGATGATATTTTGGAATTCATCCTTTGACCTCGATGAGGAAGTGCAAGATTTCTTCCTATTGGATGAAATTTTTTTAGGGATTTCCTTTTTCTGAAAAAGGAATGAGAATTCTCATTCGCACATTGCATTTTTCAAACAATGCGACTTCTGGACCACCCTAGCGTACATCAGATTTAACATCAGATTCAACAGCCGAAACAGGTTTCAATAAACATATAAGTATTTAGGAAAAATAATTAGAAAGAAGCAACTCACGAAAGAAATGCTTTGAACACCCCCCCCCCCACACCCAAGTGAGGATTCATAAGAATTTTCAGACCCCCTCCCCTCAAACGAAGCCCCACATAATTAATGAATGCTCTCTAATATCTTACGTAAGATTTCGCCTAACCTTCAAACCCCCTACAAGAAACAATGAGAAATCACGAGGACTGCCCCCCTCCACCATGAAATGTTTATACGTAATATTTGAACAACCCGATTGTGATCGTGGGTGATTGAGCACAATTTCGAGAAAAATAAACAAAAAGTTACTAAATGTGAATATCGTAATCTATTATTAAATGACATCTTTGCTGGTTTTTTGAAAGACATCGTTTTTTATTGACCCAAGAAAATTATAAATTGATTAAAGATTAATTCCAGTGTCAACTTCAATTGAAAAGAAAAAAATAATAATAATAAAATAAAATAATAATAATAATAATTGTTTATTTTTATTTTAATAGTTGTTGAAATTGATCAATTATTATTAAAATTGATCAATTTTTAACAACTGTTAATTATTTTTAATGACAATTGTTAAATGTTATTGTAGTTTGTTGTTGAAATTGATTTGTTATTATTATTTATAAAAGAAACTCATGTCATTTCATTAATTTCGGTACCTATCCGTAACCGAAATACAATTATAAAAATTATAAATTGATTAAGAATTAATTCAAGTGTCTAGGGCAAGGGCTGATTCACATTGCCTTACTGATGAGTCCGGTGAGTCAGCCTAGGACGAAACGCTTATTATTTTTAAAAAAAGCTTGATACTTTGTATGTATGCACATGTATATATGTGTATGTGTATACATGTGTGTATACATATATATATATATATATAATAGAATATAGGAAAAAAAATTCTAGACCCTAATGCCAACTCAAAAAAATCTTCTTCACAATTTTATAAAAAGGTACTCCAAAGCACGATTAGTGAGTGACCTTCTGGGCGTGCGTCTAGAAGAGACTTTTACTGGTGCTGGTGGAGACTAAGAAACAGCCAATGAGTGCAGGGAATTTGAAAAACTTGACATGACATATGATTTTAGTAGGCGCCAAAACAGGTTTTAAGATGGTGTCTGTCTTTCGTCGTTAGTCTAAAAAAATATTTCTTGTCGAAAAAACGGCAATTTCGAAGATACTTTAATGATTTTCATCTCACTTTAAAAATCAGAAATTTGCACGCAAATACAAAGTTACGTGTGACTGTATCTAATTTGTGTCAGTATTCTTCAGTAAAAGATAGATAACTTTTTATGTGCTGATTACGTGCTATAGTGCTATATTTCATCATTTGTTCCAAAGCTTTTTTAAATAAGGAAACATTTTCAAAAATAAGTGACGCTATTAACAGTGTAAATAACTGATAATGTAACAAATTATCATGCCTTCTAACACGCTATTCATTTTTTAATTGCTTGATCAAAAATATATAAGTCATTTCAGTTCCTCTAACTTGTATCATGTACATAATTCATAGAATTTACACAATATTGACGCCTTTCAAGCAAAAAAAGAACTAATTTGCGAAATGCAAACAGAGGAGACTCTCACAAAGCGCCTCTCCCTTCCACTAGCTTTCAATTGAAGAAGTGCCTTACGCGTGAAACTAGATGCGCGCGCCCGAGGTGATATTAAAGTAATCCGCTAATTCTTCTCAAATATCTTTCCTGACAAGCCCAAGGGGCGTGGCTGAACCAAGCTGGCGCTTTCTGAGTGGCTGTGTCCCGAGCACCAGGAGCTTTGTGAGAGTCTACTGCATCTCAGGAAAATAGGTTTTGCCCCTTCCATATATTTTTTAAATAGGTATATATACTCATGTATATTCTAATGGAATATCAGAATAATCTTTAGTTTCTCTTTGCACGAGATTCTTTACCAATCAGTTTTTTCTCTATATTTAGAGAGAATGAAGAAAGTTCTGGGTACTTTGTTTCTCTCGTTAGCGGTTGTCCTTAATTCCATTGGTAAATATGATTTTTAATTATTTAATAATTATATCTAGTTCTTATTTTTCATATACATTTCATATGTTAAAGATTTGCAACTCCTACATTCTGGAAATTAAATAATAATTTTTTTTCTGCCACTCGTCCAGGCAATTCTTAAGAATTTTTTTTTGAATTCCTTGTGTGAACCATAAACAGGAAATTCCTGATAACTGGTTCATCCAATTTACATTTTAAACAGTATCATTTATTTTAACCTTATCGTTGTAATACTACAGACTACGTTTATCCTGTATAATATAAATCCTAGGTATTGTACAATTTAAAACAAGTGCGGAAAGTTTACAGTTCTGGACGAGTGTTGAAATTCACACGAATCAGAACTGCACTTTTCTCATCTGTAGGACATAATATTTCTCGTAACAAATGCAGGGAATCTTTGATTTGAGAAACAATAAAATCAAACTTCGTCTGTTGACTGGTGAAACGCTTCACCCTATGTAACAGCTTTTCCGTCTTTTCCCTTAAGTTTTTCGCCATTAACAATAAACTAGACCCAAATCCCCCCTAAGATGTGATATAATATTTGTGGATGGCCCCTTACAGCCGTTTTGTATGCCTTTGGAGCGATCTTGAAGTTCCCCTTTTCAGCTGGTTGATATGTAATGACCATTATATATTTATGTCAAAAATTATGATGTCATACATATATTACAGCCTTTACTTGCCTACAACTCATACTGAAAACACACACTCGTCAATAAAGCCCCCCCCCCCCATTCACACCCTTGGTGTATAATACAGTATTTATGACACATGCATCGAGTTCCCACATACAGCCTTGCATTGATGGGTAAGTTACTTTTTGAAAGGAACTAGTTATCGTTATTGTTACCGATTAAAAATGTAACTTTTTCTTAGTGCATTTTCCCAAAAAAGTAACTATTGCTACTTTTTTAGTTACTTTTGTATTTTAGAAATATATATCCAAATTTAAATTTTACAAAACTTGATTCATAAGTTTCGAGTGATAGTTTTCACACTTTTTAATGAAAGTCGTAGGTTAGTCATGATCTACATAATATTTCTAAAACAAGGAATATTTTAGAAAATTTTGAATTTAAGTTTGAAGAAAAATTTCAGCTTCCCTATTTTGGGCTATAAATCTCTTTAGCTTCGAAAATTAATTCATTCTTTCTGAAAGGGTTTTGTCACATTTACCTAGTTACGACTTCCATTTCTAAAATATTTACAATATTTGAAAAAATATATTTTCAAAAAAATTCAAAAAAATATTTTTTCATTTGAAAAATGAATGTTTTACCAAAAAAAATGTTTAAAAAATAGATAATTTTTCAATGAAAGAGATGAATTTTCAACTAAATTTATGAATTTTCAAGAAAAAAAACTTTTTTATTAAAGTAGGTCAACTTTCAACCAAAAAAGGTGAATTCTTAATTAAAAAGGTAGTAGTTGAAATTTCAACCAGAAAAGACTTTCATTTCAGATTAAATACATTTAAACTCAACCAAATTCTTAACAAAAATCGTAATAATTGATATTTCAACGAAATAATTTTTTCATTTTAAATCAAAAGCAGTTACATTCAGCCAAAAAATAATTTTTAAAGAAAATAGTTGAATTTGCAGTTGAGACAGAAATAAAATCAATCAGGTTCTTGAAGTATCAAGCCAAAAAGGCGCATTTTCAAAAAAAATGTTGATTTTCAGCCAAATAATAAAATTTCTATCCAAAAAAGATCAATTGCAATGAAAAGTGTACTTTTTTCAATTCCAACCAAAAAGACGAATTTTCAACAAAATAGTTAAATTTGAAACAAAAGAGATGAATTTTCAACCAAGAACATAGTTTTTTACCGGTAAAAAATGAATTTTAAGCAAAATACATGAACTTTCAACGAAAAAAGATCAATTTTTGACCAAAAATGGGATAGTTGAATTTTAATTTAAAAAAATTAATTTTTAACGGAAATAGATGAGTTTTAAATCGAAAACTGTTATATTCAACCAAAAAAAGAATTTTCTTCAAAACAGTTGAATTGTCAGTCAAAAGAGAAATAAAATCGACTAGATTGTTAAATTTTCAAGCCAAAAAGTCGAGTTTTCAACAAAAAAGTTGATTTTCAACCAAATAAAAAAATTTTTAACCCAGCAGATATGTTCTCAATGAAAAATGTAATAGATGGAATTTTATTAACCGCACTGTGTGTAAATGAAAACGCATAGACGGGAGACATTCTTACAGTATCCTGACAAAAAATTTTCAAATCAATTCACTAAAAGGTTTAAAATAAAGTAAAAATAAAAAAGTTGAATACACCAGTAACTCTAAGGTAGAAAATGATAAATTGCAAGAAGGGCTCAAAATAATAAAATAAATAATTATATACATAAGTTCCAGAATAAAATTTTACAAATAATAAGAAGGAAATCAAAAAAAATCAATCAGCGTATTCGACAGTGTTACCTTTTTATGTAATGTTTATAAAATTATAATAAGGAACAAAAAAATGGAAAAATCAAATACTATGACAATGTTATATATTTTATATAAAAATTATGTCCTCATATACATACACATACGTTTTGGGCATAAAATATGAAATGACGTTGGGGGGGGGGGGGAATTAGGAGTAGTTATGATTTATTACACAGACACACAAAAAAGTGTGTGGAGGCAGAAAAGCGACCTATATAGCATTGTAGTATTGATCTAGCATAGTCAAAATCTGCATAGATTGGAATTTTCCGCTTACCAGTTTTTTTTATTCGAGTTTAAATTTTTAGTTTAGATCAAATTATCCCAAGTAGGCCATCATAAATCGAAATTCGTTTTTTGTTTGCTGTAAAATGAATTTTTTAGTTCTCTATATGTTCGCGAAGATTTCCTAAGGTTTTGATCGCAAACAAAATTTTTTTGCGAAAGTTATTAACAATGGAAATTTGATGTTACAACATGATCAACATTTTTCTTGTGAACGGCTAAACATATTTTAACGATTCTTACGTTTAAATTTTTGTTTGAAAACGTACATTCCAGAAATCTTTTTTCTGATTATAAAAACATTAAGTTTGTTTAAAAAATTATCAATTGTTTATGAACAAATTGTACTATTGTTCTCGTAGAAGGAATTTTTCTTGCAAGTAACTCTACATTCTCCACGTAGACATATTTTTAGTCAAATTTCCTTGAATATAGTATTCATTTGTTCTTAAATGATCGTGAAATAATAGAAATTACATAGTATTTCTTTTCGCATTTCTCTCTAGAAGAATGTAGAAAACGTGCGAAAAATTTTGTTTTGAAAGAAAAATAGTTTAATTTGCTTATGAACAATTAATATTTTTCTTAAACAAATTCAATCTCTTTCTATTTGGAAGAAAGATTTCTAGAATGTACGTTTTTGACAAAAAATTTCAACTTAAGAATGATCAAAATCAGTTTAGCCGTTCATGAGAAAAAGTTTGATCATGTGCTGACGTTAAATTTGCATTATTAATCAAATTTGTAAAAAAATTTTGTTTGCGACAAAAACCTGAGAAAACCTTTTCGAACATAAGGGATATTAAAAAATTCATTTTACAGCGAAAAAAACGACTTTCGATTTATGGTGGCTCACTTGGTATAATTTGACCTGAACTAAAAATTCAAACTCGAATAAAAAAAAGTGGTATGCAGAAAATTCCAGTCAATGCAGATTTTGACTAAGCTAGATCAATACTACAATTCTGTATAGGTCGATTTTTTTTCTCTGCACACTTTTTTAGTGTGCCTGTGTTATTATTAAATACATAGATTATATATGTAAACAGCAGGGCATACAAATATAACACTGTCGCATACACTGATTAATTTTTCTTATTTCCCTCTATTATTTCTAAAACTTTATCCTGGAAATTATGCAGATATCAAGTTATTTCATTATAGGATTACATTATTCAATTCCATAAATTAAATAATGTCCATTTCGGGCCCTTCTTGCGAATTCTTATTTTCTACCTGAGAGTTACTGGTAATCTCTGAACCCGGCACGTACAAAAGTACATGCACAGAGACTCGCGATGTAAATAACTGCTAATACGTCGCTGACTGATCGAGCGAAGACCTTGAGTATGGACTGTCATGGGACGCTCAGGGGGGAGACAGACGAATTCAAGCGTGAATGACCGAGAAACCGGCACACAAAGGGTGGGAACACTAACGGGGTATAAGTGTATACGTAAAACAATTTATTTTGATTTCGCTTATCAACACGTAAAACTTCTTAAATATTGATTAAACTAGAGTAGTTATCATACATAAATATCAAAATCCATCTATTTATATTTCTGCTTACAGAATTAAGTTCACAGAGTGAAAGGTACATCCGTTGCCTCCTGTCAATCCCCAGCCGCCTCAGAATCGTAATCATCGAATTTTTCGCAGGGTTGTTGATATTTGTTATTACGAAACTCCAGATGGTATTATTCATTCAATACCAGCAGGACTTCATCACGTAGGAAGACGTCGTAGTGACGGTGTCATTGTTGGAATTGAAATAAGTGGTTTGACTCGTCCCGTACTAGATATAGCACATTCTTTGTGCACAGATGGTGGGCCTAATTTTTACGGGCATTATTTTATGCAGAGAGATGAAGGAATTACTTGGACTCAGTTCCAATTTTATGAACGTAAATAATTACAGTAAAAGAAAAATATAAAACTGAAATTCATTATCGTTTGTGACCCGAAGTGGGTTCAGAAAGCTTAATGCAGTAGTAGAATTTAAAATTTGTCAAATTATTTGCAATCTTTGAATCCGTCTTTTGATGAAAATTGATACTTTGTTATGAGAAAAATATATCAGTGAGTCAATAGGATTCAGTGCTTTAAAGAGCTCACCGGTCGACATAATTTTGATTCGCAGAGAGAGAATATTCTTCCTATTATTATTCGTCTTACTTGGTCTAAAATTGTAACAGAGTAAATTTACAATCAGCACTTCATGAGAAATATAAATTTGAAAACTTGAGGACCTGAATGTTTAAAAATGTAATAACTATTCAAAATAAAAGCATTATTTTCTACTGCACACAAGATGGCTACTTTCATTACAGTAAATTTTCAGTTCCTATTCATTTCTTCAGGGCCCAAAATGTTTTGAATTTGGACTATACACATTTGTGTAGACTGTTACTATTGCCTCACTCTGTTTCTGATGGCCCTTCTCTTTCACTGCTTTTTAAAATACACTCAACTCTGGACTTATGTCCAACATCGGGTATTGCCACGATGACTGCGACCCCGTTCCAAGAAGTTCTACGACGTGAACAACTCAGGGCCGTACGAACCAGTGCTCTCAACGCGTCTCCACACGGGACTGCGCATACGTCACACATGGCGTATGATTGGATACTTTTCGCGCGCTATTTAAAAAACTGACAATGTTTTTGTTTATTTATTATAAATAATGACTTTTTAACTCACAGATTTATCCATTAGACCAAAATGAATCCATTCTGAGCACAATAAAAGTAATTAAATTACTCTCTTGTGAATAAAAAATATACTTTACTAGAATGATGAATCATAAATATTATAATAATTTATAAATTATGAATATGATAAATGAATAAAGTCTATTTTCTATTTACAGAATAGTAATTTAATTATTTTTAATTTTGGTTTAATTGATAATTCTATAAGTTAAAAAGCCATTATTTATAATAAACGAAAAAAAAATTGTTAGCGTTTTGAACAACGCATGGGTCGTAATAAACGTTATCTTTGAAAAATTTTGAAAAATCCAAACATAACCTTAACAAAATTTAGCTGAAATGTGGAAAAATTTTCACGCTTGTACGTTCTTTCACAGATCCCATATTTCTGTAAAATAGATTGTTCTGAGATACCTGATTTCACTTTGTCTACAAGCTCATATTTCTCTTTGAAAGTTACACGCTTCCTTTTTGAGATTTTTGTAACGCATAATCAAAAATAACCGAAACACTGAAGGCAAACTGAAATGAACTGAGGAAATTATCCGATTAGGGAACTGCCCACTTTGTCGCTACGGTACTGCGTAATTGCGACTACTGCGAGCCGGGAATCACATTGAAAGTTTTTGAAAATGTGATACTGTTTATTATTCGTTAGGATAAGACAAATAAATTAAAGCATTGTAATAAATATAATAAAAAAGAGTGTTTAGAAATCATAACAAATCAAAAATTTTATAACAATTGAGCACAATGTTTAAGCTCTGAACTAATGGTATTCTCTAAGAGATAGAATTATTAATTACTATTATGAAATTCTACTTTGTTGCGCAGACCTTTCCAATTTGAACCCTTTCATAACTTTTGGAATGTTTTAAAAATAGAAAAATTTGAATCTTTTGAAATCTTTGAAATCTTTAGAAATCTATGTGAAATGATTTACAATCTTTGGAAATCTCTTTAATTCTATGAAATCTTTAGAAATCTTTGTGAAATGATTTAAAATCTTTTGAAATCTTTGTGAAATGATTTACAATCTTTTGAAATCTTTTAAAGTTTTTGAATTTTGTTGAAAGGTTTGAAATTTCTGAAATCTTCTGAAATCTTTTGAAATCCTTGAAACCTCATGGAATATTCAAAATCTTTGTAAAATTTTGGAGTCTTTGGAATCTTCCTGAAATCTTCAAAATCTTTGCGAAATTTTCGAAATCTGAAATCTTCTGAATTATATCTTTCTGAAAGCTTTGAAATGTTTGTAAGATTTCGGAATGTTAAAAATTTTCTGAATTATATTTAAGAATTATTTACCGATTAGAATACCGATCGTGGAAATCTTTCTAAATATTTTGAAATCTTTGCGAAATTATGTGAAATCTTTTGAAATCTTTTATATGTTTAGAAATCTTTGTTAAATGATTAACAAACTTTTGAAATATTTAAAATCTTTGTAAAATGATTTACAATGTTTTGAAATTTTTTAAAATCTCTTGAATTTCTTTTGAGTGTTCGAAATCTTTGAAATCTTCTTAAATCTTCTTAAATCTTTTAAAATCTTTGTAAAATCTTGTAAAATCTTATAAATTATATTTAAGAATAATTTACTATTCCTTGAAATGTTTGCGAAATCTTCTAGATTATATTCAAGAATCATTTACTTATTAGAATACCAATCGTGGAAACCTTCTGAAATATTTTTAAATCTTTTAATATCTCTGTGGAATTATTAAAAATCTTTTGAAATTTTTTGAATGTTTAAGAATCTTTGTGAAAGGATTACAATCTTTTGGAATCTTTATAAATCTTTGTGAAAAGATTTAAAATCTTTTGAAATCTTTGTGAAATGATTTACAATCTTTTGGAATCTTTATAAATTTCTTTGAAATCTTTGAAATCTTTGAAATTGAATTATTTACCAATCTTGGAAATCTTCTACAATCTTCTGAATTATGGTATATATAAGAATTATTTACCAATGCAAATACGAAAATAATTAACGAAATATATGTTTATAAAAAATAACAACTATCATATTAACCAAATTTCCAGTTGCATCGAAAAGCGTGTATTTGATCGAGGTTACATTATACATATACATACATACGAGTACAGGGTGTTTTTTTATCTTGAGACATCGAAATATCTCAAGAAATACGCATCCAACGAAAAAAAATGTTCGTGATAAAGGAGGGGTCACTTTAAAATTTCAAATGGAAACCTATATTTTTTATTGCAGATTCAGATTCTCCATTGAAAAATATGTAAGTTTTATTCGAAATTTTTTTTTCGATTCGCGCCAAACGGTGATGCATTTGCAAAAAATGACATTGTTGACTATTCAAGAAATGCGCTTCCAAACGAAAGTAAAACGAAAATTCTTATTTCTCCATTTTATCAAAAAAAAGACTTTAAATTAATTCCCTCAGAATTTTTAATTTATTTTTGAATAGCGTCAGGTACAGGATTTGGAATGCGGAAGTTGCATCCAAATTCCACTCCCGGTGAACAACCCTTGATTGCGCGAATTGAAAAATTTTTTTAAAAAAAACTTACGTATTTTTCAATGCAGAATCTGAATCTGCAATAAAAAATATAAGTTTCCATTTGAAATTTTAAAGTTACCCCTCCTTTATCATGGCGGTTCGTTATTACCCTACGTGCAACTATCATTTCTAATTTTTTTATCAATATCCGCGATGACGCAAGGTCCAGTTTCGCTGACTCTTAGACTACAAACTTCGGGCACCTATTTTTCTTGGATTTATACTTATTTTTGGAAAAAATAGTCTTTTTACGTAATTTCTGACCTTGGGCATCATAGTTTTTGTTGCTTTTATTCAGTTTGGTCTTAGAAAAGCAAGAAAATGGGTGTCCAAAGTTTGGGCCAATGTCCGAAGTTAGATGATTCTACGGTAATTTTGTCGGAAAATGCATAAATATCTCATTTTTGCGAAAATTGCATTGTCTGCCATTATGAAATTTTTTATTTTTGGCGCTAATTATTATATTTTCGCGGTTCCTCTTAGTACAAATTGTTTCTGAAACATAAAATAATACTTTTCACTGATAATTCGATGTTTATATAAATTTTTCAAACCATTTAATATTGCTTATAGCAAGTTTCTCTTAAAATAGAATTAGAAAGTTACAGTTTTTACCGAACTTTTCAACTTTTCAATTAGGGCGAAGCAATAATCAATTAAAGTTAACGAACATGAATGTTTGAACAACGTGTTATTATTTATAACAATATTCTCTCAAGATAATTCTAGAAAGTTGCGGTTTTTGCTGAAATTTTCAACTTTTTGTTCACTTTTCACTTAGGGTGAAGTGATGATTAATGAGTAGAGTAATGCTAGAAAGTTGGGGTTTTCTTCTGAAAATTTCAGCTTTTCTTTGGCTTTGTAGATATAAACGAATGATAAATGAACATAAATGAGAATATTTTTTAAACAATCTCTTTCTTTCACAAAAGGTGCTGAAACAAGTCTTCGGACAAATGCTGAGTCTGTGAATCTACGAGCATTCCGCCAAAGTATCTCGATAAGTATTTCAAGGAAAAGTTACATTCAATATGATCCATATATAAAATTTAAAGAATATTTCAAATATCTGGTATTATTGCAGAAAAATATAATCACAAAAAAGGAAAAAGATGTTTCAAAAATGATTCTCGTTGGTGTTTATTTATTATTATTTGTTCATAACTACAAAGTCAAGGGAAAACTGAAAATTTCAGAAAAAAGCCGCAACTTTCTAGCATTACTCTGAGAAGATAGCTATAAGCAATAATGAATTGCTAAGACAATTATGTTTGTTAACTTGTATCAATTATCACCCCACTAAGTAAAAAGTGGACGAAGAGTACGAAATTTCAGGAAAGACCACAATTTTCTAACATTATTCTAAGAGAATATTGTTATAAACAATAATCCATTGTTTCAAAAAAAAAAATGTGTTAACTTTAATTGATCATTGACCTGCCCTAACTGAATAGTTAAAAAATTGTCGAGAAACCGCGACTTTCTAGCTCAATTCTAAGAGAAAATTGCTATAAACAATATTTATTTATATATTCATTTAGATTCATTTATATTCATATTTTTTATATAATATGTAGAGGTAGGATTATATCGACCCTCAATCGTAAAATTATTTTGGAATTTTTGGTGATCGAATTGGATTTAGGGTCCAATAATTGAATACAATTTAAATTGCTTCAGACGTTTCGGCACACGATAGTGGCCCTCTTCAGTGAAT
>JAUMHM010000086.1:7142574-7159671 GCA_032362435.1 Melikaiella ostensackeni
ATATAAAAATAATAAAAATAAAAAAAATAAATAAAAAAATGATAAAATATAAAGCAGATGAAGTCTAAATGAAATTGCACATTTTTAATTACAATCAAGGAGAAGATATGATAATTCTCGTTTGTATTGGATTTAAGGATTTCTAAATCGAATATATGTTTATATATCAAGCTTGGTTCTTGAACAATGGTCATTGGAGTGTAATTGGTGAGAAAGCACGAATTCTCGATGGTGGTTAATATTGTGAGCACGGGTAATTGAAAATATGCTATTCTACCATAGCATAGCGATTCACCGATAATTCTCTGATTCCTGATTGGAACCTCACTGAGTGAATGATCTGATGAGGAAAACCAGCTGGTTTTCGAAACGTAATCGATCTCGTTTAAAATATGTAGTAAAATAAATCATTGCCTGGAAAATGTCGGTTCTGAGGTCTTTTTAACCCTACTTTGTGAACTCCAACTACTGAAACTATTGCAAATGAGGAAGAGACGCTTAGTGGTTAGCCATTAACTATTTATTTGAGTCAATAAAATTCCATTACTACTGGAACCATCGGATATCTTTAAAATTTCCAAACTGCCAAAAATGCTCATCTTGCTGACTACGAAATGTGCAGATCGTGGTTTGTAAGATATGCATTTCCTTGATGACGTTCGGCCTGCAATTCTGAAAGAGGCTTTGCGTTAATGCCTAAATTCCTAATTAGCCATTGTTGAGTTCCGGGAAGATTTCATTGTACCGACTTTGAGTTCCTTCAATCCTTTTATATTAATGTTGGGTCACCTATTGTTAGTAATTCAATCTACTTAATTCTTTCGGTAGCTCACAATGTTTAGAAATTTTATTATTTTGAATAAGTAATCATTCAATAAATCCGCTCTAAAGCTAATATATATGAATATGCTGGAAGTTGTAGAAGAGGTAGTTGAATGGCTATTTTTTAATTATTAATCATTATTAGCTTCACTTTGCGTTATATATATATATTAAAAAGACCTCGCCGCCGCCGCTGTGTCAGGAATTCTGAGAAGGCTCTCCAGAGCCTCCCGCGAGGGTCTCCAGTGTCTCTTACGAGGGCCTCCAGAGCCTTCCACAAAGCTTTCCAGAGTCTTCCTCGATGCTCTCCAGAGCGTTCCGCAAGGGCCTCCAGGGTCTCCTACACGAAGCTCTCCAGAGCCTTCTGTGACGCTCTCCAGAGCCTCCAGCGAGGGTCTCCAGAGTCTCTCACGAGGGCCTACAGAGCCCCGCAAGGGCCTCCAGAGCCTCTCGCGAATTGCCCTCTTGAGCTTCTTTAGGGTCTCACAGTATCTTTCTGTATTGATGGTCTCCCCCTGAGGCGGAAATTCGATCAAAATGATCCCTTTTTCGGTTCCAAAACACAGAAGCCATGATTTTTCAGCTCGAAATTGAAGTTTTGAATTTTTTGGCGGATGTGGAACTGGTGTGACGCCACTGTTACGACTGTCTTCTTGTCTCTAAAGTGTGATGAGCCACCCATGTTTCATCTCCTGTAATGATAAAGCTCAGAAAATCCTCACCTTCCATTTCAAACCGATCAAGGAACTCGCGAGCGCTAGCGACCCACTTCGCTCTGTGCTACTCTGTCAGTTGTCTTGGGACCCACCTGGCGGACAATTTTCGGTATTCCAGCGTTTGTGTGATTGTGTCGCGTAAGAGACTTCTGGAGAGTTGTGGAAACCTCTCGGAAATTTCATTCACTGTCAATTGGCGGTCTTCACGAACAACTTCCTTAATTTTTGGCACCAACTCATCGGTCAAAATGGAAGGTCTTGCACTCCTCTGATCGTCATGAATATTTGTTCTGCCGTCTTCATATTCCCGACACCACTCAAAAACCTTCATTCGATCCATAACACCTTTACCATAAACAACTTGGATTCGTTGGCATTACTTTTCGTACTACCGAGGTCCCCCTGTGCTCGTTGAACTCAGGAGAACCCCGTCTACCACTCAGTGTTACCAAACTTGGTGAAAAAAATTCCCACAGCCCAAAATGGCAACAGTACTCTTACTTTCTGGACAACCATCGTACTACTGATTCCCTTTCTAGTCTTTTGTGGAAATTTTGAGAAGTTTTTTTTTAAATATCTTCAAAATTCTCATTCTATGATTTATTCGAACGTGATTCTTAATTTGTAAATTAAAATTAATTATGAAAAAGTAATAGTAAATAACAAAAAAATAAATAAATAAAAGTCTGTAGTGTTTAATTTTGCTCTTTCGAAAATCGAGACCCTCTCTCAAGGTTCATAATTATTCATTTTATTTTTTTAAACTATGTAAATTTTTTAAATATAATTTAATTAAAAAATGGGGATTGACGCGCAAAGCCCGCAGAAAGGCGAGCCTCCCTGGTTATTTTACATTTAATTCTTTATATATTATACCCACATTCTTTCAGATTTTATCTACTCAGATCGTTTTTTTCAAGTATCTAGATTTCATTTGATGAAACCTGTTTATTTCCTTTAAGAGGAGAGTCTTTCCTCAAAATTAAATTTTCATATCAAATGGAACGGAAAGTCTAGAAAATGGGATCCAGTACAGAAAAGTTTTAATTGTGATGACATTCTTTGTTAATATTCCACAGATGTTTTTTCTTCTCTTTAAAAGTGAACCAATATAAAGTTGGAGGAGGAAACGAAATTATATGATGCAGCACAGTGCCGTCTCCATTGTTTCTATTGGATAATGGATTAATGAAAGTAGTTTTACTACTTGCAGTGGAGTATACGCACCGTCTGCAGAAAATAAATTCGTTGAACCTCAAAGAAAGTCAATAATTTTTCTATTTCTATTTTTATTTCCAATTTGTCCAATTTGTCCGAAAAATATAGAGCCCTAAATTTTTGTACAGATTACAGTGAAAATCTCAGCAGATAAACATTCTAAAAATATCAGACGAAGCACATGTTGAAGCTTAAGGCTTTTCCCGTATTCATGCAGAGTATTGAAACTTTCAGTCGATTAGCAAATATTTCCTGATGAGTGAAATGTTAAAAAGTACCATTATCTTGCGATCGTTTCAGAATACTGAACTTTGAATGGCTGTTACATTCTAAAAGTAGATTACCAAAAATTTGCAAAAATCATTAGCATTTCTTTGAATCTTTTTGTGTACAATAATAAAATTTAGAATCAGAAATAGTCATTTATTATTAAGTTAGTGACAAAAGAGTAGTGAGGTGTCATCTCCGAAACTAAAGAACCTACGGAGATCATTTTCGAGGCAAATTACACATTTCTGGTTTCTGAAAATGGTGCGGAAAGAATTATGGGATGCTATTATGGGAAGACTCTTTGTATTTTTCCTAGGAGAAAATAATTTTTAAACATTTATGCGCAACTTTTTGCTCAATGACAGTGCATACACCCTTTTCAGGAGACAAAAATGTGTAATTTAATTCAAGAATAATCTCCGTAGGTTCTTTAATTTCGAAGATAACACCTCACGAATCTTTTGTTATTAAATTAATAACAAATTACTATTTCTGGCTCTGAATTTTACCATTGTGCACAAAAATGATCAAAGAAAAGCATATGGGCAATTCTCCAGAACTATAAGATTTTCCTAAAATAAATTTTGACAAATGAATAAATAGCGACACATACCGTAAACTGAGGTTAAGCGGCGCATGTAGGGGAAAGCGGCGCACCCTTAATTCTCCATTTCTGCATGCGATTGTTGCTTTCTCTAGGTAAAAAATATAAATGCTTACAACTAACAGTGATAAAAGTTAAATCGAAAAACGTAGAAGAAGCAATATCGCGTTTTAAATATAGAATTAAGGATGCACTGCTTTCCCCACAAATGCGCCGCTTAGCCCTGGTTAACAGTACCACCTTTCATATATTGTTTCTTTGGAAACGCTTTATATAAATACATATGCATTTCGTTAAAATAGCATTTTTTAATTTAAAATTTTGGCATATTTGTTTCAATCATTCTAGATGAATAATTCTTTCAGTAGTCAGTAGTTGAGACAAATGCCGCTAGGTGGACAGAGCATATTATCTCACAATAGAAATTAATTCCCAAGGATATAAGTTAGCTGAAAATTTTGACCATAGTTGTATTGAAAAGTAGATGTGATGATCTATCTTACTGATTGTCGTCTGATACTACTATGTTTTCTTAGCGTCAACACAGACTGTGCTTGAAATATTTTAGAAATTGTTGATTACTTCGTAAAAAAAATTATGATGATTGATTTACCAAGAAAATATTTATTATAATTAAGGTTTCGCTTATTTGAATCAAGGAATCACATCTTCCAACTAAAAATATCCTTTACTTTAGCCAATGAACATTAATTTGTTAATGAGTACGAACGCATTGTTTCATTTATATGAAGAGATAACTTTGCTAATATTTAGAGTTGGAAAGGGGGAATGGAATTAGATTCTTCCTTAAAGATTAAGCTCTAATTGTTCCTAAACAAAAATCGTTTGTGAACATTTTTGGCGGTGACGAAGTGAAAAATGGTACGATTACACCAACGACATGTAAATTTTGGGACAAACTCTACAATACAATTACAAATTTTTCATACATCCTACGTAATTTTACGAATTCAACTATGTTCCAGAATCATTTTTAAGCAAAACACGTGATTTTCAGATTTTTATATTCTAAAATATACAAATGAGAGACTTTAAAATGTGCAAAAATGTAAAATGGTTTTTACACAGGTAAACATATCTCATAGTCAACACAGAAAAAGTAATGAGTTGAAAGTGATTTAGGTAAAAATGCTGGGGGTAATCTCAGCATGTAAAAAAATGAAGGTCGGTAAGGGCAAAATGAAGATTGGTAAAAGTAAAATAAAAAATTAGCGATCTTTCATCTCACCCTTGCCAATATTCATGTTTTATGGATGCCGAGATTACCCCCAGCATTTTTACCTGAATCACTTTTTGCCCCTTGTTTTTTCTGTGAATTAATCCTAATTTTATCATCAAACACCAATAAATAACTAGGACATCAAATCTGAAGGATACTGAGAATTGCCCATATATTTTTTGCAAATTTTTAATACTATATTTACAGGGAGTAACAGCCCTTCAAAGTTGAAAATCATTGCTAATCGACTGAAAATATCAATACTCTGCATCAGTATGAGGAGAACCCTAATGTTAAACATGTACTTCGTCCAAATTTTTAGAATGTTTATCTACTGAGATTTTCACTGTAATCTGTACAAAAATTGAGGGCCCAATATTTTTCGGACAGAGAGTAGATCTTGGATTATTATTATTAGCGTGTGATAATTGATTAGAGCCTTGATTTACAAATAAAATTAAAATATCAGATGCACGTGTTTGATAATATTGTGTGAACAATTAAGGAATAAATTTAAACGGGGACTTTCAATAGCTTGTATAATGTTGACTAATAAATGAAGTGATAAGTGTATTAAATTTATTGTCCTATAGGGTATTATAATTATAGTTCACAAAGACCAGGTTTCCCGTTTGGAATAGACCGCCTGGTCATTAAGGGGAAGGGAGGGTTCTATAGAAGCCAAGTTCTCCTTCAAGGTGCCTATTTAGAACCCCTCTCCTCATGAGAAAAGGTCCTTTTGTTTAATTTACGCAGTTAAATAAGCTGTTAGCAAAAGGAGTGTCACTGATTTTAGTTAAGAAACTTGCATTACAAAGTACTGTTAAGACATGATTACGAAATGTTAAATTAGAATTACAAGTTAGGTTACAATTTTCATGAAAGTACTTTATTAATTTGTGTCAATATTTTCATTTAACACTTAGGGTGCGTTCTAATCTTGCATACAATTTTTTTCGCCTTTTTTGAACCCAACCATCGATAAATTGCTTACTTTTGTATGATATTTGAAATCAAACAGTTTAAATGCCTAATTTTCTAATTTTAAGACATTTTATTGACAGCTGGTATGTCAATTTTTATTTTAGACCAGGACCCTTAAACGTTCAATCACACTGGAATCTTGATTTAACGGCTCTCGTTATACCACCTTCTCAGAACTTCTGTCAGCTGCAATCGGTGGTAAGGGGGCCCAAGGGGCCGAGAGAGAGGCGCTGTGAGCTTAGCAGAGTTGAGCAGTTCCGCAGCCACAAAGCGGGCAATTCGAACACTCACGTGCATATTTCGCATTTATTTTTAAATACAAGCGGGGAATTCTCTTTTCATAAATTAGTCATTATTAAAAAAGATCCATCCTATATGATAACAAAAATCTACATTTTTACAAAATAGAGTTAATAAATATTATGTATTCTTGCTGAAAATGTTTCATACGGCCCTGACTGTTTACGTCATAGAAATTCTTGGAGGGGCGTCACGGCCATCGCAGGCCTTGCCCGAGACCGGCGGTATATGAGGGTTCGAGTGTAGTATTTTTAATTTTAATAAGCCTCTGGTCTGTCAAAGTTTTCGATTTTTCGAAAAACCACTGACTTTCCAAAATGTCTCTGTAAATTTTGTAATACTTTCCTTGGTGTAAAGCGACGCCTCAGTTATTCTTTTTTACTGTTCAGTTTAGAAGACTAGAATTATGCAATTTGTATTTGAAATTTTTCAATTATGATAGCTCTAACTTGAAAATTGTATGCTTAGTATTGCCACTTTTCATTTCAAAGCAGTTAACTGTGTATAATCGCAGATTTCCCGACGTTAACGATTTTTTGGGTCTGGTTTTTTTCTTTATACTTCCTAGTGAAAAATGAGAAGGAGTGATTTGTAGGGTGGGTCGAAAAACTCGATGTTTTGAAATTTGAGTGCTAAAGACTTGCCTTTTGGGAAGACAAATCGAGGCCAAAGAAATTTTTGAAATCGGTCAGTATCTTCAGATCGCGCATGGCTTTCAAAGTTTCAATTTTGGACCAATTTTCTATGGACCAAAAAATTAGGACGAATTTTTTTTAAGTACAGTTTTTGTTAGTGAAAAGTAATATAAAATTAGAAATTAAAAAGAAAATTTCTGTTGAAGTTAAAGTTTTTTGAAAAAGCGCTGAAAAATACTTCTTTTGAATTTGGTTATTGCCCATTTTTTCCAAAAAATTAAAAATATTGGGCTTAAATGTCTTCAGTTAAACCGAAGAAACGTTCAATAATATTGATATCAGGAAAAAAAATTTTTCTTCATATCAAGATCAGGACAAAATTAGGATTTCTGCATTTTTTAAGCGATTCTCGCACCTTTAAGACCATGAAACAAATTTTTTTGTAAAATAACAGAAGAATAGCATGTTTCTCTGATTTAATTTTAGGAAATTTAAGGCATAGCACTTTTAATTTTATTCAAAAAAATTTGCAATCAACCAAATCCAAAAAAACGTGTTCTTTGCGCATTTTGAAATAATTTTAACATTACGAAATTTTTTTTAAATTTCCAATGTCATATTATTTTTCAGTAACAAAAACTGTACTTACAATTAATTTTCCGCAACTTTTTCGCACTATTACGTTTCGAGTTGCAAAAAGTTCCAGTTATACTTCTCCCTCTTATATCCTTCTTTTAATTCTAGGATACATTTTTTCCTTTTATATTATCTAAAAATTTGGATTTTCGGAAATGACGCAGTTCCAGGCAATTTCTTTAGCTCAGTGAGTTTTTAATTCTAAAATTGTTATATTGTTGATTGTTTAATGATTTAAATATGGACCTCTCTCATAGAACTATAAATGTCTAATACGTAATCGAAAATACTTCGTTTCGTTTTATTTAATAGCAAAAAATAATAAAGTTATATTGAATACTAGTCACTTTTTTATTCTTTCTTAATTTTTTTTCGTAAAAACGTCAACATTTTCTTCCTCTTTGAACGTACGGTTAGATTATGTACATATACTTCGAATATGTAATTATGCATTACTATGCATTACTATGCAATACTATGAAACTAATTTGATGTATTTTTAAACGAACTGTCTACCTTTACGGAATTTTCCTTAAGACCAACCCCTTTCCAGCTCGTTCAGGGCTAAAGTTACGGAATTTTCCGTAACTCTAGCCTTAGCGCTACACTTTACCGGGTTAGTTTTACGGAAAATTCCGTAACGCTAGTCAGTGCCTATTAATTAACTGTATTTTGTACAAATGTAGATTTTTGTTATCATGAAGGATGGACCTTTTTTTAGTAATAAAGACTAATTAATGAAAAGAGAATTTTCCGCGTCTACTTAAAAATAAATGCGAAGTATGCACGCGAGTGTTCGAACTGCCCGCTTTGTCGCTACGGTATTGCATGATTGTGCCAAGATCACCGTGCGTCTTTCCCTGTCCCTCGAACTCCCTCGTCCACGAATGTGAGCTGGCAGATTTCTAGGAAGGCAGTAAGTCGAGGGGAAGTATGTCGAGGTCTCAGTGTAAAGCTCAAATTTCCACTCAGTGACATGTCCCTAAATACATATTCGTACACAAAAATTGAGAAATTATTGCCAAAAGAATTTTGTGAATGATATAACATAAGAACATAGAATGTCAATTGTTCGTAAGTTACCAACATTTTGCGAAATGGGCATCGTGTGATTTTCGTGTTACCGAACTCGGTGATATTTTTGTAATGATTCCTAATGAAATCAGAAGAAAATAAAAAATGTGGAAACACTACAAAATAGAGCGGGAAAAATTTTTTTCAGTATTTTGAAAGATTTTTACGTGTACTCTAGATATTTTAAAAATAATTTTGAAATTTGATGTTTTTAAATGTGTCTTTATCTTTTTAAAGGCAAAGTGCTCAACTTTAAATAAAAAACGACGAAATTTCGATTTTCCAATTTTCGACCTAAACGCTTTGAATGAAGGTAACTTATTATATGATCTCATAAAAATATTTTGTTCTGAAATTTATCTACACTACAAATATGATTGTTGATCTCTGAAATCGGTATTTCCGTTCTATTTCGAGTGTGAAATTAGAGAGAAAAAAATACTTCAGTTTGTTTTTTGAAGATCGGTCATAGGCCAAATTTCAAAACTTTTTGGCCACGACCCATTTAAATTCATAATCCAAATATGTAGTCTCAAATGCAATTTAATTTTCAGGGCCGAGAATATTGTTTCCAGATTTCCAGAATACGAAGTTTCATTCAGCGGAATCTGTAAAGGTCCCCCTGAATCAGAAGTTCTCGGTTGTTGTTCGCAAATGGCGATTTTTCACCGGCATTCAGACCTAAACGAATACGTGTTCCCAGGTGCTGAGGGTCTTTACAAAGTTGTAGCTACTCACGAATATCCCTTCCATGTTGATAATCGCTCTGATGAACAGAAAATACTAGATGATACCGTTTACTTTATACGGTCCTATTCTATGTACAGTTTAGAATTCGCAGATGAAGTGCCATTGGAGAAGTTATTAGATCCACTAAAAATGTATCACGTTACGGTAGATTCGTTAAAAGAGCTTTTAGAGCAAAACGGATGGACCGTCGTCCATCGAGAAGATGGACCAGTAGTTTTGATACCAGAACCGTCAGAGTCTGAAAGTAGCTCAGGCAGAGAAAACTGGTATGATTTGGATTCAACATGGAACGATCATGAATTCATCGAGGATGATTGGGATGCTGATCCAGGGCCGCCTGCCCACTATTCGGCCGAGAAACTTGTGGATATGGTAATTCAGAGAGAAAATTGGGATGAAGAGCCTTCCATTCCGGTTGAGCCAATACAGGAGAATTCAATAGTTGAAGAGGAAGCCAGCAATTTAAGTATGGAAATTGCAAAGCCCGTGAATTGGGAAGAAAATGTCGAAAGGTACGAGCATGTCAATGGAAATCGGGAATGTATTTCCGACATCAGTGTAGAAGGAAGTATTGAAATGAAGGATGAGTTTGAAGAATTTCAAGGTCCCTCGACTTCTTCCTCCTATCTCGATTCACCTGTACAGGCCGAATATACTGCAAGCGCGATGAAAGGCCCTAATCCTCTGACTTTTAGTTTTAAAGAGATTCTCAACCACAATACGGAATTGCCTTCTCAGAAACTTCCCGAGACAGACTTCGAGTTTCATTCATCTAACAATCGGTCTAAAAACAATTCTTCCAGTAGAAACTCGTCTCGAAAGACGCAAAAGAAAGCGACGATTTCTCGAACGGATGTATTTGATGAATTGGGAAGTTTGTGCAGCATTTATTTAGAACCTTCCCGCAATGAAAATTATAAAGCGTGCTTCGAAGATTTGAGCAATAGATCTTTTGAGAGCACGATTTCCGCAACGTCTTCAGCAAATGATTCGGTTGTGAGTGCGGAAGTGTCCAGCAATGGTCTGAGTATTTATACTAAAAAACTAAGAGTGGATGATAGTTCGAGCAGTTTTTCTGGCAGCGCATTGAACACAGCACCCAAATTTGCTAGTTCGCCAAGAACCCCAGCAGACTTGAAGAGAAAGTATACAAGGCATGAACATCTTAAAAGAGGAAAGGAAATTTTGAATAAAGTCGAAGTGTGGGAAGGTAATTTAAAAAAATAAAAGATTTAATAAATATGATATAAATGCTAACATGTTAGTGTTCGAAAGTAACGTGTTACTTCTATAGTCAGTACAGTTAGAATTATACATTTTCAGTAACAATTTAGAAACCTTAAAAATGATTGATTTTAAAATAAAACGATCAAAATAATCAATTTTTCAATTATCTTCGTCATAATTTGTACGCAGGGTGGCCACCCAACCAGGAAAAAGCCGGGACGAATTTTAATCGAGAGAAATCCGGGACTGAAAGATTATATCGGGAGATTTGCCGCATTTCATAATCCGCGCGTTTTGTAGCGCCGTGTGTCCAAACAATCAATCACCAGATCGCGTACTTCCTACGTTAGCACCTATATAGGGATCTATGGAGGATTCCATGAAGGGATCCTATATATAGGCATTAGAGTGAGCCGAAAGAAACCCTTTTTGTGAGTAGCGAATTCTAATTCTAATGACGATGAATTTTTTGTAGGTATAGTTTTTGGTAGTGAATAATAATATAAAGTTAGAAAATGAAAAACAAAATTTGTTTAAATGTGAATTTTTTTAAATGTGCAAAAAATGAGTTTTTAGGATTGTGTCAACTGTACATTTTTTGAAAAAATTTAAACATGTCCTTGAAATTTCTTCAGCTTGACTCAAATTGGTATACCATTCTTCTGCTATCATTCAAACCAAAATTTTCGTGGTGCGCAAGATCTAAAAATTGCTCAAAAAAGGCCAAATTAACAACCTCGAAATCAGGAAAGAAAATTTGCTTTATGTTAAAAAACATTGGCATGTTTTTTTATCACATATCAAAAATTTCAAGCGCATGATTACATTTTTAACAATATGCAGTTAACATAAGCCAAAAAACTCGTTTTTGCGCATTTAAAAAAATTCCAACTTGAAGCCAATTTTGTTTTTTATTTTCTAGTCTTATGTTATTATTCACTGACAAAAAATGTGCCTACTTGTCAAATCCTAATTTTACTTTTACTCACTATGAGAATCCGCCACTCAAAAAGAGGGTTTTTTCAGCCCACTCTAAAAGACACCTGAATAGTTATTTTCAGTAGGTAAATCTTTAACATTTTTGTAAAATCTTTTGAAATCTTTTTATTTATGCTTTGATTTATGTTAGTTTAAGTTAACGCTTGTTTGCAATCCTTTGAAATCTTTGAAGTATTGTGCAATCTTTTGAAATCTTCGTGAAATCTTTTGAAGATTTCCCAAAAATGTATTTATTCTTTGATTTATGTAAGATTTTAGTTTAATTTAACGTTTGTCGAAGATGTTTACACATAAATCTGTTTTGGGTCGTATTGTTGGACTCATGTATCAGTTTTTTTAACCGGAGAAACCGCGAATTTCTACCGGGAAAAAGCGGGGAGACGAAAATTATAAAAATAGTGGCAACCCTGGTACGATTTCAAAATTGAATCCCTATCGAATCACTGAAGTCACTTGGTTTAACCTGGAATTATTTAGTTCTGAATGAGTAATTGTAATTGTTTATTTAAAATTATCAAAATTTCAAAATTGTTTCAACCATTATTCGGTCTTACGGTCTCCAATAATAATAATATTGGAGACCGTAAGACCGAATAATGGTTGGAACAATTTTGAAATTTTGAAAATTTGGATTAAACGGTCGAAGAAAGAAGAAACATCTCTAGATCTATCTGTCATTGTTCGCTGATTATTATTTAAAATTAGTTATTTCAAATTTTATTTCGCTTAGAGAAAATTCGTACTTTTTATTCAATCTTCATCATTGATGGCTTATTTTTTTCTTCCAAATATTATTTACAATTCTATATTTTAGATACATTTTTCTTAAAATAAGCTAGTTAGATAGATAGATAGATAGATAGATAGATAGATAGATAGATAGATAGATAGATAGATAGATGTTATGTAATTAGTTAAGAACCATCCAAATAAAATTCTAGATAATATTTCATTGAACAAAATAAGCTCTCAATAATGAAAATTGAATCAAAATTATGATTTTTTTCTAAAACATAATAAAACAAATTAAAATTTAAATGTTCAAAATTGAATGATTTCTAATTTAAACTCTGAAGCCTTAATAGCTAATTGTCTTCTAAAAGGTTCGAAGTTGAGTAACTTCTAATTGAATCTTTATAAATTCTGAATTATGAATGGTTTAAATTTCAGAATGCTGAGTTTTCAATTTATAGTGCTGCAATTTCAATTGTTCTATTTCGTAAGTTTTCATTTTTAAATTGCAATTAAAATGGTTGAATTTTCGAAAAGTATTCGACACAATTTGATGATTATTAATTTTTAATTATTTAAATTACAAATTTAAAAACATCGGGTTTTAATGCGTATTCACAGAACTGTTAAATTTTGACATGAATTTTATATTGCACGATTTTAGGCACTTAAAATAAAAAAATATTCAATTTTTAACATTTCGAGTTTGTAAGTGTTCAATTTGAAACATTTAAAATTTGCAGTTTTTAATACTTAGCTGGAAGTGTGCACAAACCCGAAAGTGTAGGTCGGTTGACTTTTTTTGGGTCAGGTTTGAGTTCTCGAACATTTCCGCGTAGCTCGAATAATTTGAGTGTTTTTCAGCTCGAAAAAAAATATTTATTCGCGATTTTTTGAGAACTTGAAACTGTTCGATTCGGGTTTTTTACACCGCCTCAGTCCTAGTACTAAAATTTTCTGAAGTTGTAACGCTTCAAAATGAAAGTTATTTAACTTTAATGGCTTTCAGTTTGAAAAGAAAGAAAATTTCAAGAGATTCTCATTTGAAGATTATATAATTTTTGAGGCTTCGAATTATAATTCATTCAATTTTGAAAGCTACTGCGCTTAGAAATTATACAATTTGGAATGTTTTGTTTTCAAATAGTGTCCAATTTTGAATTCCTTTAAGAATTAAACTTATTTAAATCAGACTGCTTCCAATTTGTCATTTTACATTATTAAATATTTGAACTTAAAGTGCTGAATTTTAAATGTTTCGAATTCAGAAGAATTCCACTTTGAATGGTTTAATTTACAGTTTAGTTTCGAATATTTCATGTAAAAAAAATTCATCTTCGAAAGCTCCAATTTCATTTTTTTTTAAATTTTAGTCGCTATTCTGATTAATTGAATACACAAAAGCTTGTCAAATTTATAATTGGAGCTCTTCTAAATTGAACAATATTGAGTTGAAAACATTGAAAGTGCAAAATTTCCATATTCCAATAGTACCTAATATTTTTTTCTAATTCATTCATTTCAGTGAAGAATTTAGAATTGAATAATCCCAAAATTGTTCTTTTTTAAATTTCCTATCCTCAGAATTGGAGTATTTTAAATGTATAACAGTTAAATATTTTTTATTTAAAAACTAAAGTATTGAAAAATTTCTAATTTACTAATGTTTATTTTCAGGAATGACGAAATCAGAATCGGTGAGTACTGATAATCTCTTGCAAAGCAATAGTCAGAAGTCCTTGCAGAATTTCAGCATTGCCAGTACATCGTCATCTTCCATAGAAAAGTGGTTTCCTAAAGAAGTTAATTTCACGTGCAAATCATTTCCTGTAACTTTGAAAGGCGGGAGCGAAGCAGATAATGATGATGTGACTGCCTTAGATAAACACTTTGAAGATGAAGAGAGTGTAGTCGATTTAACGCATGTAAATATCCCATCCTCCTTGGATAAATCAAGAAATTCACAAGGGTCTTTAAAAATTGTTGAAAGGACGCTGGTGAACGACGGAGCTCATAGTATAGTAAAAAGAGAGTTTAAATCTATTTCAAGTGAGTTTAAAAATATTAGAAAATATAGAAATGTTGACCCAACAGAAACGATTGAAGCTATAGAAACCAAAGGAGTAGTCCCAAAGTCTGAAATTTTTGCAGAGGAGTTGGAAAACCTCAGGGATGAAGCTGAGTTTGAAAAGGTGATTGATAAAAATCGATCAAGTTTTATTTTTCTAGATTTGTCACAAATGATTGAAGTAAAAGCGATTTCTTCAGAAACTTTGGATACGCCACCAAATAGCTGGTCTCCTGAAGTAATGGATTCTGGCTACCCTAATTCCGCTTCAGCTCACGACATGACACCAGAGTACGATTTGCCGAGTATAGCTCATGATAGACTCTCAGACTCTGAGTCACCGAGTATTGCGGAAGCACCAAGGCCGGGATTTTTGGAATTGCTTGAGGTAGAAAATGGCGATTTGGCGAATAATAATCGAGACTATGAGGGAAATAATATGATCGCTGTGCTGGACGACGAAGATGATGACCTACAACCGCTTATTGAAGTGTTAGAAAATGACATGGAGAATGAAAATGATATTTATGTTTTGCAAAATGGTTTTCCTGCTTGGCTGCTCCGTATATTACAGATGCAAGAAATTGACGTCGCTGGTCATATGCAACCACTTTATCGCCCACTGGATGCGGCGGCTGGTGAGATTAAAAATTATATTACTACTGTAATAATAATTTACGTGACGTAACATCTTCGACAAGTATTTATATCAAAACTATCAAAAGTTTTAAGCAAAATTCGGAAATTCGAAAAATCACATTTTCTCCGAAATGGCTGGGTCGATTTTCTAGTTTCTATTTTCGTTTTTGGATTATACGAGAAAAAACCTATCGGAATCAGTTGTCATTAGTCCGTCAGAAAATTTATGTTAACTAATGTTACTATTGGATTGCGGATAATTCACAGAAAAAAGACTGGTGGTTTAATCGTGTTTTTTGCCCCTGCCGTTGCACAGTGGAGCAAAAAAGAATGTCGTGGACAAACCAATAAACACCCTACAATTTTGATCCAATTTAAAAGTTTTTTTTTAAATGAAAAATAACAAAATTCTTCTAGCTGTATTAGATAAATAAATTTATTTTCGTTTTGTTATAAACAGTTTAGTCAACACCATTTCTTTGAGGATTGGATAATTTTTGTTGCTATAAACTGATTTTTTTTTGAGGAAAAGTAACTTCACTAATGTTTAATTAGAAATTGGATAGAAATAAACAATATCTAATAGTTGTTTAAACGAATTTTATGAACAAATGCACATTTTTGCCATTATCTAGTAAATCTTTTGCGTTTCGTCTGCAGATTTGACTGCAAGAATCTTGTTAGTGGCAGATTTTAAAAATAATATTATAAGATAAATTTTTTTAAAAAAGCTGCAGGATTATTTTCAGCTTCTTCTTTTAAAATTTATTTATTAATTTTTTCACGAAAATTGGATAAAAGTTTTTTTCACATACATCATGAAACTTTTCTATAATTATTACCTTATTTCAGTTCCCTGACATTGATTTAGTTAATCAATATACACTTCAATTGGATAGGGATTCATATTTACCACTCTTGTTTAGCAAGTATAACATATAAGTTTACATAACTTTTCAAAATAATGCTTAGGTAAATAAGTCCATTACTTCAATTGCCTTCCACCCTAAAAACATTCCTTGAGGTGCCAAATACATTTGAAAAATGTCTCCGTTTGTGACACGAAATGCATAATTGGTTACCTTATTCGTTATTTTCCGTTGAATCAAACACGCATATCTTTTTTATAGCTCTGTGCTTTGACACATCTTCATTGGACAAGAATTGTTTATTATCTGAACCATTTTAGTTGCCAGATTGTCAGATTTCACTACAAAGGTTTCGTTTTTCCGTAAAATAAGCTAAAATATCTTCTTCTTTATAGTTCTGTGCTATGATTCATCTTCGTTTGGCAAGAATTGTTTATTATTTAAACAATATCAATTAAAAAATGCATAATTTTTTCAGTTTTCATTTTTTTCGTTGAATTAACTACAAAGATTGTGTTAATGGTATTCTGCTGTCAGACTATCCTCCCAGATAATTATAATTATTATATTTATTATTATAATAATGTAAACATACAACTAAATTTACCATTAATACCTTATTAATCTTAAGCGTTAATAATAATTGATTAACAGGGACCGGAGTAGCGAATGTTGACAAAGCTATGCAGCTGTCAATTAAAGTTATTTCAATGATAAACAATTCTTTCACTATGAAGATCAATAATAGCACATAACTATGAAGAAGAGATTCTAGTTGATCTCACGGAGAAATGAAATCTTTGTAATGAAAAATAAAAAAGTGATGCATTTGTTGATTAAAATTGTTTACATAATAAACAGTTCTTGCATAATGGAGGTGAATCATAGCACAGAGCCATAAGAAAGAGATTATAGGTAATTTTACGGAGGAACGAAATCTTTATACTGAAAACTAACAAAGTCATGCATTTGTTAATTAAAATTGTTAAGTAATAAACCATTCTTGCTCAATGGATGTGTATTATAGCACAGGGCCATGAGAGAGATATTTTCAGTTGATTCTTCGAAAAAGAACGATGTCTTTGCAGTAAAGCTGGAAGATTATGCACTTGTTTATCCAATTTGTTAAAATAATAAAAAATTGTTATATAATAAGACACTATCATTGAAGTGGACCACTAATAAAATGATCGCTGTCATAAAATTTGTTTCAAAGAATTACTAGATATTACAAACAGTCTACCGTTACGGAATTTTCCGTAAGACCAACCCCTTTCCAGCTCGTTCAGGGCTAAAGTTACGGAATTTTCCGTA
>JAUMHM010000086.1:7168997-7179582 GCA_032362435.1 Melikaiella ostensackeni
CGACGCGACGCACGTTCGTTCATTTTACTCCTCACTTTTTTTTTTGCCACGCGCCATAAGAAGTTTCACTTCAAAAAGAACTAGTTACTTTCCATCCCTGGTTAAAATCTTATTCATAAATTTTCTTTATTTTTACATGTAATGATTACTGGATTATTTCACAAGTAGAAGTTTCTTTCTTTGAAACTGTGATTGATAGAACAAATGATGACACGTGACCACGACAGAATCACTGTTCTAATGAAATACTTGATTTTAGCTGCAAGCATCGCAAAAGTACCACGTGGTTGAGGCAAAAGAAAGAAATTTCACTATTTGAATCTGAGCCCGTTTGTGAGGGGGCTCTTGTTTTAATTGCAGCCAAGAGATGTTGGATTCAAGTGGTTAGTGGGCTGCAGGCCTGCAGGGAATGGCGCACCCATTAAGTAGTACACACACTTGCAAGGGTGAAAATGAGAGAGTTCAAATAGTGATCAAGATTCACACAGAGCACGAAATATCTCAATTTTGACGCTTCTTTACAAAAGCACCTGTCCTACGCGAATGTATATTTATTTTTCCATTAAAAAATCACTCTACAATATTTCGAACTCAAACATTTCTTTAAATGTTTTTTTTTTTCAAATAATTGACTCTTTTCTATATATTTGTAAAAAAAGTTTTTTTTATAGGTTTTAAACCCCCTGTACTAAAGAATTCTTTTTATGTTCACACATTTTACCGGAAAGTCCTCCCTCTCAATCTGAAATAGTGAAACTTTCACTAATTGAATGAGTGATTGAGTGATTCACTGCTGGAATAGTGATTTTTTAATTATTCACAATTGAATAAGTGAACTTTTACTGTGAAAATAGTGATACACTAGAACCTTGAGCTAGCTTGAGTCTCGGGCTTTGCCTACCTTGACCGTGAGGCTCTTCCAAGAATTTCTACGATGTAAACAGTCAGGGCCGTATGAACCATTTCCAGTAGGAAAACATTATATTAATTAACTGTATTTTGTACAAATGCAGATTTTTGCTATCATAAAGGATGGATCTTTTGTAATAATAAAGACTAATTAATGAGAAGAGAATTTCCCGCGTGTATTTAAAAATAAATGCGAAATATGCACGCGAGTGTTCGAACTGCCCGCTTTGTCGCTACGGTACTGCGTGATTGCGTCAAGATCGCCGCGCGTCTTTCCCTGTCCTTCGGACTCCCTTGTCCACGAATGCGAGCTGGCAGAATTCTAGGAAGCCAGTAAGTCGAGTGGAAGTGTGTCGAGAGTTCAGTGTAATATCTAAACACATTTAACAATCTCTTTAAAAATGGAGATTACGACAGTTTCGTAATATTTGCAAGTATAAACTTCTTTAGATGCATTACACTATGAACTGAACCGAGCACGAAGTGTGAGGACCGAAATGTTTAAAAATTACTTTAAAGTGTGACCTGTAAACGGTCAACTGTATTTCTGAGAGAATGTTTCCAATTTAAAAAGGAAAGAGTATGGAGGGAGATGAAAATATTTTTAAAACTTTAAAATTATTGCTCACCATCACACGACTTCTTTGAGATTGTCACGACTTTGCGAATGTATGGCATGTCGCATATCACCACCCGGTGCACTATCGCGTCTTAAAACTCCAGGACCTATTACTTCTCTTTTATTTGCCGCTTCCTTTATGCTTGACAAAGTCTTACTAAGCCATGGCCAACTGTTCCGAGCTGCATTCAATTCTGCAGCAGTCGCATGCAACTGATGCGTCAAGTCCTGTTAAAAAAAAAATACTTTTAGTTCCTAAACTACGATGACTAACACATACGAGTCCTATCTTCTCTTTTCTAAAAAGTTCAGTTTCCACCAATTTTCTCCATTCTCCAGTTCCAATGTTGGCACTATTTTTTAATACAAAAACCTTCCCTTTAGAAAAATTCTGACATATCACAGTATACATTTTCATACCTGATTTCTACATTCGGCTTCGACGTGCGCCAACTTTGTCTGTGCCAGTTCCAATTCTAATTCTCGAACCCTTTCTTGCGCTCTATTAAGAATGGGATCTATTCGATTTTCTAAAGGATGTGCTATATCGGATAAAATGTTTAGCGACTCCTTCATGTGGCTCCTGCATTTTTCGCATTTGGATACTTTTGCCTGTAGATAAAATTAAATTTTGACTGAAGTAATAAATAAATGATTTCATTCATTTCAATAAAACTATTAAATTGCTTACGAAAAAGCTATGATCAATATGTTTATTAAATGCTTTGATACATTTTTAACAAATTTATAATTGCAGGCTTCAGAGCTCCAAATTCCCTCCAAAAAGTGTAAATAGAGTGACTTTTTTTAATGAAAATTGTGGAGAAATAGGAGAATAAATAATGTAAAAATTATTGACAAAAAATTTTATATTAAAGTTTATTCAGCTCTATATTAAATGTTCTATTCAGTCCACCAATTTTTTTAACTTACGCGAAGAAGTATTTCATATTTGCATATAGTATGTACAAATGTTGCTAATATTTTATTTATAATAATTTATTTTTATGAAAAATGTATTTATAAAGAACAGTTTTCATTTGGTAAGGTACGTCGTACAAGAAAAATAACGTAATATTTACACCTACTATATAACCTATGGGTAATTAATTTTATATTTTAAAATTGAGTCAATGATTGGCTTCTAAAAGCAATAAAAGCAATATATGATGGTAGTAAAGCGAGTGTAAGGGTGAATGGACAACTGAGTGATTGGTCTGACATTAAGCAGGGCGTTACATAAGGCTGCGTTATGTCTTCCTGGCTATTCAATATATACATGGAAAAATGTCGAACAATGGCTCTATTAGACGAAAAAAGTGATCACGGGACATTGAAATTGCGTGGATTGGCGTTTGCAGATGATAAGGTTCTTACGGCAGAATCAGTCGTTTCAGTTAGGGTAGACAATTTAATGAAATACTGAAACCCTACACTCTGTCAGACCTGTGAATATATTATTAATTGACAATAGAGTGAAAATTGATTGTTGCTACCGTTTAGTAGATTCGTAAAATCTTTATAGGACTCGATTTGTAGAACATAAAAATCCTTTTAAAATTACCCCTACGAGCACCATTTGCGACTAATAGTTTCCGAGAAATTAATTTTTTCATTAAAGGTAGCGTGTTTTCGGAGAAGCATACGTTTTAATGAATTTTCTTGATTATAAAAAATACTCCGATCAGATTTCTCTTGTTAAATCCTCAAAATGTAAGATTGAAAGTATTCAAAAACATTTTTTCTGGAATTCGAAATCCAAAAACGGCTGAGTGGAGAGGGAGCAGATTATATTTTTAAACGATAAAATTTTTTGCAACAAAACTTCTGTGAAAAATTAACTTCGTGAATCACCTACACGGAGAAACTCTGGCCCTCGTGCTAATGGCAACAGCAGCGCGAGCTTGGTAAGTGTTGCGCTTGGCCCGACCCGATCTTGGGATTGGCAACAATCTCTCGTGTTAATTTTCAATATCGCGTGGTGTCAAATAGCTCTAACGTTAAGTGACAACCGCGCTTATCGCTCGACTCATTCGCCGTACTACGAACTGCGCTATAAGCGGCATCAGCTGATCGAGATGAATGAACCTGCATGCACGTCATGATTTTTTATTCGTGCATCGAGTAGGTTTAATCTCAATCAATAAACGTGTGGCTAAAATCAGTTAGCAGTTTTCATTCCAGTTATAAGGTATGCATTTCTAATACAAATATCTAACATCAGAGTCTATAATTTTCTATCACACTTAACCTTAAAAATCTTTTCACGTTTTTTTTCTCGTTAAAACAATAATAAGTATCACCATGTATGAATCGTCTAAAAAGAATACCCAAATTATCAAGCCCGCAAAGTACACTTGATCATGACACGTTTTCCCTTATTCAGCATTTAGTAATGCGGCGAATGAGTCGAGCGACAAGCGCGGTTGTCATTCAACGTTAGAGCTATTTGACACCACGCACTATTGAAAAATAACACGAGAGATTGTTGTCAATCCCAAGAACAGGCCGGGCTAAACGCAACACTTACCGCGCTCGCGCTGCTGTTGTTAAAAGCAGGGGCAGCTCTTGCCGCGGTCGCTCCGTGTAAGGGATAGTTGTTACAAAACTGTTTACATTTTTAATAACGAATTGTTATGAACAATAATTTTTTTTCATACTCACAGTTGTCGGAAAAATCTGAAAAATTGGTTATAACCGTCGGGAAAGGAGCGTGATATAATATGAAAGTGCTCGAGTAAAGCCTGCGAAAAGTTCTTCAACTGAGCCATGCGCACTTCTCTACATATTCTAATTAACTTGTTAAATTTTTGTTTCAAATAATACGAATATTAAATAATTCTATACATAGATATAATTTGTTAATAACAATTAGAATTTTCTATTTCAAATATATATAATTCCAGCGATGTAAAATCATAAGGAATGGCAGTCTCAGTCTCTAGGACTGATGACTGTCTGGTAGAGTATGTTGGAGAAGTATGCATGGCTCAGTGAGAGAACATTTCACAGACTTTACTCGAGTACTTTCCTACTTTTACCCACACTAATTACATATCAGGAGAATTTTTCGAGTTTAATTGACAGTGGACTCTATATATACTAGGAACTACCACACTGAATAACCTGTTTTTTGGGAGAAAAAAACGCACGGTTGATTTGATGAATTTATTTGATAGAACAAAAAACAAAACAAAAAAAACGCGCCTTCAACTTGACCTCTATGCTGGTTTGGAACAGAGTTTATTCTAAATTCAATTTAAAGGTACATACTACGTGGTACAGTAACCTCCGGTTAACACTGCTTCGTCTTGACCCGCACCGAGCTCGAGTTTAGGGTGCACGCTGTGCAAGACAATAGAAAAGGTCGACTAAGCCGCCAAGTACCTTGCGGTACCCTGTGATCGTTTTAAGCCAAAAATCCTAATAAATTGAAAATTTTATTTAAAAAATTGGCAAATTAGTAAATAATTTTGAAATTTATTAAGGCCCATGGGTAGATCAATAGACATAACAGAAAATGTTAAGATTGAGGTGAGAGAATTTGATCAAAAACACGATTTTTCATGAAGAAATTATAAGAAGATATTATAAAAGTTCGATCACTGAGTAAGAACCTGTAAGTAAAAAAGAATTTCTACGGAGATTTGAAAGATTCAGAACTCCGGACTTATCCACGGAAAGTCCGATAAAAAGAATAAAGTACTAAAATTAATATTCAGGAAACATTCAAACAAATTGAACGAGGCCCGCAACCAGACGGAAGCGACAACTGTCTAGCATCAAGAGATAACACCGCATAGCATCAGCCAGGAAGCCGATACGTCAGCATCCGGAACCCCCCCTTCCAGACAATGAGCAAAGGAAGTCCACGGTCATCCACTCGACTCATCAAAAAAAGGAGCGCTGCTGTAAGCATTAATAGATTTAAGAAATTAAAAGGTTATAAACCACGGTGTCACTATAAGTATAAGTCCTTCTAACCTTCGTTGCACGGGGACGGCCTATCGAGATAGAACCGGCAAGGTAAAATTTCGGCGTGATCGAGATAGAACTGGCATTCCAGCAGTTTGTCACGCAGGCATTCCAGCGGCTTCGAAAACAGTCAGAGGACACTCAGAGTAGCAACTTCACATCTGCCGAAGAAATAAAATCTACTCTCACAACAGCAACTATGTGAGAGACTAGTCCCATTGACGGAGTCAGTCCCTTGCCCACACTGACTACGGAGCAGATGCTTGAAAGAATTCTTTCGGAACTCAGTTCACTGAAAGTGAATGTAGGAACCCTCGCCGACGAAAATACGAAATGAGTCAGAGAAAGAAACCTGCTTGAACTATCTCACGCTCGCAGGAGAGAGCCAACAATAGCGGAGAGAAGGGAGCAGGGAAGCAACTCAACGAGTGAAGAAGACAACTTGCGTGAACCAACAAGCATCCGCGCTAGAACGGAAAACATAGAACAAGGAAGCAACCTAACCGATGACGAAAACCCGGCTCGCGACGCTATTAGGGCAATTAAGCCCCTAAATGGGCAAGACGATGCCAGAGTTGAAGAAATCATTAGGAAACTGTAAAGAATTAGGCAGCAGTGCAATCAACCAGATCTACTGCTAGACTTTATACTGCCGGAGAAAATTAAACAAACGGCCAAGAGGGCAATCCGTTTCAACGAGGTTGACAGCTACGTGGATTTATTTGAAGCCCGACGTGAAAACTTGAAACAAGTAGGCTCAGTGAGCTACTTGAAAAGCAAGCTGGATAGCTGTAAACAAGGAGTGATGAACGAACTTTAATATGCAGTTCAATCCTCACAGAAAGAACCTATGAGGAGAAGAATTGCCCTTGGCATGAAAGAAACTGAGTGCCTTCATAAATACTTAATGAATTTGAGACGGGAAATAGGCTTAAAGGTTAAAGCCCAGAAACCAACAAATATCGGAGAAGCACAGAATATGGCCACGGAGATGGAAACTTGGTTAAAAGAGAGTCAACCGAGAGTACCGACAAGTGACCCCCAATACCAACCCGAAAGGGAATTCAGACCGGCAAATACACAATCCAGATTCCAAGCAAATACAACACCAAAAGCTCCAAACCAATCAATGTCATTAGCCAGCAGAATGGAAATGAAGTGCCACAAATGGGGAAAACTTGAATATTTTGCTAAACAGCATTACGTAAAGCAAATTTTTCACCAAGGACATTTTCCCAAAAGACAGCCGAACCCAGTAAGGAACATTCAGGAGGAGGAAAAAAAAAGATTTTTAGACGTACAACAAATGACTCGAGAAGAAATAGAGGAGCAAGATGCCTACCAGGAAGGGGAAGAATATCAAACATATACGGAAAACTCCTATCCATACGCGGAAAACGAAAAGACGGAACAGTATACAGCTTATTAGTGAATTCGGGAGCCTCTATCAATCTGATAAAAGAGGAGAGCATCCCAGACAACCATAAAAAAATCAAATTCAGAAAAAAAATTGTATGGGAAATGACCAACATCAGAAAACAGAAGCCGCATACATTTCATACTTTGGAAAAAACCACCTTTTTTATATTATTCCCATTTATTTTCCCCTACCGGAATCTAGAATAATGGGATTAGCATTACTAAAGAAATATGAAAGATAATCGCTAACGCCAAAATTTTTGATACTGGGCAAAAACAAGTTACCCTTCTACGAAGATGGGCACGATATAAGAAAAAACTCACAGCAAATATGCCTTATCCAAGTCAAGGATACGGATTCAAACGTATGGATCGAAGGAAATAAGCAGATCTCAGACAACATCTACTCCATACGCCAAGGAGAATTATGGGTACCAATTTATAACTACGAGTCAACCCCGTTTAAAATGCCAGATGAAATAAACTACGAAAAAATCCTCAATATACAGTCTCGAGACGAGACTCACAGAAAGGGAGGGGACGAATGTACCACAGGCTTTAAAGGCTTTAATAGAATTTTAGAACTGCAGAAAATACCACAATTGAACCACATAGAACCTTCAATTCGACAAAAAATTAACAAAATCGTTACAACCTATAATGAGGTCTTTACACTACCTGGAGACCCATAACCATGTACTCAACTAACAGAGCACGAAATTACGCTGAATTTAGGAAAGATAGTGAATCTGAGATCACATAAGCTACCAGAAGCCCACAGATAATTTACCCTGGAGCACACACAGGAACTTTTAGATAAAAAAAATCATAAGACATTCCCAATCTCCGTTCGACTCTCCACTTTGGGTAGTACCCAAAAAAGGAATGAACTACGAATAATCATCGATTACAAACACATTAAAAGGATACCGACGAAGACGCATACCCCCTACCGGTTACCGACGATATTCTCGACCAATTGGGACAAGCGAAGTTTTTCTCCGCTTTTGATATGAGTGCAGATTTCCACCAAATCCCAATGAATGAGGCGTCCAAAAAATATACTGCATTTTCTACATCTCAAGGCCACTAAGAATACAATCGTGTGCCCTTCGGCCTGAAAAACTCGCCAGCCACACTCCAAAGAATGATGGACAACGCCTTCAGAGGTCTAATTGGCAGAGAATTATTTGTGTATATAGACGACATAGTAATTATAGGAAAAACCCTAGAAGAACACAACCAAAACTTGATTAAAGTGTTCGAAAGGATAAAGGCATTAGGACTAAAATTAGAACCAACTAAATGTGAGTATCTACGACCAGAACTCGAGTATTTAGGCCATCTACTCACCAAGGATGGAGTAAAACCTAATCCAGCGAAAAGTAGAGCGGTAAAGAACTCAAAAGTCCCTACCACAGTGAAGAAAATTCAGTCATTCTTGGGCTTTTCAGGATACTATAGAAAATTTATAAAAAACTTCTCTAGTATAGCGAGACCTCTGACTAAGTTAACCCAACAAGAGGCCATATTCGACTGGACACCTAAATGAACTGAAAGCTTTGAGCAACTAAAGAACGCCCTATGCTCAGCACGAGTACTACGATTCCCGAATTTCAAGGAAACTTTTACGCTAACCACAGACGCATCCAACCAAGGATTGGGGGCAGTACTAAAACAGAACGGACACCAATGCCTTTTTATACCAAGAACATTGAACAAGGCAGAAGAAAATTACACCACCTGTGAAAAAGAATTGTAAGCTATAATATGGGCGGTCAAACGAAACCGTCAATACCTATTGGGGGAAAAATTTACAATTCAAACGGATCACAAGGCCTTGATCTGGCTGCATAACGTGAAAGGCCCTAGTTCACGCTTACTGAGATGGAGACTTAGGTAAGAGCAATACAAATACGAAGTCCAGTACATTAAAGGTAAAGAAAATAGAGCTGCAAACTGCTTATCTAGACTATTCCCGATTACCATTCCAGGCAGAGACATAGTGGAGGAAGAAATCACAACAGAGGACAAATTACCTAACATAAAAATATTCGAACCACCCATAAGGGGCGAGTTGAATACCTCCACATTCAATAAACACAAGACCACAAACACTGGTCACGAGACAGTCGACATCAGGATTAAAAAAAAATTACCTGAAAGAAAAATGAGCGAGTCCTCCGAGGAATCGACTGAGGAATCAACTGAAGAGTCAACTGAGGAAGGATCAGACAGTCTATAACCCAAAGACAAGGATTCCAATCTATTTGATAATTACTTAGAGTAGAAAGCAAACCCGGTGACAAACGAAAGGGTTAAAGTTAAACCAAATGCAGCCGGAAAGTTATGGAAACAAATTGAAAGGGATAATATGCCAAATTACAAAGAGGAAGAATGGCTAAGACACCTAGGTTGGCTGATGGACGATTTCAAGAACAAGAAATTAACATTAGCAAAGCAAGAGCAAAAGCAGAATGGGCAGGAATAGATGAAGAAATATAAAGGTACGTCAAATCATGCCCTATCTGCCAACTACAAAAGGTAGTCAGGATAACAAGCCAGGCCACAGGTATTATCCCCGTTATTCCTCTCAATCCGCATGAGAAAGTAGCCATGGACATATCCGGTCCGTTGCCAGAGACAAAGAGCGGAAATAAGTATATTTTGAGTATCCAGGACAGGTTAACGAGATACACTTCATTACTACCAATGAAAAATGAAACTTCTGAAAGCATCCTGGATAATTTGATGGAACATGACATTTACGTATTCGGGGCACCAGAGGTCATTCTGACTGATCAAGGACAGAACATCTTATCAGAACTAGTTCAGCAATTTGAAGAAATGTTCAAAATTAAGCACATTAAAACTACTGCGTTCCATCGTCAGACAAACGGAAATATAGAAATAATGCATTCAACATTAAAAAACATGATTAAGACTTCAACAGCAGAAAATAATAACGAGTGGGACGAAAACATGAAGTTCATGAATTTCGCAATGAACCCTGCCAAGAACGAGACGACGGGTCTCTCGCCCTTTGAGATGACCTTTGGTAGAGACGCAAACCTTTCCTCGACACTAGCCCGATCACCTACACTCACCTACAGCCACCTGATAAGGAAATGGAAAGCCAAACATGAGAAATACACACAAAAGACTAAACCTTATTTGGAAACGAAATCAACCAAACATTAAGTTATCAGAAAGTAAAAATTTTTAAAACTAGCACTGTGATTAGTGGAGAAAATTGCCAGCTTTATAACGACTACGACAAATTAGACTTACCCAGGCATTTAGAGAATGAACAAACATATACGATAAATGTAACCTATGATGCTAATTACGAACATCAAGATCTGGACAAACTTAAAGGACAATTAATACGAGTACAACTGTCCAAAAAAATTAATGTAGACGAATTGAGGAGAGCCAGACTAAGTCTGGATGACACTCAGAATATATTTGACCGAATATCAACGCACAGGCGAATAAAAAACTTAGAAAGAGACTAGTCTGGCGTGGATCCAACATTTGGGCTACATCGCGATAGCTTGCATTGTATTGTTTGCCGTACACTCACAGAAATTTCCTCTTAACGACAAAGGAATACTTTTACGGTTAAAGTGCAATCGTTTGAGAATTAGTTTAAAAAATAGA
>JAUMHM010000086.1:7193923-7205982 GCA_032362435.1 Melikaiella ostensackeni
CCGGTAAAAAACAAAATGTTACAAGAAGAAAAATTGTAATCGATTTAAATTATTTATTTAAAAATTATTCTATTTATCTTCCTGGTAACAGTTCGTATATAAATATTCAATTAGAGAAAAAGAGTTTAAAATTTGGTCTTTTAATTTTTTGAGCTGTACCGTATGAAGATGTCGTTTTCGTCGAGTTTCAACTCGTAGGTTTGGCGCAATGGTTAAGGCTCCCGACTGCTAGGCGATAGATTCAGGTATAGATGTAGGTTCGATACCCTGTAGCGTCAGAAATTTTATTTGTAATATAATGTTCAAAAATGTTATATATGTATTCACTCTAAAAAGGACCATTTATCTCCAAAGTCAAAATACTCGCAATCGTTTAATATTTATTTGAAGGTTTGATTTCAAATTCATTTTTTGAATGTTAAATAATAAAATTTGTATTTCAATGCTTGTGAAAACTCTGTAAAGTATAAAATTTTTAATATATGAACAAAAGAAATTTAATTCTGTAGGTTAATGTTACTTATCTTCTTTGTATCGATAAAAAATTTTGATGATAGAAAGCGTCTATGATAAATAATATTTTATGGATGAGCTCACTTAGAATGGAGGTCTGTTAAACTGTCATGACCACATGGTAAAAATGAATTTATAACCCGTAGGGAATTGAAGGCTCATTTAGGGCTTATTCGATGCCCTATTGCCAAATTTAATGCTTCGCATTAAAAAAAAAAAAAATCGGTGGTACTGATAGCTTAACGTTAAGCTAGCAGCACCACACATCGAAAAAACGGCCTACATGAGATTTCTTTGCACTATAATTTAGGGCTCATTTAAGGCTCACTCAATGCTCTTTTGCAAAATTTAACGCTCCGCAATTTGAAAAAAACTACGTGGTCAAGCTAGCTCAACGTTAATCTGGCAGCACCACACATCGACAAAAATGACCTAGCAAGATTGCTTTGCATTATAATTTAGGGCTCATTTAGGACTCACTCAATGCCCTATTGCAAAATGTAACACTTTGCATTTTGAAAAAACCCGTGGTCATGCTAGCTTAACGTTAATCCGGCAGCCCCACCCATCGAAAAAAAAACGAACTAGGCGAGATTGTTTGCACTATAATTTAGGGCTCACTTAATGCCCTATTTCAAAATTTCACGCTCTGCAATTTAAAAAAAAAACGAGGTCATGCTAGCTTAACGTTAAGACAGCAGCACTATACATCGAAGAAAACGACCAAAGCAATATTTCTTTACACTATAATTCAGGGCTTATTTAGGGTTCACTTAATGCTCTATTGTAAAAATCAACACTTTGCAATTTGAAAAAAAACGTGGTCATGCCAGCTTAACATTAAGCTGGCAGCTCCATTTTCCATTATTCTTTGCAGTTGAAATTGCTGTTGATTTTTTAATGAGTTGGCGATACACGTAAAACATGAATAACTAAAACCCTAGATATCTTCGCCTTCATAATAACATACGTATAGCGCTATGAGTTTGACACCCTTTTTTCCACATTGACTGTTTAGACAAAAATTGTTTTGAAAAATTTGACACACACTTCTGCTGCATATTTTGAGAGCTCTAAATGAGCCTTAAATTATAGTGCAAAGAAATACTGCCGAGGTCTTTTTTATCTTTGCATGGTGCTGCCAGCTTAATGTCAAGCTGGCATGATTACAGGTTTTTTAAAAATACAAAGTGTTAAATTTTACACTGGGGCATTAAGTGAGCCCTTAATAAGCCCTAAATTAGAGTGCAAAAAAATATTGCCTTACTCGTTTTCTTCGATGTGTGGTGTTGCTGTATTAATGTTGAGCTAGCACGACCACGGTTTTTTTTCAAATTGCGGAACCTTGCATTTTGTAATATAACATTAAGTGAGCCCTAAGTTAGCCTTAAATTATAGTGCGAAGAAATATCGCCTAGGTCGTTTTTTTCGATATGGCGCTGCCAGCTTAACGTTAAGCTAGCATGACCATCTGCTTTTCTTCTAAATCGTGAAGCCTCAAATTTTGGAATAAGGCATTAAGTGAGCCCTAAATGTGCCCTAAATTATCGTACAAAGATATCTCGCCAAGTCGTTTTTTTTCGATGTGTGGTGCTGCCAGATTAGCGCTGAGCTAGCATGACCACGGATTTTTTTTTTAATTTCGAAGTGTTAAATTTTGCAATAGGACATCAAGTGAATTTTAAATGTGTCCTGATTTATAGTGCAAAGAAATATCGCCTAGGACATTTTTTCGAATCGTGGTGCTGCTATCTTAACGTTAAGCTAGCATGACCACAGGTTTTTTTCTCAATTGCGGAGCGTTAAATTTCGAAATGGTCATTAAGTGAGACCTACGTGAGCCTTAAATTATAGTGCAAAGAAATCTCGCTTAGGTCGTTTTTTTTCGATGTGTGGTGCTGCCAACTTAACGCTAAGCTAACATGACCAAATGTTTTTCTTTTAAATTGCGGAGCATTAAATTTTGCAATAGGACATTGAGTGAGCCCTAAATGAGCTTTGAGTTACAGTGCAAAGAAATCTCGCTTAGGTCGTTTTTCCCATGTGTGGTGCTGCTAGCTTAACGTTAAGTTAACATGACCACGTTGTTTTCCTTTTGAATTGCGGAATTTTAAATTTTGGAACAGGACATTAAATGAGCCCTGAATGAGCCCTAAATTATAGTACAAAGATATCTCGCCTAGTTCGTTTTTTTCCATGTGTGGTGCTGCTAGCTTAACGCTAAGCTAGCATGACCACGGATTTTTTTTTTGAATTTCGAAGCGTTGAATTATGCAATAGGACATCAAGTGAATTTTAAATGTGTCCTAAATTATAGTGCAAAGAAATATCGCCTAGGACATTTTTTCGATTCGTGGCGCTGCTATTTTAACGTTAAGCTAGCCTGACCACAGGTTTTTTCTCAATGGCGGAGCGTTAAATTTCGCAAAAGGTGATTAAGTTAGACCTGAATGAGCCTTAAATTATAGCGCAAGGAAATTTCGTCTAGGTCATTATTTTTCGATGTGTGGTGCTGACAGCTTAACGCTAAGCTAGCATGACCACATGTTTATCTTTTAAATTGGGAGCATCAAATTTTGCAATAGAGCATTGATTGAGCCCTGAATGAGCTTTAAGTTACAGTGCAAAGACATCTCGCCTAGGTCGTTTTTTTCGTTGTGTGGTGCTGCCAGCTTAACGTTAAGCTAGCATGACCACAGGTTTTTCTTCTAAATTTCGGAACGTTGAATTTTGGAATTGGGCATTAAGTGAGCCCTAAAAGAGCCCTAGATCATAGGGCGAAGATATCTCGCCAAGGTTATTTTTTTCGATGCATGGTGCTGCCAGGTTAACGCTAGGCTTGCATGACCACGAGTTTTTTTTAAATTGCGAAGCGTTTAATTTTGCAATAGATCATTAAGTTAGCCCCAAATGAACCTTAAATTATGGTGCAAAGAAATCTCGCCTAGGTCGTTTATTTTTCGAAGTATGGTGCTGCCAGCTTAACGCTAATTTAGCATGACTACATTTGTTTCTCTTAAATTGCGGAGCATTAAATTTACCTATAGGGCATTGAGTGAGCTCTAAATAAGCCCTAAGTTACAGTGCAAAGAAATCTCGCCTAGGTTGCTTTTTTATTTGTGGTTCTGACGGCTTAACATTAAGTTAGCATGACCACGTGTTTTTCTTTCAAATTGCGGAGCATTAAATTTTACAATAGGGCATTGAGTGAGCCCTAAATAAGCCCTAAGTTATAGTACTCAGAAATCTCGCCTAGGTCGTTTTTTTATGTGTGGTGCTGCCAGCTTAACATTAGGTTAGCATGACCACGTGTTTTTCTTTTAAATTGCGGAGCGTTAAATTTTTCAATGGGGCTCTCAGTTTTTTGTTAATCGAAAGAAAATGTTTAATATATTTTCACCGTTCCTCCAATCACATCCATCCCATTACCTCAATTTTTATCAATTTCACTGAAATCCTTTATATCATAACAGAAAAATCAGAATAGATGAAAAATTAACTTCCTGTGTAGATAACCCAAAAATTGTATTCCAATGTCTCTTAACAATTCACCACACATTAATTGAACAAACATTTTAATTATGTCAAGAACACAAAATAGATAGTCAAAATATTTTATCATCAGTGAGATTTAATTATTAAAATTTAAAATTTAGATAATTTTTCAAAAGTTAGAGACAGTTATCCACTTTCTTAATACAAATTACAATTTATGAGATTCTTCAAGATAAAAATTCTTTTCGATTTTAACCGGCAAGAAACTTCAGAAATATGAAGTGCAGTGTTTCAAGTCCCGCCGAAACTGACATTGACTGTCAACAAGAGGCCTCACAGAAATTCTCATATTTTTAGAAACTCATTTCAATCTTGTAGGAAAGACGAGCGACTACAACTCTTTATTTTTTCACTACATACGTATCCTAATGTTAGGCGAAACAGTCGATCTTTAACGACTGTATCGTCCAACTTACTCCTCGTAAAAACCACATGTTCGAAGAATGTGAACAAATTTCTGGAAAATTATTCAGAAAGTTTGAGCCTTGAATAGCAGTATTCAGAAGTTAGTCCAATGATACAAAAATAAGATAGTAAAAAATATTTTTACCTTAAAATCGGAAAATCATAAGGATATCAACAATTAAAAATGAAAACCTAGTCTAAAAAATCATTAATGCAGTACTCAATGGTACATAATAAAAAAATGCAACTGAATGCATATATTTTGTGTATCGCGTCTTCCTCTGAGTAACATTTTTCATAGGTAACGAAGGTATAATTTCTTTTACCTCCAGGTAAGCGAATTCTTCCTGGCAAACATATTTTTGGGATGAGTACCAGGATTACATTTCAGTTATATTAATTATTATACTTGAATTTGAATACATCCTTCTGGCTACCTTCTTTTATAATAAGTGTCATGATGACATTTTAATTATATTAACAGTATATTTAAAAAACCAAATGTATCATGGACTAAAAAATATATTGAATAGAATCAACACTAAGAACGTCTGTCAAAATCATAAAATTAGAAAAAATTGAACATAAAAACCCAGAAAAAAAATTATTAAAGAAGTACTCAATGGTATGTTACATAATAATAGAATGCACATATTATGTATATGGCATCTTCCTCTGAATACCATTCTTTATATGTAACGAGGGTATAATTTCTTTTAACTAAATGTATGTAAAACCTTTTGGGAACCTTATTTTTAGAAAGGTAACTTGAAAGAGTCCGAAAAAATTATTATAAAATTTATGCAAACATAACATGAGAAATGAAGGAAATATATCATAGTACTAAGATCAAATTTTGTAGGTTGATTTAGAACCAATCTATTCAGATTATACGATTTTTCAAAATAGAAAAAGATAATCCTAAACAATAACACAATTCTAAAAAATTGTTAACTTCCTCAAAGTCGTATACTTTTTAAATAAAAATAGATATATTTTGGTAAATTCAGTCAATCATTAATACCTCAAATAAAAGAAATATTAATAGTATTCATAGGCAACCTTGCAGATTAAAACAAATCTTTGCTTAATGCCTCTCTCTTAAAATTTCTTAAAGATCGAAATGAATCTACTTTCTTATGAAAATTTTTCTTGTACTGAAAAAGAACACCCAAAAAGTTCACAAATGCAATCAACTTCAATTACGACCTAAGCATACTAAGAAAGCAAACAATTTGTTTATCATACAATTCCATTGTTGTAAACGAATTTTATGAACACACTAACAATTTCCCTACTTTTTTCATGAAAAAAGTTCTTTGCTATTTAATATGTATCAAAATAGCTTCTCAGACTAACTTAACTCCAGAAAATTGTTAATTATGTTTGAAAAGCCCCTTCTATAAATATTAGACAACAACGAATTTTCCACGAATAAAGGATGGAGATGGTCTATTTGTTAACTTTAATTATTTATGACGAAGCTAAATATCAAGTGTAAACAATAATCTGCAATCTAGTTAGTCCAATGAACCATTATGATACATATAAGATGAAAAAAAAATTCCGAGAAAAAAGGATGAAAATGTTCTATTTGTTAACTTAAATTATTTATCACAAAGCTAAATATTAATTGTTAACCATTTTCTGCAGGCTAGTGTGGTATCCTTGCAAAATAACGTACAGCCCACAAATATTGACCGATTTGGACAAAAAAAATCTGAAAAAAAGCTGATAAGATTTCTAAAAGAGTTGTTGAGCCTGATTTTTAAATTAGGCTTTTAATTTTCTTATAAATAAACAAATATGAAGAAAAAAATGACCATTTTTTCTACTTGACGTTCCCGGTGCTTGTCAATAGCCGAAAAATTATTAAAATGGCCTAGGTTTCATACAGTAACATTGGTTGAAGATGTTCCAATATTATATAATGAACAAAACAATTTTTATAAACAAATTATTTATTGTAAGAATGTTTTCTACGATTTTCCATAATTTTACCCTTTTTCGAGCCATATTGCAAGAGATTTGGATAAAAACAATATAATGATAGAGAGATTTCTTCCTAAGATTATTATTGGTTATATTATAAACAAATTTAATAAACAAATGCATTATTCGGGCATTCGTCGGTAGAAAAATTCGTTTTTTCCAATGCCAGTCCTTTCAGTTGAGAACTTCATGATAATTTCAGCAAGATCCATGATTAGATGATGAATTTTATTTCATTTTTTTAAACAAATTTAATTAACAAATGCATTATTCGGGCATCTGTCGATGGGAAAATTGTTTTTTTTATGTCAGTCTTTTTAATTTGGAACTTAATGATAATTTTATCAACACTCATACTTAGTTGATAATTTCTAAGGTGTTTTAAACCAATTTAATGAACATATGCATTATTTGGGTATTTGTCGACGAAAAAGTTTGTTGTTTTCAATCTCAGTTCTTTCAGTTTAAGTTTCTGATTACTTTCATTCTTTTAATAAAGGTGCAGCTTCAGGATCGAGTAGAATGACCTTTTTCATCCACTTTTGTATATGATCCACTATTTTTGGATCAGTCGAAATCAACATTTTGTGCCCAACATCTGTATTAGTAGCCTCTCTGCTACACCTTTGAGTGTTTCAAGTCAGAAAATTATGAATTTTGCTAAAATTATCATAAAGTTCCTAATTAAAAAAATTGACATCGAAAAAAACAAATTTTTCTGTCTACAGATGCCTGATTAATGCATTTGTTCATTAAATTTGTATAAAAAAATCATAAAATTTATCAACTTATTATGAATGTTGCTGAAATTGTCATGAAGTTTCCAACTGAAAGGATTGGCGTTAAAAAAAAAAACGAATTTTTCGGCCGACAAATGCCCAAATAATGCATTTGTTTATTAAATTTATTTTTAAAAAAATGAAATTCACCAACCAATCATGAATATTGCTGAATTTATTATGAAGATCCCAAATGAAGAGTCTGCCATGAAAAAAAATATTTTTCCGTCTACAGATGCCTCAATAATGCAATTGTTTATCAAATTTGTTTAAAAAATCATAAAATTGATGAAAAATTATGAATTTTGCTGAAATTATCATGAAGTTCCTGATTTAAAAAGTTGACATCGAGAAGAACGAATTCTTCTGTCGACAAATGCCTGATTAATGCATTTGATCATTGAATTTGGAAAAAAAAATCATAAAATTTATCAGCGAATTATGAATGTTGCTGAAATCGTCATGAAGTTTCCAACTAAGAGGATTGGCATTAAAAAAAAAACGAATTTTTCGGCCGACAAATGCCCAAATAATGCATTTGTTTATTAAATTTATTTTTTTTTTAAATTAAATTTACTAACTAATCATGAATATTGCTGAATTTATTATGAAGATCCCAATTGAAAAGTCTGCCATAAAAAAAAAGAATTTTCCCGTCTACAAATGCCCCAATAATGCAATTTTTTATCAAATTTGTGTAAAAAAATCATAAAGTTGATGAAAAATTATGAATTTTGCTGAAATTATCATGAAGTTCCTAATTTAAAAAGTTGACATCGAGAAGAACGAATTCTTCTGTCGACAAATGCCTAATTAATGCATTAATTCAATAAATTTGTTTTAAAAAATCATTAAGTTCATCAACTAATTATGAATGTTGCTGAAATTGTCACGAAGTTCCCAATTGAAAGGATTGACATTAAAAAAAAAAAAAATTTCTGCCGAGAAATGCCCAAATATTGCATTTGTTTATTAAATTTGTTTTAAAAAAATTATAAGATTAATCAAAAAATTATGAATTTTGCTAAAAGTATCATAAAGTTCCTAATTCAAAAAATTGACATCGAAAAAAAACGAATTTTTCTGTCCACAGATGCCAGAATACTGCATTTGTTTGTTAAATTTGTTTAAGAAAATATGAAATTTACCAACTAATCATGAATATTGCTAAATTTATTATGAAGATCCCAATTAAAAAGTCTGACATAAAAAAAAAAGAATTTTTTCGTCGACAGATGCCCCAATAATGCATTTGTTTATCAAATTTGTTTTAAAAATCATAAGATTGATGAAAAAATATGAATTTGGATGAAATTATCATGAAGTTCCTAATTTAAAAAGTTGACATCGAAAAGAACGAATTCTTCTATCGACAAATGCCTGATTAATGCATTTGTTCATTAAATTTGCATAAAAAAATCATAAAATTTATCAACTAATTATGAATGTTGCTGAAATTGTCATCAAGTTCCTAACTGAGAGGATTGGCATTGAAAAAAAACGAATTTTTCTGCCGACAAATGCCCGAATAATGCATTTGTTTATTAAATCTGTTCAAAAAAATCATAAGATTAATAAAAAAATTATGAATTTTGCTAAAATTATCATAAAGTTCCTGATTAAAAAAACTGACATAAAAAAAACGAATTTTTCTGTCCACAGATGCCCGAATAATCCATTTATTTCTTAAATTTGTTTTAAAAAATATGAAATTTACTAACTAATCATGAATATTGCTGAATTTATTATGAAAATCCCAAGTAAAAAGTCTGACATAAAAAAAAAAAGAATTTTTCCGTCGGCAGATGCCCCAATAATGCATTTGCTTCTTAAATTTGTTATGAAAAATCATAAAATTGATCAAAAAATTATGAATTTTGCTTGAATTATCATGAAGTTCCTAATTTAAAAAGTTGACATCGAGAAGAACGAATTCTTCTGTCGAAAAATGCCTGATTAATGCATTTGTTTATTGAATTTGTATTAAAAAATCATTAAATTTATCAAATAATTATGAATGTTACTGAAATTGTCATGAAATTCGCAACTGAAAGGATTGGCATTCAAAAAAAAAAATTTCTGCCGTGAAATGCCCGAATAATGTATTTGTTTATTAAATTTGTTTGAAAAATCCTAAGATTAATCAAAAAATTATGAATTTTGCTAAAATTATCATAAAGTTTCTAATTTAAAAATTTGACATCGAAAAAACGAATTTTTCTGTTCTTGCGATATAACTTTAAAAAACGTAAAATTATGGATAATCGTAGAAAACATTATTTCAACAAATAATTTGTTTATAAATTTTTTTTTCATTATATAATATTGGAACATCTTGAACTAATGTAACTCTAGGAGACTTAGGCGATTCCAATAATTTTCCTGTTATTGACGCGCACCGGGAACGTCAAATAAAAAAATGGACATTTTTTTCGTCATATTTGTTTATTTGTAAAAAAATTGAAAGCCTATTTTAAAAATCAGGCTCGGCAACTCTCTTAGAAGTCTTATCAGCTTTTTTTCAAATTTTTGATGTTCAAATCGGTCAATATTTTTCGGCTGTACATTATTTTGAACCAAAAAAGTCATTTTTTCCCACAGTGCGGCGGCTCGAATACGAGTACTTCTCTTGTATGCACGCACAAGACGGCGCACCGCGCAGGCGTATGAATATTCACAAACACTACATCCCTTCCTGAACAATATTTATTTCAATCTTCATTTACATTAATCAATTCTCGATAAATCTCAATTTAACAATTTCACATAATTATGTCTGTATAGAACTAGAACATCAATAAACTCAACAAAATCCTTTTTGATCTCATGTAGACAAGATAATTAAATCACACGAGAAACCTCTTTTCTTCTTTACACCCTTAGTAGGACCAATACTATCAATACTCCTTCGTAAAACTACATCATTTATTCTTCCTTTATTTATGAATCTTCACCCTTTGCATCCTTCCCTTGAATTGATGTCTGTTCGCCTTCGACTCTTTTTAGGTGAGCTATATTCCTCCTATGCCTCTGTCTGGTTTCGACGTTCCTTACAATAGTGTCTGCGCCTTGAGAGACTTCTACCGTATGCGGAACTGGATTGAAGTTTGAGCTAAATTTATTGGTTTTGTCCATAGTTTTCACATACACCTTACCTGTATCTCCTTCAGATATAGCAGAATCAGTAGCCTTCCTCTTACTGTCAGCATATTTTTTCCCCCTTTCCTTTTGTTCCTTATCTCTGTCTCTTACATCTGAATCGTCTATTTTACCTCCATTCATCTCTTCTGATAAGGGAATTTTATCTCTATTTCGTCTTTCATAAAAGAAATCGGATGGCGTTTTGCTGGTCACCGTGTGGGGTGTGCAATAGCACACCCCACATCTGAGTACAATGAGCACAATCTGACTGATTTTCAAACGCTTCGGAATATCACGATTTTGTCTTCAGACTTCCTCGTTTTGCTGGGGCTAATATAGAATGGTGTTAAAGAGATGAATATTACATTGTTTACAGAATCATCCAAATTCATTGCTGACGAATTGTTTTCCATTATCTGCTATAATCGAAACGGTATAGCCTAGCCTGCTGAAAATTTTCTTCAACACTCTGATGATTCGAAAACTTGTAATAGTCCTCAAAATTTTCACTTCTTTGCACCGACTGTAATAGTCTATAACAACCAGCAGGTAGTCATCGTTAGGTAATCGTCCCATCAGATCTATGGCAACATCAACCCAAGGAGCCAGAGGGAGTTCTCTTCATTGGTATTAGAGAATTTGGCAGACCCACTAGGGTACAGCTCCTGCAGGTTTTTACAAGTTTTTCGATATCCTTGTGTATTCGTAGCAACGAGGCTCGTTCCAACCCAGATTATATATTTCTTTGCTTACGTTAATAATTTCGAGATCGTTTTCCGAGAATTTGATGATGTCTTTCATGGGTACTGCCAGCGGTCTTGACTGTTCTACAATCTGGTGCACATATCTCCAGCTGGTGGAATGTTTAGATATTCACACAATCGTGACAAGGGAGTAGCTATGTTCGTTTTTCCAGGCTTGTAGATTATGTTATACTTGTACGACTATAATCGTGAAACCCATCTTTGGATTCGCACACAAGGTTTATATTTAGGACCGAAAATTATTTCGAGCGGTTTATGATCGGTTATAAGATCAAATACTTTTCCAAACTGGAAAATGTCGAAATGCTTCACGCCCCAGAAAAATAACAACGCTTCTTTCTCAGTTCAGCTAAACCTGCGCTCAATAGCTGTCAACGTTCTATTCTCGAAAACGATGATTCCAGGTATATGGTATTTGAGTCAATTTGTATTAATAGGGCCACGGGGAACCAACTAGGCTTGCATCCGCAATCACTTGTCTCCTATTTCGAACGTCGTAATATCTTAATGATTGTATTTCCTTTAGGGTTTCTTTTAGTTGAGTGAATGCGTCTTCCTGTTTTTCAGACCAAAACTTCCCTAGATTTGTGTTCCTTCCAATTTTTTTCTTAAAAGCTCTTGCAGTGGTTCTGTCATCGTGGCTGAGTTTAGAATCCATTTTTTGATGTAATTGACCATTCCTAAAAAACTTTGCAGCTCTTCTACAGTCCCTGGAACTCAAAACTTGTCTATGCTTTTGGTATATTTATCCAGTGGTTTGATTCCCTCAGCAGTTAGCTTTGAGAGCCTACTGAACAATACACCTCGATTGCTTATGCAAAAATGGAAAAATTAGAGAAGCGTGCGGTCATTAAATACTTCTATTTAAAAGGCCTAACACCACTTCAAATTAAAGAAGAAATGGATTCCA
>JAUMHM010000086.1:7214823-7233656 GCA_032362435.1 Melikaiella ostensackeni
GAAAACCCGGTGAAATCCTCGTGTGTCTTGAGGACACAGAGCGACCCAAGAATGACAGCTCTCTGCATCCATCTCGCAAGTGCCTTGGCATGTTCCTGATACGCGGGTATGGCTTCGAGGGTACGAACCAGTGAGGGCGACGTACCTCCGAGAGCACCGACGACAAGCACTATCATTTTAACCGAATATTCTCGGAACATTTCCTGCAGCCAAGGAGTACGATGTCAGGCCTCGAGTGTTCAATATGGAATATTGGATCGAACTCATAGTTCCAGTGAATTCGGCACTTTTAGTTCTTCACAATTGACTATATCTTCTTTGGAACGTTTGGCAGGGCAGGGTCACAGACAACACCGTGAGAGCGACAAAGATGGTAGTAAAGCACTTTCAGGGCTACATTGTGATTGTAGATATAAGTCGTTCCTGCTTTTTTGGGACATCCGGATAGTATGTGTCCAACATGCTCAGTGTGTGCATGCCACGCTCTACAGGCCTTATAAGGAAGATGCGGCGTATGTTCCGAGAATATTCGGTTAAAATGATTGTTCTTGTCATCGGCAATCTCAGAGGTGCGAAGCCATCACTGGTTCGTACCTTCGAAGCCATACCAGCGTACCGGTTGTGAGGCGTGGCCATTGGTTTAATTTGCCGCGGTTCTACTGGGAGCCAGTGTCATTTTCCTGGATAGCAATCGCTCCCAGGGGTACGTTGCGGTGGTTGTTTTATCAATGGGTTTTACGCACAAGAGGCATAGAGCCAGAAAAATCCTCAAGCTACCCAAGAAGGAGCTAAGGATAATGGTATAGATGCTTAATAGGCACAACCATTTGAACTATCATAAATACAAAATGGGAATCAATCCCACTACGAAATATAGAAATTGCTACAGGGACAACAAGTCATCTCTTCACGTTTTATGTCAGTTCCCGGTACTTGTCAGGCTCAGATATCAGAAATTCGAAGCGGCCGTTATGAAGCCAGAGAAAACAGGTACGCAGGCAGTGGGCGATATTTTGGGCTTCTTTAAGAGGTCTGGAGTTATTCGCTAGGAGGAGACACTTTAAGGGTGTGGCTCACTGGTCTATCAAGTCTGAGTGTCAGGAGGCGCTCCTGTAGGGGCCCCATTTCCGCTTATAAACTAACTAACTAATATGGAACAATTCTAGTTTTGAATCGTTTGAAAATTAAAAATTAAACATTCAGAATTGCGCAATTTCACTTTAACGTCCAATATTTTACATATTTAAAGCTTGCAAAATGAGTCAATCTCCAAAAGAAACACATTCAGAATTGTACAACTGCAAAGTAGAAGCCATCAAAATTGAATAATTTTTATTTCGAGGTCTTCTAACAGAAAAATTTAAATTTTAAACTTTTTCAAACAGAGTTTATTTGAAATTAAACCTTTTGAAATGGAAGAACTTTACATTTAGGGCAATCTAACTTTCTTAGATTTGAAAAGGTCAGAAAATTGTTCTACTAATAAGATATTCAATTTGTAATTGTACACGATTGAGCGATTCAAATTGCATTATTTCACTATAAACGCTTATTTGATTGAAAATTTCACTATTTTTAACAATTTTAATTTTAAACTAGTCAGTTTCTAATTGTCGAATCTAAAAATGATTCTAATTTGAAAGCTTTGTGCACAAAATTTTTCCTTCCAAGATTAAAGAAAATTTTATAAATTTATAGCATTTAATTCAAAATTATTCAATTTCACATACGACTAGTTTGAAATTCTCCTAGTTATAAGGTATTAATGACAATTACATTTTCAAAACATTCTATTTTTACCTGAGTCGATTTCTTCCTTTGGTGTAAGAGTATCAATGCTCGTTAGCGAAGGCGATCTGATTAAAGACGCTAAATTAAGAGCAAGATTTAGCCGATTTCTGTCAAGTTCTCCTGATGTTTCAATATTCTGAACTTCATAATGAATTTCCGCTCCGTCTCCCGAAATTATCTGTTGAAAAAATATATTTAAATTCATATCTCATCCAATTTAAAAAAAAAAAAAAACTCTTTCCATACCTCTTTTGAATTGAGGTAAAATTGTTGGACTAGGTTCCTCTTATTCAAATACCAAAATCTTTCGTTTTGTGGATATACTTTAACGGCGGTTTCTACGGCAAATCTGACAGGTTCTCTGATGCCCCTTATTACCAAATCTACTGCGACTGTCATAAAAATTTTGCCTTCTCGAGGTGTTTCCATGTTTAGGGCCTCTAAAGAAGGATCAGCAGGATCCCATCGACCACAAATGTTGTAAGATTGCTTATCCTGCAATAGCGGACCGGCATTGACTTGCTAAAAATGACAAAAGGAATTGGATAACTAGGGTATCAAATGTTAAAGATTGGGAATTATCTGCAGCATGTGTTGTAAAACTTTCTTAAAAATTGATGTGTCGCATTGTTTATAAGTAGAGAGCGGACTAGCTCCACTATGAAGTTAGCTGGCGAGCGCCACTCGGCTCTCACATGCGGAGAACCCCGGTTAAAGTGAAGTTAGACCATCATTTGTTCTTGATGCGTTGCTATGTAACGCGTTAGATTCTATTCTCAATATTATTTTTAATAATATTGATCTATTGAGATATTATTTAACTATATTAATTTTCTGGTTCTTTCCCAACTTGTTTGTATTTATTTATTCAAACACTTTTCTGAAAATACAAAATATTAATATATAAATGTCCGATCAACTTCCTGGATATTCAGGCAGTACTGTTTTTAACAGACGAACCAAAGGTTACAAAGATTTTTATAAATCTCTGCCTGAAAGCTAGGAATTGATATGTATAATATTGAATGCTGACGAAAAATTTGAAAATTCTGAACCTAAAAGGCGTTGCAGAAGATCCGAAGATCAAAACGAATTTTATGAAGATTTAGCTGAAATTTTCCTGGCAGCTGATATCCCAAAAAAAAAGTAAGTAATCCTTTTGTTGAGAAATTTCTGCCAACTTAGACCGGTAAAGACGTTCCTGAAGAATCCACTTTAAGAAAAATATTTGTACCCACATTTAAGATCGGACTTTAGATGAAATTCGCAATAAAATTGGTAATAATAATATCTGGGTATCAACTGATAAAACTACTGATTTTTGAGGCAGAAAAGTGGTAAACGTAATCGTTGGAGTTTTAGATGACAGTAAATCTAGATAATGTTATTTATTAACTTTCGGAGAGTTTAGTGCAGGGAATAATGCAACAATAGCTGATTTGTTTCACGATCTGTTTCAGGCCACAGCAGTTACTATGACCTGTCGATATTTCATACAATAGAGTTTTGTTATTTTTATCTGATGCAGCGCCTTACATGGTTAAATCTGGTAATGAATTTAAAAAACTTTTTTCCAAAAATGTTGCACATTACATGTGTCGCACATGGCCTTCATCGTGTTGCTGAAGCAATTCGTGAGTATTATAATACAGTAGATAAATAAATGGCAAATGTAAAAAAAATTGTAAAGTCTCCTGAACGAATTTCTCTTTTTTTGCTAAATGAATTCTGGATTACCGCTGCCACCAGAGCCGGTTATAACGCGATGGGGAACGTGGCTAAGTGCAGCAATATATTATTATGCACAAAATTTTGTAAAAGTTCATTCTGTTGTATTGTGTTTGAATCCGAAAGAGGCTAAATCCCTAAAAAAGGCTCAAACTATTTAAAGAATCCATTCTTGCATGCAGACTTAGAATACATAAAAAAAAATTGAATTTTTAGTCAAATACATCACAAAATTAGAAACTTATGGAATAACGTAACAAGCACGCTTGCATTATGTTCAGCATGTAAGGGTAACGTTAGCAAAGCAAAGCGGACGAGCATCAAGAGTGGCTGAACAAAAATTAAACTATGTTCTTGCAAAAAATAAAGATTTAAAAATATTGAAATTGATTGCTCAAAATTTCGATGCTCAAAATATTGAAGGTTGCCTCTACATTGAAAATGAGATAAAAAAAGATGAAATATGTACTGTCAGATCGGTAGACTCACTTCGCGACTCATTTTTTTTTTTTTTTAGTTTTAAATGAAGTTCGGATTTGTTCAAGTTTAAAGGTTCTGGAGTATACATTCTTTCATTATTAATGTTTCTCATTTTAAATTACTTTTTATTTCGAACGTTTTTTTAGAATCAGAGAGAAACTGAGAGTGAACACGCCCAAAGGATGCACAACCAGAGATGACAACTATTGGTATAGTGGCGCCTCTGCGGCCCAATTCGGGTAGCGATATCCATAGAATAGAGATGCACCTACATTTGATCAGTTTCCTTCATTATCATATGTAGGTCTGTCTCTGACTTCATGGATATCCATCCTCATGCATACGCGACGCAAACAGACGCAACTCGTTGAGCGATATTGACGAACGGAACGATCGGAACCATTGGTGAATCTGAGAAACGCGAACGATTCAATTTCAATATTTACTTGAGCCTGGTGGTCCGGAAAGAGAATATCGGCATTTAAAGTCTTACATTTTTCTTTTCATGAAATAATTTAATTGCGTTTTGAGGAGGAATAGTTCAATTAAATTTCACGATGTTAATGCAACTGCGGAAGAGAAAATTGAAAATTCTGTCATAATCAGTTAACAACGTTTGTGTAATTTGGACAGTTTTGAGGTTATATTGTTATTTTTTTCCCGATATTCTTTACAAAATCTCGATGTTTTATAGGATTTCAGTGTTTACCAGTGTTTATTGATGCTATATAAAATATTTTATTTTAATTTTAGGTCTCGGTTGCTGTCTCGAGATTTTGAACTAAGTAAATAGAAATCTTAGAAACCTGAATTTCCCATCATTTAGCAGAATTTTTACCAATGCCAAACTATGCCACAGTTTAGTACGTGATAAAAATCTTCAGACTTGAGGCTATATTATTATTTTTAACGTAAAATTTCTCTTTGGATGCGAATTTAATGTTGCTAAGATGATATTTTAACTGAATGGATATCTAAGACAAAAAAAATATGTTATTTTTTCCTTTTTAAAAAAATTCTCTTGGTTTCAAAAATGGTTTAGTCCACGTAAGTCAAATATAGGATGCCTTTCTAATATTAGTAGAAACTTTTTAAAATATTAGAAACAATATTATTATTAGAAAAAATATTTTCTTCTTATTTTGTGCGAGTTGTACCATTTTTGAGACCGTGAGAATTTTTTTCCTGAAAATATAATTTTCAAATTTTTCTCGTAAATGATATCAGAAAACAGCAAGAGATATTTTTCGTAGAACTTATTTACATTGTTTATATGTGCAAACTTTTATTTCAACATTTTTTTGTACCTTTAGTTGCTTTCAAGAAAAATGCGAAAATTCGATTTTACGAAAAAAAAATTCCTGGCTACAAAAATTATTTAGCCCACATAAACTCAACATTCAACAAAAAATTTGAAAACAATATAAGTATGGGTTTTTGGAGTCCCGGTGGCTCAGGCGATAGCGCGTCAGCCTTCCGAGCAGGAGGACTGAGGTTCGGTCCCTGTGCCGGTACCAATGAAAATTTTTGTATGTACTTCTACCGGGGCTTCGGTGGTTCGCAACCCACCTCAAACTGTAGGTCCCCTCAAGAGAGGCTAGTGACATCCCAGGTAAAGGGCTCCATGTGGAGAGGAACATGCTTGGGGGCCACTAGTCGATTTTGAGAGTCCCGAAAAAGAGTTGGCGATCTCCTTGCGAGAAAGGCTCCATGAGGGGAATACTACTCGGTGGTCGCTGGTCTATTCCGAGAATAGTTAAGGGTGTGGCACAATAGTCTTTATAGCTTGAGCGCCAGGGGAGTTCCATTGGGGCTCCCCGCCCGTCTGTACAACAACAACAAGTATGGGTTTTTTTTTAAATCGACTTTTTATATTTTCAAAGAAATCGTCGCCATTTTGTTAAATTTGATCATTTTTCAAATTTTCCGACAAACTTCGAAGGAGGACGGTAAACTCATCAGAAACCAAAAATAAAATTGAAATTTCTGAATTAGATCAAAAACTATAGAGGTTTAAAGAAGAAAATGGTCTTTTCTGAAAAACAGACGTCAAAATTCAAATACTCGTAGCTAAATTCTGCGACTTGAAGTATAGAACCTGCCTGTTTAGAAAATACCCAATTTGAAAGTTTTACATGGAAGAAGGGCTCTTTGAAATGAGTGTTTTTTTCTGTCAAATATGTTTTGCCTCTATTTAGCACTAAAATACGCCGGGTGTGATTTTTGAACATATTTTTACATGCAATTTGTTTCTCGAAAACTTAATTTTTAGGCACTAGACCCCTTTCTTCGGGGCTAGTCACATATTATGATGCAGCCTGATAAAATGAGTAGTATAATTTCATCAGAGAGAAATTCTTAATAAAATATTTAACTAGCGTTTGTAAATATCTAAAGAAAACTGTATTTGAAAATATAATTGTTTGAATATCCTTATTACAGACTGGGTAAGAACATTTTAATTTGAACCGCCGATTTGTCAATAAAGACAATTTTGAAACAAATATTCAGAGATCCCCGGAGAATAAAATAAAAGTATACTATTATATTAAAGAGACACCGATTGTCAGAAAAGCACCATGGTTATTAATTCATTCATTCCTTGCGAAAAACTGTTGGACAAATTGCCTTTATTCTTTAAAAATTAAATATATTAACACATACACATTCTATTGATTTTGGATAAAATAAAAAATCCTTGTTTATTATTATATGGCATTATTTTCTAAACCTTCTTTATGAAAAAATACAAAAAAACCGAAAGTCAACAATTTTTTAACACAAAATTGATTTTTTTCGAAAACTATTGATTGTAGAGGAAAATTTTATAACCAAAATAGTTGTGGGTTACCAAGATCTTTTAGCCTGTTACAAAAGTAAATTACGAAAAATCAACATCTTTCTTAATAAATCTGAAAAACTACACGGAACTTTTTTTTATCGTAAAAACTAGTGTTATTCTTGAAATCTTGACTGAATAAAAAAATGTTTCACAGAGAAATACACAATTTCAGAATAAATAATGATAACCGTGAAAATAGAGGTCGTTTCAAACATGCACTGCACCCCAGAAATTAAAATGCACAGAAAAGCCTCTCAGGGGCTTTTTTTGCACAAGGTTGAACGTATGAATTTACATATAATATTCACATATAAAATTTGGACTATAGCAGTTAATTCGATCTGAAAGTGGTAAATTTGATGAACAGTAGCTTTTTTTAGCCTTCTAAATATTTATGTCAGAGAAAAACAAATGCTTCAATGAAATTATTTCTACGAAATTTTATTTAGTATAATATACCTCATAACTTTATAAAAAAACGAGATCGCTGAATTTGAAAATTAGAAATTGGCAGCTCTTTTAACTTTGGTGAAATTTAGTGAATTTATAGACTTTGAAGACGGCTTTATTTTTTAGTTTTTGTTATACATATATGGTAAATATTTCTCCTAAAACTACTCTTTGAAACAGGTGAATTCAGCCATTAAACTTTAAAATCGGTTATGAATTGCTATTTTATGTAGATTTGAAAAGAAAAGCAAAATTGGCGAAAAAATGAAATTCCAAAAAAAATGTCATGTAAAGTTCTGATACAAAAAATCTAATACTTTGTTTTTGGGGGGTTTTTGGCCCCTACTATTAGGAAAAAAATCGCCAGCTAAGTCGCTGACATTGTCACGCAGAATTCTGCCTGGAATTTAATAGAAAAAACTTTGGAATGACCCACATACACTCCGACAAAGGAAATGAATAAGGATATTCAAAAAATTATCTTTTCAAATACAGTTTCGGTTAGATATTTACAAACACTAGTTAAATATTTTTTCTAGAATTCCTATTCTGTTTCTATATTACGAAATTATGTTACTAATTATATCAGGCTGCATCAGGATATACATTACATATAAACCCAATAAAATTGCACAAATAAAGCAGATAAAGGTATGTATGAGCCACATTATGGTATATTCGTAAGGGAAAACAGAAAATGTCCTCAAATTTCTCATTCCAAATTTTTTAAAAACCACACCCAGTGTCTTTTAGTGCTAAATGGAGGCATGAAATATTTGACAGAAAAAAACACTCATTTCGAAGAGCCCTTCTTCCATGTAAATCTTTCAAATTGGGTACTTTCTAAATTGCATTACAAAATAAAAAAATGATATTTATCAAATTTTCTTTAGAATACTGAGATCGAATCCATTTCAAATTAGGCAGGTTCTACACTTCAAGCCGCAGAATTTAGCTACGAGTATGGAATTTTGACGTCTGTTTTTAAAAAAAATACCAAGTTTTTCTTTAAACCTCTGTAGTTTTTGATCTAAATCAGACATTTGATTTTATTTTTGATTTCCGATGAGTTTTATCGTTCTCTTTCGAAGTTTCTCGGAAAATTTGGAAAATTTCCAAAACTAATAAAATGGCGACATTTTTTTTGAAAATATAAAAAGTCAATTTTAAGAAAAAAATCCATACTTATATTGTTTTCAAATTTTTTGTTAAATTTTGGGGTTATGTGAGCTCAACAATTTTTGGAGACAGGAATTTTTTTCCGTAAGATCGAACTTTCGCATTTTTCTCGGAAACAACTGAAGATCCAAAAAAAATTGAGATAAAAGATTGCACATATAAATAATGTACATAAGTTCTACGAAAAATGTCTCTTGCTCTTTTCTGATATCTTGCGTCATTTACGAGAAAAATTCGAAAATTATATTTTCAGGAAAAAAAACTTTCCCGGTCTCAGACACCCTATATCTACCTTAATGTGGACTAAACCATTTTTGAAACCAGGAGATTTTTTTTCCTAAAAATATAATATTTTCCAACTTTTCTCGTCAACGATGAAAGATTTCACAAAAGAGCAAGAGGTATTTTTTGTAAAACTTTTTTAGACGTGAAAATTTATATGTTCACATTTTTTTGTACATTTCCGGCAGAAAATTTAAATATCTGAACTAGGCGGAAAACTATAGAAGTTTGAAAAAAAATTCTTTTAAAAAAAACAGACTGATTTGAAATGCATTTGATCCTAAGAATTTTGTAAGCAATTTCCAAGAATTGTGGGTAACATTCCAATTGAAAGAGGGTCCTCTAAATTTAAAATCTGGCAAAAGAAGAAATTTGTTGGACATACATATATAGTTGTGACATATTTGAAAAAAAAATAAAAAAGGAAAAAGTAATATAATTTTTTGTCGTAGGTATGTACTCAGTTAAAATGTCATCTTAGCAACATTAAATTCGTATTTAAGGAAAAATTTCACGTTAAAAATGATAATATATCCTGAAATTTGAAGACTTTTATCATGTACTGAACTGTGGCTAGTTTTAAAAGAAAAGTTGAATGCGCATTTCAAAAAAGACAATGTTCAAAGTTCTGAAAATCTGATACGTATTTCAGTCAAAATGATATATTCAGACATAGTTTGGCACAGGTAAAAATATTGCTAAATGATCGGAAATTCAGGTTTCCAAGATTTCTATTTACTTAGTTCAAAATCTCGAAACAGCAAACGAGACATGAAATTAAAATAAAATATTTTTTATAGCATCAATAAACACTGGTAAACACTGAAATCCTATTAAGCATCGAGATTTTGTAGAGAATATCGGGGAAAAAATAAAAATATAACCTCAAAAATGTCAAAATTACACAAATGTTTTCAACTGATTATGGCAGAATTTTCACTTTCCTCTTCTGCAGTTGCATTAACATCGTGAAACTTAACTGAACTATTCCCCCTTAAAACGCAATTAAATAATTTCATAAAAAGAAAAATATAACACTGCAAATGCCGATATTCTCTCTCCAGATCACCAGGCAGCCAGGCTCAAGTAAATATTGAATCGTTCGCGTTTCTCAGATTCACCCATGGTACCGATCGTTCCGTTCGTCAATATCACTCAAGGTGTTACGTCTGTGTGCGTCGCATATGCATGAGGATGGATATCCATGAAGTGAGGAACAAACCTACATATGATAATGAAGAAAACTGATCAAATGTAGGTGCACCTCTATTGTATGGATATCGCTAGCCGAATCGGACCGCAGTAGCGCCACTATACCTACAGTTGTACATCCTCTGGACATGTTTACTCTCAGTTTCTGTCTGTTAGAATAATTCAATTTGAAAGGTTTATAATAGAAAAAACTTTCATTTCGAACTGTGAAAATAAAGGTGAATTTATTTTTTGATTTTAGAAAAATTTGCCTGATCAACTTTCATGTTAAATCACAATTTTTTAAATTTAATAGAAATGTAGATTTCCAGAATATCGTCAGAAGCTTTGACTTTGAAACATTCAATTTAGTTTTCAATTTCAAATTGCCAAATTGTCAAATTGTAATCGCTTTGAATTTAAATTCATTAAAATTCAGAAGTTTTTAATTTTAATTATTCAACTTTAAATGCTTTCAATTAGAAATAATACAATTTTCATTCCTTTGAATTTTAAATGATGTATTTTTCAAAATTCTAATCAAAAAAGATTCAATTTTTAACGTTTTGAAATTGTCCTATTTTCGAAATTTTAATATGAAATCATTCAATTTCGAGATTCTTGAATTCAAAATAAAATTGTTCAATTTTGAATGCTTTGAATTAGAAGTGAATAAATGATACAAATTCAACTCCTTCCTAACGAAATTATTCAAATTTAAAAATTTTAGTTTGAAGGTTTTAAATTTTGAAAGCTTCTGTTTTAAAATTTTACAATTTATAATTATCCAATTTTAAATGCTTTTATTCAGAAATGATATAAGTTCAATTCCTTTTCATTCCATTCGAAATATTGTCCTTTTTTCAAAATTTTACCTGATGTAAAATATTTTGAATTGGAACGTTTTCAATTCAAAATCATTTCATACATTTTTTTTTTAATTTCAAACGCTTTCAATTCGAAATTATTAAGAACAAATGATGGTCTAATCGGGGTTCTCCGCGTGTGAGTGCCGAGTGGCGATCGCCAGCTAACTTTACAGTGGCGCTAATCCGCTCTCTATTTATAAAGGTTAAGGAAAACTATAGTACACGAGGGGTACATAGCTTACTATAAAACTTACCATTTCTAATAATCTCATATCACTGTGTTTGACGTTTCTACCCGGACTAACGAGTACTCCAAAGCACCTTTCTACTTCGAGTGTGATACCTCCTTCTCCTCGGGACACTTGCTGAATACTCAGACATACTTGTTTCGATACATTGCTGCGAAGTTTAAAACAATTTCTATCCTTTGGAACCGTAGCGAAAGCACCCTTTCCATCCTCTTCTTTGATTTCCATCGTGACTTCGAAGATGAACATACGAGAATTAATTTTCTCATTTCCAGGGTTATACCCATTGAAATCGCTTCCCGTTAAGGAATTCGTCATAGATCGCGGAATCCTCTGAAAAGCTTTGGCGAAACAGGCCGATACTTGTCCAACCTAAGAAAAAGACAAAAGAGACGAAAAACTCCGACTTAATAAAAATCTATTGTATTGTATTTTGGCATTCACGCAATTTTATTATTAGCTTTTCTTTAACCTATCGATATTTGTCGTCAAAGTAGGGTGAAAACTTACGGCCTCTGGAATATCACATCGAAAAACATGACACTGGAAAATGGCAGACTCTAATGTGTCACCGTGAGACCACGTGAAAGCGAAACAAGCAGCACACGGTCCAGTGCATTCTCCTCTCGCGTAGAAAAGAATTCTATGCACTTCAAATTGAGCCATTGGCTGAGAGCCTGCATCGTAGAGACTAGAAAGAAAATTAAAGCTAAAGCTTTTTAAAGAACACAAATAATCAATGTGTCCTATGTTTGAGAAATCAACCCCGTCAATAACTAACTGCTAAGAGCTGGAATTTTTTCCTGACATGTACTTTTCATACGCTGAAAATTCCAGCAGTCGGCTAACATGATTATGACATCTTAGTCAGAATCCATTAACATTATAATCATGTCAGGATCTCGTACTTTTTCACTGTATAAAGTTGGTAGCAGTGGCTGAAAACCAGTGTACCAATTTTATGGACTTAATGTTTAAGTTTGACAGATAACCTCAAGATCAGAAAAGGAATTTTAAGCAGTCAGTCTGACAAACACTAAGATTCAGATAAACTCACTTTTAAGACATGCTATACATTTCTTGTATTATCTCGCTAAACATGTTTAGTTTATAAAAATTCTTTTTGACAGTTTGAAGTTATCATCGAGATATGCAGAAATTTCAAAGACTGCTGCTGCCATGTGACGGTGTTATCTGGACATCGACCGACTCAGTTGAAAGCCAATAAATTTTAAAAAGATGAGACTATATCCGTATATTTTCGAATTGCAAGAACTTATAACTCTACGATCGTTATGTACAGGATGACCACTAAACAGTAAACTCAAAGTAAGAACTTCGGGTCATCTCTCGGTTTTCAACAATTTGTTTTGTACATAACTTTATAAAAAATAGAAGAAAAACAAAAAAGTTCAAGATAAATAAGATAACAAGACAGATCCCCCTTGTGATAAGCTTCGGCGTAAATTATTATTCTTGAAGTCACATAATTATTCTGATACATTTATTTTTTTAACATGATTAGGATCCAATTCTAACGCCATATACAGATGAATTTTAAAGCCCTGATTACGAATATGGCCTTTCAAATATCGGAAAATGTCATTTTCAAAGTCAAACATGAAAAAAAACGTTTTTTTAAAAGATTTTTGTTTTCATTTTATTTTTGTTTTTCAGGCAATATTCAACATGCTCAACAAGAAAGAACCACCTAGTGATTCCACCTTTCTACCTTTCGGGATGCGTAGAAAGGGGCTACTGGATAGGGCTCCGTTTCCACTCACCCCTACTTTTCTTCCAGTTTGAGGGCTCTGCTAAGCATGGGAAATACTAGTTGCAAGAATAAGGCCAAACGGATCAATGTTTTTGTCTAGTTTTTTTGCATACGTAATCTAAAGACTACAAAGATTTTCGATACAAGCCGTTTTTTTACCGTCAATACGCAATTTTTAAATTTATCTTCAATAGTTCTCTGTATACGCCATTTATTTTATATGCGAAAAGAGTGGTGCTAATTACCCCATCTGTTCGTGGTGCGAATTGCCCCATGGGCTATCATTTCAATATTAATGGCGTATTCACCAAAACCAAAGCATATCACCAAACTTGTATATATCTTATGATCACTAACCATGTGTTGTTTAAAATCACTCACCTGTTGTTAAAGACTTCTCATTAGCAATACGAGAATCTACATTTTCTAACTTAAAAATCGGCTACTAGAAAAGGGGTAGGGGGTGTGTTCCTACTCAGCCCTACTTTTTTCCCTTTAACTACCACACTACATCCTAGAATGCATCTTTCTACATTTTTATAAAATGGTCACGGCCATATTCGTAAGCAGCTCATCAAAATACACAGATATACGAGGTTTCAAAACCATCGGAGGTATTCGCTTTTCGGAACTTCACCTCGGCACTTCTCAGAAAAAATATGCGATTTATGACCCAGTTTCATGTATACAATTATTTTTCACTGGTTTCTCATCGATTCTAAAATGTTCCATACAAATCTGTCAATAATTGAAAGAGATATCCAAGCAGGAAAAAAATCGATTTTCGGTAAAACATTTTCGTGGATGTAGTTGGCTGTGATTTGCAGGTGCGAATCTTGATATGCCTATGTCATTCTGGCTATCATAGCCTGCATTAAAAAAAAAACCATTCCGATACGTCAATCCTATCCAAAGTTACAGTAGATACAGATTTATTGTCATTTACATCATTTAAAATGGAAGACTTTGAACATTCAAACTACGTATAATTAATCTTTCATCAGGATCAGTCCACTGACTTTCGTCTGAAACTTGTTGTGGGAATATTTTTTAAAAATCTGACCTTTGAATATAGTAAATAGTAGTTCATTTAGAACTAATTTAGCACTTTCTAGTGGATGAATTATTGTCTGTTTGATTTTCAATAATATTCAAAGCTGCACGGGTGCAATAAAATGGCGTTTCTTACACAAATTTAAATGGTGTTTCTCTCACACATTTAAATGGCTTTGAACAGACAAAGTATATATTAAAATTGAACGTGATCGGGCTGTAATAATTGAGTAAACTTTCAATTTTCAATTCGATCACTTTATAATAAAATTTCAAAGAAAATAATTTACAAAAACTACACTATCGATGAATAGTATCAGAGCACTAATCTAGTGACCTATTAAAAATTAGCCTTTGAAAGGTGACTGCGCCGTCCACAATTTGGATAAAAATATTTTTAAAAAAGCATTGGAGAGTTGATTGAATTCTGCATTCAATGAGCCCTAGTAGACGTAGTTTAGCCTTGTGAGTATTGAATTATCACATGAAAAAGACAAAAATAAAATTCGATTTTTAAGGAATTTTGTACTTCAAATTCAATTCTTGACAGGAGCTAGGAAAATTAATTGACTAATTTCATATTTTACAAAAGTGATCTTTAGAGTTTACCTTTCATTTGAGCCATTGAACATTGAAAAATCTTCAGAGGTTCATGAAATAATAATTTTTTGTGCGAGCATGCTAAATTTAAAATACATTACCGCAATGCGGTTCGAAGGTACGGGTACTGTATTTTAAATTTTATTATAAAGTGATAAAATTAAAAATTTTAAGTTCACTCAATCATTACGTCGCCGCCCACGCCTTGCCTAAACAAATTTTCATGAAAATTGATTAAACGTGAAGGTTTTTTTATTGAAAATCTTTATTTTTTCATTTTAAAATAAGATCTAAGTGTTCAACATCGTGCGATGTCCTGGCACATTCGAAAATGCTAAAATTAGGTGCAAAAATGGAGTTTATTGGAAATTTCTGCATTTTAGAGCATAAAACGCCTGAAAAAGTCATAACAGAAATTAAAGTATGTAAATTATCGCTAAATTAAAAAAATTGTACGTTTTTGTAGAAAAAATTCTTAAAAAATTAAAAACACATTGTGGTAAGAGGAATTTTTCGAAATATCATTTTTGATTACAATAATTTCAAATAAAATTTTAGTTAAAATTTAGTGAAAATGTTAACATAGTAACCTTTCTTATTAACCTTTTTGCATTGATATTTCTTGAAATTATTATCATTTAATGTAAAATATATATACTTTCTTATTTTTTTATAGGTTTTTAGGGAAAAAATGTCTGCCATACTATGATATCGCGATATTCAATGTTGATTTTCTCAGAACAGAATCACTTTTTTTCATAAAATCTTTTATATTCTCATTGAGCATCCCTATATCTCGCGAGTAAGTCTTTGTTTTCGTAAAAAAATTTAAATTCGATTTTTAATTGTTACCCAAAACCGATTTTGAATGATATTTTAGTCTCACAATTCTCGGTCGATTTCTCGGAATTGGCTCACTTTTTTACATCCAACTTTGTTTCCCCGTATTCTCAAACTTAATATTTCAGAAGCATGTTTTTATTTTATTTTTTAACTAAAATTTAAATATTTTATCGAAATCCGCAGCTGAGCCTGTTCCAATTTTAGGATAGTGTCACTTTCAGTTGCCAACTTCCACATCCATTTTTTCGAACATGGATAACTTTTTTTAATCAAACTTTTTCGGCCTCAATTCAGCACTACTTCAGCGCAGGAGTGGACATTCGTTTCATTTTTCAATGGTGATTTCGATTTCACTGAATGTTTTTTCGCTCTTCTGAAAAATTCTCATTTTGTTGGTTATTTGCTTCTGTTACTGTCCCCTTCAGTTATGGTGTCCCCAACAAAAACACGTTTTATGAAAAATGCACCTGTTTTTGAAATAACGCAGCGAAAACAGTATAGAACGAACAACCACCCATCTGAGTCCATGCTCAAACTGGACAATTTTTAAATTAGAAAATTTAAAAATAAGAATTTGAAACCCTTTTAATTACTGAAACCCTTCAAGTTTGAATTCTTAATTTGAATCGTTTCAAGTAAATAATTTATTCTCCAACTGTACCTTATACTTTTTAAAATTAAACATTTTAATTTCATTTTCAATAAGAAATTGTTTAATTTTAAACGCTTAAATTGGAGATTCGACTGTCCCGAAAAATAAGTCACTAACGAAGTTTTTCTAAAACAAAGCGTATCATCTATACTCTACTTCGCTAGAGTGTCGTATCTCCATGTATTTGTAAATGGAGATACGCCACTCCTGGGAAGCATAGTATGATTGATACGCTCTGTTTTCGGAAAAAATTGTTAGTGACTTATTCTTAGGGACAATCGGATTGTCTAATTTATCACGCAGTTTAATCAGAAGTTTCATACGATATCAAATGAATTTTAAGGAGATTGGATATCGTAACTTATTTTGAATTGAAACTGAACTTACACTACACATCCTTGCGAACTGCTAGGTACCGAAACTGAAACCTTGACGCCTACATTCAGAGACTGATCTGCATTCAAAATATTCATATTTCTCTGAATTTCACATTCTGATTTCGGAGCATTAATTGTAGCCGAACCGAGATAAGTAACTCCATTGAAAATCGTACATTCTTGTTGAACATCGGACAACGTACTAAGTTCTAAAACATAATTTAGATATATTAATTGAAATTCACAAAGATTTACTTCATCATTAAAAGAAAGTAGACTGATTTACCATAAACATCTTCGCTATAATCGTCAGGCTTCATAACGTCTTGTTTTTCGGGTGTAACTGCAGAAGAGGCGACGCCATAAAATTTACTTTGTCCAACTGTTTTTGTTTTATGAGTAAATTGGGAGTTGCTACTTAATATTCTTGGTTCACCACCTCCATTCCCTTCCATTTTTGAGTCTTCAGTTAATACCTGGAATTCAAAAGTCTTAATGATGAAATTTTTCATTGGGAATTGGATTTGACTAAAAATTTTTCTGGTAAATTACATGAACAAATGCATACAGTGAAAATCTACAATCTACAAAAGTGTACAAACAAAGGTGTACAAACAAAGGTAAAGCAACAAGGAAAGTATGTTTCTGCAAATCGATTTCAGAATATGAGCAGTGAGCATGTATGATATTTTTTTTTGACTAACAAATACAAATGTACGTAAATCTTGTACGACCTTGTTTTTGCTATTAAAAAAAAAACGTTTCGTTATCTTCAGAACTTTTAACTTTATTTCAAGTTTGTATAGAAACGGCTTAATATATAATTTTCTCAATGTTTATAGAATGAACTTATAATCGGCATTATGTAGGTGATGTTTTATGCCTGTGAGTTAGGAAAAACGTTGAGATTCACAGAAATATATAAAGTTGGAGAAACTCTCCAAATCATATTAGATTGTTAGTAATAATAAATCAATTTGGGGAATTTGAATTTAAAGAACACTTCTTTTACTATATAAAAAGATTCGATAACAGTAGGAGGATAACATTAAAATGCAGATGATTAATTTACATGTTTTGAGTCGACAACGAGACGTTTCTTTAAATCTTATCCAGTTCTAAGTACAGCAAAGAGACTGATGACACACGTCCTGAATCCGAATTGCAGTTAACCATCATAGAATTGTGATTACCTCGCGAAGGTTGTTTTGCAGATCCTCTAAATTGCCGTTATTGGCAATCTTGAGCATTGGTGGTTCAAGTAGCGATTGTTGCTTAGTGATACCTTTGTCACTTACAAACTCATACTCATCGCTAGTCGCCACAGATTCCATTGACTTAACACTCATACTATCCTCCATAACGAAGTCTAAAATTGATAATAAAACAATCGTAGACCACTTATAAACGTGAAGACCATCGCGGAAATGCATAAAATCAGGAAAATGACAAAATAAGGAATTTAATCAAATAACGAAACTAAGAAGACTATAGAATTTGTAAAATATAAGGAAACAGTAGGATCTTGCAATAGAAGAAAGTGATAAAACCAGCAGGCTCGGAGAAACAAAAGACAGAAATGAATTGATAACCGATAACCGCGAGCGATAAATTTACGAATATTTATGCTTTTTATCATTAATGATGAATGTTGTTTACAAACATTGGGCTTACGTAATTACACAAATCAGGAACAAAATTAGAACTATCATTGCTCTGTTTACATGCAATAAGAATGTCCTTTAGAATATATTAAAACACCAATTCACGAATTCCCACCCGGATAAAATCACTCTGAAGAAGGAGCAATGACAGCCGGACTTGACAGACTGAAATGTCATCTCGTGCTTTAAACGAGACGGGCATGCAAGCACGCCCATATTCATCAGCGACTAAATAATCACCACGGAACACCACACAATAAAGAATAGTTGACTCTGAAATGAAGAACAGAGGGAAAACTCACCAGAGATATTTCGAGTTGAGTTGCTCAGATCATTTGAAAAGCTTGGTAGACGGCGAAATGCCGCGTGGAAGGTGCGAAGGCTGATCTCCAGGATACCCCCTGCAAATGTGAGAATTGAATTTGACACATTTGAGAAGTTTCTCAGGAGGCCGTGCGATCGATGCACCTCGCGAGCTTCTACAAGAATATCTTTCACACTACAATTGACAGAAACGGAAAAAGGATACTGACAGCCGCAAGTCAGTCGTCGCAATCTATCGGACTCGTTGCCATCGCCGTCAGTCGCCGTCAGTCGCCGTCAGACTCGCGGCACCGTGACGGACCATCTTGATCTTACTACTCACTCGTTTCTGCGCAAGATGGCACATCTGTGGACTTCCGAGAACGCGAAATTCGTAAATCGACCGCACGATGTCCACCAAAGCTTAAAATGTAACAATCTACGAATGATTGTTTATTCGATTATTAGCCACCAGAGGCAGCACCTCGCGGACGTTGCAAAAAGCAC
>JAUMHM010000086.1:7265736-7283361 GCA_032362435.1 Melikaiella ostensackeni
ACTCAAAAAGTCAAATAAATTTTAAAAAATACCAAATTGCAGCGCTTTCTTTGTTAAATTTATTATTCATAGGCATACGTGTCTTTTTTTAAAAATTTGTCTCATGTTTATTTTTTCAGAGAATATAGCAATGTCGAGCGTACTAATAGGCTTTAAAATCGGAATAATTTCAGTCTCGTATTCTCGGACATGATGCGACTGCGATTCTTTATGGGAAATTGAATTTTAATACATTTCTCTAAATATTTATTTTGACATTCTTCTTCAGAATTGCAAAGATTACTTTTCGTTTATATTGTCAAAAAATTATTCACCAAACATTGCACCATACCACGATCTCGGTCAGAGATGCGTCGTCATGTCCTTCTTAACTGCAATCAGTCGTCCTGGTTTCACTTTCATTCCCGGTGCATTAACACTGATACATTGAGATTCCTTTCATCGAGTATTTTATTTAAGCCTCTTTCAGAACGAATCGCGAAAGAAGAACCAACGGTCAGTTTCATTTGATGAACAATTAACTTTGAGCTTTCAAGGAACATAAAATACGTGGGGTAATCCGCGATGTATGACTACAGCCAAGGGGATGATTTTTTATCTAGTTTCTTGTATATCATAATCTTAAGGGTGTTGTCAAGCGCGCTCTTTAATTCATTTAGTTATGATTAAACTAATTTTCAAACAAAAGTCACTAATATTCAGCCCAATTTCCCTAATTGAATTAGTCACAAAAATGTAGGTTTGTTTATTGAACTCAGTAAACAGTGAAATTATTTTCACTAAAGTTTGAGTTAGTTTTTATACTGCAAATTAGTAAAATTTGACAGAAATTTCAGTAACGTTTTCACTGACAATTAGTTAATTTTGACTTATCCTTAAAACACGAAGTCATTGCAATCATCAATTTGGCTGAACATTAGTTAAATCTTGCTACACACAGTGAAGAATAATGTTCAAAACGATACGAGAATCAATATCATTTTGATATGCAACGAAAATGATACCGAAATCAAGAGCATTTTGATCGGCCAGAATTAATGATCGATTTTTGAGGTCATAAAGGTTTGATTCAGGTTCATGTATAATCAAGTCAAGCTAAGATGGCCGTCGTTCTTGGGGTACTTTAGCTCATATGCGATCTTTTTATGATTTCTTATCGTGCAGTGTACTTGAAAAGTAAAAAAATTACGAAACTTGATAACAGAATATATCTTCTGTTAAGTTTAGTTGTCACTTGCACGCGTTAAGACAAAATATTTAGGTTATTACATCCGCATCAAAAACTGGCGGCCATTTTGCTTATGCTGAGAGATGACCTTGAAAGCAGATCAAAATGATCCGATTGAACCGATCATTATGATCTCGAGTCAACTGTAGTTCCTTATTATCAGAAAATTCATCTGTTTCCTCTCTCTCCGTTAAGAAACAAAACGAGTAGATTCTTTTTCCAAGAATATGATTAAAATTTTTTAATCAAAATTATTCAAATGAAAATTTTATTCTCGAAATACACAATTTATTTTCATTAAATATATTGGGTTTCGTTAAAAGTAGAATAAAGGACAGGTTTTAAAGATATTTTAAACCATTTTTCACAACATTATGAAAACGAATCCAGGTATTGAAAATAAGCAGACTTTTTTTGAATTTCTTAGACACGTAATAATTTTTCTGTGTTAATTTTTTCCCTACTATAGGCCGCATCGTTTTCAAAGTAGGCTTGAATTTATAGCATATTTTGCGCTAAGAAACAAAAGCGGCTGATTTGAGATGAGTGTGAAGTTTACCGCCCGAGCAAAGGAAGGGCAACAATCACACGAGTCTCGTATCACCGCTTTTGCTCCATAATGTACACAATACTTTTTGCAAGAACGTTTTATAAATACGCGAGTTTTTAAAAGACCATGAAGCGTGTCAAAAGTGAGTCGATTTGTGACCGATTGACGAAATAACGTTATGTAAATATTGCACGCCAAAATAGCCTGTCACTCTGTAACTGTGTAAAGGCTTCTCTGAAACGGTGCCAGATGGGTCTCGCATTTTTGATGCGGGTATTGCAGAAAAATCTTTCAATTTTTTTAATTTTGGCCGACTCTGAAAAGATAATTGAAGTAATTGGTCATTCTTTATTTTTTGTTTTGAAAGAGAAATCAATTTTTAATCAATAGCAATATTGGAAAAAAATCAAAATTTATAATTTTATTAAAATAACGGTAAATATTTGCATAATTCGATGTTCATACACAATACTGTCCGATGAGGACGGCTATTTTTTAACATTTGCTAAAATGCTTATAATTTTTATAAAACAAAGTAAAAATTTGTTGTCCTAAATACCAGATAACATATCCAAATTCTATTAAAAATCAGCCTCAAGTGGTGGTATTGACTTAATTTTGTAAGGAAATATATATTGTATTGAGTATCTATACGAGTTCAGAGTTTTTGACTCCCTGTGGGCACCTTTTCCCTGAACAAAAGTTTTATTTTGATCGAAAAATTTCTTTTTCCTGTGTGGAGTACGTGTCTTGAAAAAAATGCCTTTTTTCAAAATCTTGCAGTCCGATAAGTGCTGAGACATCTATCTGCAAATATGTTAATTTTGTGCAAATTCAATTGTTTATAACGCTATAACTTGAAAACAGTTAATTGTAAAAAAAAAGATATAAGGTGAAGAAAGTTTTGTCTCATCTCAAGCTTTCTGACAAATATTTTACAGAATTTTTGCTATAAATAATGTATTTGTTTCAAAAAACTTATTTAAACAATGAACGACCAACCTTTCGACTGGATTAATCAGTTCGTCCAGATATTTTAGTTCTCTAATCGTTGTGATTTCCGCTATTATATGTAATAAATATTTTTCCAAATCATGACAAGTTTATTAAAATATCATCGCCGATTCTATTGAGCGTGGTATGTTTTAAACTGTGTTTTGAAGACTCATGTGAAATTGAAGTTTAATACTTCCCGTTTTTTCATTTAACACTGACCTTTTGGTTTACACTAACCCTTAGAATATCTCCTGATAATTTGAATGCCTGATATCACTCTTCTTTTACAACAACAGTTATTACTTTTACAGTATATACGCAAGTATTTCATAATTTAATTTATCATGTGTCTTTACTGATTTATTTAGAACGGACCTTCATTCTCATTAAAATAATTACTATGTTTGGAATCTAAACTTTTATTACCTTGATTGTAGAACAAACTGTAAAAACAAAGTATTACTTCAAGGCTGATTTCAGGTATCAAAATAGGACTCAGAAAAAACAGTCTCGAGTGATGTTAAAATGAGAACACTGGTAGGAACTCAATCATTTTCTTTACATTGAAAATAACAGCATGAAGTAATTCTATTCAAAAACAAGGCACGCAAATAATAATACCGTGAAAAAAGAGATCTGTAGTTTTTACAGTGCAGAAATTAAACTAATTTTTAATCATCTGAGCTTTTAGGAAAAATATTTCAAATTCTAAAGCAAAAGAATATTAAGAGCATAAAGACATAATTTTAGGTTATAACTTTATTAAAAAATAAGCCCTAAATTATAGTGCAAAGAAATATTAACTCAGTCTTTTTTTTGTGTGGTGCTGCTAGCGTAACGTTAAGCTAGCATGACCACATTTCTTTTTTTCAATGTGAAGCATTAAATTTGGCAATAGAGCATCAAATGCTCGATTAAATGAGCCCTAAATGAGCCCTAAATGAGCCCTAAATTATAGTGCAAAGAAATATTGTCCAGAATTTTTTTTTATTTTGTTGTTTTTATTATTAAAAATAGAACTGGATTGCATTGCGGAACTCCGCAACGTATCCTTCTTACAAAATTTGATTAATTTCAGGTTATTTATAAAAATTCAATATTTCCAAAATAGAGTGAAAATTTCGAAAATATTAAAGGTAATAGGTACTTTTTGTCACGTTTTAGTTGTACAAAGCACTAAATTGGTAACAGTTAAACTTTTTCTCAATGTCTTTATAATATTGATATTATGCACTTTACAAGATGATGTCTTTGTAATATTAATAATTTACAAGAATTGACTGTAAAGGAATTCCAAAATATAAGGGCTGGTGCATACTTGTCCGTATTATTTTTATAAATAGGACTATGGTGAAGCTTGTGCTTTTTGCACACTTGTAAATTAGACATTTTTCATGCTGAGAATTTTGTGACACTTTTGTCTTTGGCCCTTAGTTTTCACTGCAATAGATATATGGATGTGAGTTTATTGTCAGCAAATCTTTGTAGTACTTGATCAAAAATGCTACGTGGATCCTAGATCATTACTCTTTGCAGTTGAAATTGTTGTTAATTTCATAATGAGTTGGCGATAAAAGTGAAACATTACCAACTGGAATCTTAGCTATCTTCTCCGTCAAAATAACAGATGAATGACGATATCAATTCGACTCCCACTGTTTACATTAATTGTTTGAACAAAAATTGTTTTTTAAATATATGACACAAAGTTCTGCTGCATATTTTGAGAGTCTTAAATGACCCTGAAATTATGTTAGGTAGCTAAAGTTGTTTTCTTGTTATTTTCACTAATTGTTAAAACAAATATTTTAAAAATTTGTATTGCATATTGTGAGAGCCCTAAATGAGGCCTAAATTATAGTGCAAAAAAGTATTGTCTACGTTGTTTTTAACGATGTGTGGTGCTGCCAGCTTAACGTTAAGCTAGCATAACTACTGTTTTATTTTTATTATTTTTTTTTTATGTGGAGCATTATATTTGTCAGTAGGGCATTAAATTAGCTCTAAATGAGCCCTTAATTCCCTATGGGTTATGAGTTCATTTTTACAATGTGATCATGCCAGCTTAACGAACCTGAGGGTGTTTTTGGTTTTGGGATTTTCTGGGTTCTAGTAGTGTATATTTTGTGAATGCAAGCATTTTTGGAATTTTTACAATTTTCTTATTCCAAGTCCCATCTCAGGCAAAAACTATGGAAAAAATTATCACAATTTTCGTCATGAGTTAAAAAAATTCTATGAAAATTGATTTTTAAAAAGTGCCAAAGAACATTGAAGAATGTTCAATATTTCGGGAGATATAATTAACGCAAGTTTACAAAATTTCATAGATTTCAAGGTGCCGGACCATTGACAGTTAATTCCGATAGTTTTTTCCCTTTAGAATCCGAATCCGAAAACGAAAATAAGGAATTGGCTCTAGTTTTCTTGATAGATATTTCTCATAGAAAGTTATTTCCGAAGCTATACAAAATCGTTTCTATTTTTTTCCGCTATCTGCATCCGTTTCTTTCCGAAATTTTTTGATGAAAATATCAGTATAACATTTTAAGCAAAAATGCTGTTAATTTTATTTATATTTAATTTACCAGCTATTTACACTGACTTGAATTTTTTGGCCAAATTAGTCAAAATGTCTGATAGAAACGGAAAGCTTCGGATGCGGATCTTGGAAAGAACCTGAAAGAAAGTCGTACACCGACCTATCCGAAATTTTCTTCCCGGAATTTTTACCAGGCCTTTGAGCAAAACGGGGTCAAAAGTGCGAAAAACCGTGTTTTTGGCAATATTTTAAAATTCATAGTGAACTAACCCGATGCGTTAGAGGCTTTGTAAAGGACTTAAGTTAATGCTTAAACCTTAAGGTAAAAATAATAAATATTGTGTGTTAAGTCCTTTACAAAGTCTCTAACGCATCGAGTTCGTTCGCTATGAATTTTCAAATATTACTAAAAACACGTGTTTTGGCCCTTTTGACCCCGCTTTGCTCAAAAACTAGAGCCAATTCACTGTTTTCGTTTTCGGATTCAGATTCTACGGAAAAAAAAACTTACCGGAATCAGTTGTTAATGGTCCGACACCAAACTCGTATTAACTAGTGCAATTTATCTGAAATTTTCACTCCTTCTTGTAATAACTCCTTACAGATTTAGCACAGTGACTTCACTTAGGGCTAATTTTTTTGTAGAATTTCGATATGTTTTCTGGTATTTTCATTTATACTTCATACAGAATTTCATTTATACTTTGTTTAAAAAAAAAATGATAAACTTAAAGAATGTCAAAAAACAGTAACAGTAACTGTCAGACTGACACAGACCAACAATTTGATGAATTTCGAACTCTGTGGGGGCCAAAGTGTAAAGATCGTTAAAAATTAGAGATCGAAAATTTAGACTTAAGTTACACTCTCATAAGATGAGAATGTAAAAATGATTACACTAAAGGGATAAATATATTTCAGTTCAAAAATATTATGTATTCTCAGAATAGTTTTAAAAGAGATTCTATTTCTTTAGAACTTCCTCGGAATACAGGTATAACGAAGTCGAAAGCACTATTGTATATGTGTAATGAATCGCATGCATATAAAAGGGAAGATCAATTGCTGAAAGTACATTTCCGTAAGATCTATTCGATCATTGCCAAGAGCTATAAAATGACGTAAAGAAGAGAATAAATCCAATAAAATAACGGTTATTCTTCTTTGAGTACCTGCGGAATTTGTAAAGAGATTTTCCTTTCCTTTTATGTTCTTTTATCTTTTTAATAGAAAAAGTTATTATAATTAAGAAATTTGATATTCCTTCAAGTATTGTCCTTTAAAAAAAGAATTTCAATTTAAAAAAAAAAAAAATAGTGTTCAATGATAACCGACGGCAATAGTTGGGTAGTGATTCTCGACTCGTGAGATCTTGAATGCTAAGTACTCGATGCTATCAAATCTCTACATCCAAACTCGTCTGTCGGTGAACGGCTGCGCTCGGGAGTTTTTGTTTTCTGCAGTTTTCCACTCCCCTGACCAAATGTTCAGGCGAATGCGAGCGCTTCTAATAAAATCCGGCTGCAAACAGTAGAGGATTTTAGAAATTGCAAAAACCCACAGGATTGAGTCCGTCAGACATTGCTTGAAGGCTTATTATAAAAATTGGGGTAACAGGGAGTTTTCGGAATGGATTTGAGCTAAAAAGTTTAATGTCTGACGATCTCCTGTGGGAGGGGGATTTAAGGTATGTATAAATCCGAAATTGGTATACACGGAGTGAAAATCTAAAATGTAAATGAAGTGCTCAAGGATATCCATTTATGTGAATTATTATTTTTTTAATCTTACCTTTTTTAGTATTTAATATTATATAGACTCGCAATTATAAAAAAAAAAAAACGTTACCCATTTCTTAAGTGGAACCCACCAATTTTATTGTGTGAGTACAGTTCATGGAAAGTGAACTTTACCCTTCACAAATATATCTAGCATGCCTCTAATCTGCATCCAATGCTAATCCTTACTCACGTGAGCTTCCTCACTCCCATGGTTAATTCCTGTCCTCAGAAACAAATTAAGAGAAATAATCTTCTTTGGCTTAGTTTGGGCTTAAGAGGACACATCCCTAATCTAATTGAAATATCCAGGAAATTATTTTTGAAAATTGAACTTATTTCTATTATGTCTATCTCTTTGTATTTCACATTTGCGATTACAAATGATTACACATTTTAATTTGAGCCGTTGAGAAACCATCGATTTTGTATTGCAAACCTTACAGAATACACAAATTAAAATTGTACAATTTTAAAATTAAACTATTAAAAATGAAAATATTTTTTCAACTTCAATTTTGTAGAAATTAACTTACTTAAAGTAAATTGAAAATTTTAAAAAATTAAAAATTTTCAATTAAATATTCAAGAATGAATGATTCACAAATAAACCCTTTCAAATTTTTAAAATCGAAAATTTTCTAATTGAAGCTTTTGAAATTCAGCAATTTCAAGTCTGAAACATTTAATATTCATAATTTCAATTTTAATTTTGAAGCTTCAAATCTTGAAGTATTCGCAGTTGAAACAATTATAATTGAAAGGTGGGCAGCATAGCAAATGTGCTATTTTTCAAATTGAACTTTTTTTTGTGTCTACATCTTCAAATGGCGCCTTTGTGAATTAGTTTCTTAGAAAAGACGAGGAAATGGACCACAGAGCCAATATAAGAAAAAATTATTTTTTATTTATAACATGGACGTGTCCAAAATGTCAGGAGTTGAATAATTTTAATTTGGAAGTTTTCGATATTGAAATAAAGAAACATTTTGTAAGAGCTTTAAGTATTATATAGAAGAATTTTCAATTTGAAATGTATGAAGAAATGCACAACTTCAAAGAAGCGTTAAAAATAAGCATCCTGTCATTAGACGCGTTCAGAATTGAACAGTTCTTAAAATTAGAATCGCGATAGTATGCATAATTTGAAATGAAAACAATCAAAATTGTATAGATATTAAGCTAAAAATATACAAAGATGAATTTTAACTTCCTTCTCTTTCTTGTATCTTATTATTGTAATAACTTCAATGTGACACTTAATTTGAGGGTCTGCTAGCAAAAGCAGGTTAAAAAAATCGTTAGAGCAAGAATATATTATATTATATTATATTATTATATTATAATTATATAATTTTCTATTTATATTTTATATATATATATTTATAATTACATAATTATAATTGTTATATTATAATGTATCGTTCTATTATATCCTTGTATTACAATATACGATATAATTCTCATTTTTCTTGATTCATTTTAACTTGTTTTTTCCCGCAAGTTGCTTAACTCATTTTTGCCCCGGAGATTTTTTTCAACCCGCTTTTGCTATCAGCCCTTTTGCTATTTATGTCACAACAAAATAAAAAATGTTTCTTAACCAATATTCTTTTGACCTACAAGCAAGTTTATGACGTCTGCCTTTGTCACTTAGCTGTTTTTTCTTTCTTTACTTCTTTCTAGCTAGTAAAAAATACAAAATAAAAAAGAGGAGGAAACGGCCTGAGAGTTATGATTAGGGAAAGGTTGTTGAAGATGCTTGGGCGTAGAACGGAAGCACTCTTACCGGATGCAAAGCACTCCGCATACTCATTCGTCTGTTTACCTTTGCCGATAAACCTACGCCCTCCCTAAGCCTAAAGTCTGACACTGACATGTCATCTTTCTAAGTAACTGATAAGTCCAGGTCTTTACAATTTCAGATTAAAGTTCACTCAAAATACGATTTTATATATATTGTTCCTTATATTTACCTTGAGGCTAAATTTCACTCTATATTAAATTTTTCTAATTCTGCAATTTTCCCAATTCAATCGAATGTGAAAAGTATAAATAATTGGTTTTAAATTCTTATAATTATACTGAATTACTTATTGAAACTTACAATTAGATACTGAAGTAAAATATTTTTCAATTGGAAATTCATCAATTGAATATATGATGAACAGAGCAAGGAAAATTGGTACTTATTATATCTTTATTTTCGAGAAAAAAATATTGTTTAAATCGATTTTAATTATTATACAAGTAATCCCTCAATCTTAATTTAATATTTTAATTGAAACTTCTTTTTTTGTTCTTCTAGGGAGGAAGTGCAGGATCATACCGTGAGATGGAATGCGAAATTTGACTTCCTTTGTAAAATGAGTGCCAACGCGTCTACTGGTGTTTTGGACCCCTGTAATCTAAGGATATCAGTAAGAAAGGTGAGAACATACATTTGCAGTATTTTCATTTACAAAAGAAGTTTATATTTTAAAAAACTCTTAGAAAATTTATTTGTGAACATTTAATCTCTTCGATGAAAACTAAATTACACTGATTAGATTTTTTCGAAAACACTACGTTTTATCAAAATTAGAGGGTATTTTGAATCAGTCAATAAATATTAAAGTATAAAAAACGTTTGCTTCTTGCTTTCATTCCAATTAGCTATTATAAGAAATTTTTTACTATATTTGAATTTCAATTATTTTAATTTTTCAGGAATTGAAGGGAGGTAGGTCCTACCAAAAACTCGGTTTCACCGACTTGAATCTTGCCGAATTCGCTGGAGCTGGTCTCTGTCGAAGGAGGTGTCTTTTGGAAGGTTACGACGCGAGGCATCGTCAGGATAATTCTATGTTACGAGTAGCCATCAAGATGAACATGCTTTCCGGAGACATTCTCTTTAAAGTGTAAGTATCCTAAATATTTGTAAAGTTTTCCTTGAGTTATCAAATTAATGTCGATTCTAATGGCCAGCGTGTCACTTTTAAAGAGTTTTTTTTCACTTTTTTAAAATTCTCATCTCTTTCTTTGTACTTCACGCTTATTACAGGTGCAAATAATTTTACATTTTTTTATTTAGAATCTGAGCCCTAGAATTAATAATTAAAAATGAAGCGTTACAGAATTTGGCATTTTATTTTAAAGGCCTTGAATTTGGGTAATTTAAAATTAAAAACTTTTATCACACATTCCAAGTTGAAACTTAGAAATTGAACAATTTTAATTGTGTCCGCTTGGGCACATGGAATTGTTTCAGGCTTCTCATTCGTTTTCCAATTTGGCTCTGTTATATTCGGATGGGGGCACTCTCTAACTAATACTAAAAAAGTTGTAAATAAAGACGATTATAGAGATTTAATTAACCTCGTTTATTTGCTAATATTCTCCAACTAATTTTTGATTCACTCCCTATATTTTTAAAAGTACCCTAATCCCTTATTTGTGTATGCCATAGGGACATAGGGGCTACGGGACCTGTAGACAATTTCAAATTTAAACGTTTAAAATGAAACAATTTGCAATTTAACATTTAAAAATATTAATTCAATAAAATGGAAAAAATTGAAATGGGAAGTTTTAAAAAATATTTTCAAATTGAGAAATGTTTTAATGTATACGGCTTCAAGAATAAATATTCATAAATCAAGTGTTTAAAAGAAAAGAACTTCAAATGAAGCATTTAAACATATTAAGAGCGTCTATTTTATCAAAGCGGTCATTTTTTACACTTTTGTGAACTTGAAATTTCGCTGACAAACCTGTTTTACATAATCTAACAATTGAATTATTTTCAATTACAGACCTTCACCGTCGTTGAAACAAACCCAATTGGCGGTGCCTGGAGTTCCTGGGATTCCTGGAGCAACGGCCGACGAAGTTAGCTCAGCTGATAGGTGTAGTAATCGGGAGGATTACGTTTCCACTGGTTCCTTAGCAGGTAGTATAGCCAGTGCCAGCAGTGGATTCGGCAGTCTTCCTAAGAAGAGGCCGGCACTCTTCTCTTCAGGTCGTTTTTTAAATGATTTTTTAAGCTTATTTTTCTATAAATAGATAGTCAAAAATAACATTAAAGTCGAAATGTTAACATTGTAAAAAGAGTTTTGTAAAATGAGTTTAAATTTAAGCTAATCTGGGTCCATGTAGGAAACCGGGAAATGACCGGGAATTTTTTCAAATCGGGAAATAAAAGTGAATTTATTTTTTGACCGTGAATTAAAAAAATAGTAGAAACGCCTTTGCAATAATCTGGAAAAAGTTTGTGTAAACCTGGAAATGACCGGGAATTTTTTTGTTCGCATTTAGTGGCCACCCTGAAACTTGAAAGACTCAAGCTAGCTCCTAAAGTAGAATTAGCTCAAAAACTTAAGTCAACTTCAAAATTCAAGTTGAGATTACTTTTTACAAGTTTAAGTTAAGTTAAGTTTTAAACTTAATTTATTAAAATTCATTTACTTAAGCTGGGTCAAAAATATTGTGATGTCAATTGTCCTGGAATTTCGTGATTTAAATTGACATGAGATAAAGCATCCTCATCCAGCCGTTCAACTCATTAGCCCAAGTTGACGACTTGTTTCAATCTTTCCAAACTCAACTTAATTTAATTTTACATTGATATTAGTTCTTAATATTATTTTAATCTAATTTAATTGGGAGTCAGCAATCCAAGAATTGATTTATATCAATTATTCATTCTTTTCTTCTCTGACATGAGCTAAACTTTTCATTTCCAAATATTTACTCCATCCTGTTTCACGCATTTATAGGTATGTGTAACATATTACAATTAAAGTTTGCAAATGCTTCTATTTCTAAAATTTAATATCTTTCCACAGAACTTCTAAGCGGGACGGAATTATACGATCCCATGACTCTGAGCGAGGTGATTCCTTCAGCTTCTCCTGCAGAAACTCTAACGGAGACTCAACCAGAGTCTGGACACTCGAGAAATAGCAGTAACACAAGTCAGCTCAGCAAAGGATCCGGCTATGGATCATTAAATTCCCACAGCCAGCACAGTAGACAAAGTAGTAGTGGTGACAGTGGTCACATTAGGTAAGAACACCGTGCGAAAGTTGACAAAATGATATCCCTAAAATAAGAGTATCTGAAATATGTTCAAATTTGGATAAGGTAGCTATTAACGTTCTCTTTCGCGCATAGACATGTCCATCTTCTTGTTCTTCGTCATCTTCTTCTTTTTCCGCGATAATGGATAAGTTTTCTACTAAAGGGATTCTTTGCATCAACTATCGTTTCTTACATCCTAACCAGTTACGTAACTCAACACAATCTGCAAGTTAAAAGAAATGTTATTTTCGGGCATATGTTTTTATTTTATTTTAGAAGTGTCGAGTGAATTCATAATAAGTCAAAAATTCTCTTAACTCCCTAGTCACTGAATGTTCATGAAACTTCTTATTTTCTCGGCCCGGTCAAATTCAGCTGACATTTTATCTAATATCTTTGGTTTTTATCGCTCGTCTTTTTCCTCCTGGAGGAAAATAAACACAGCGCCTTTTTTAAGGAAAGGAAATGGGGTGTTGCACAAACCTGGGGCATTTTGAAGTAATAGCTTAATAGTTGCGGTAGAGGCAATCACTGCTTAAAAACGCAGTTTAAAAAATGCAATACTTCATATATACACGCGCACTTTATACACGCTCTGCAGCGTACTACATTCTCATTAGTGGCACTGGAAGCCGAAAATGGACACTTTCATAATACTCTTTGATCTTGCGCTCTTCTTGTTTATCCGCTCCTAAACACTCCGAGTATTTATATTCTTTGCCTAGGCCTAAAGGAAAACTACGCACTTGGAATGATCTTCTCGCTTGTCTATTTTCTTAGATTTTTCCTCTCAAACTTTTTGCACGCAAGATAAAAGCGCTTTGATCTTTCGACATTTGCTGCGAAAGAATTGCACCTGTGAAAATGTGTAAAGTAAACAAGGGATACATAACTTCGAATTTCGAGCTAAAAATGATTGCAAGCAAAAATAATTACAAAATGAAACATTTTCTAACTTTCAGCATCATGAATTGAAAACTTGAAATTTAAAAATTCAAAATTCAACAATTTTAACTGAAGATCTTGAAGAATTTGCAATATTTAATCATTGTTTAACAATCTCGAATTAGAAACCTTTGAAATATTGTCAGTTTATAATTTAAAAATATTGGACACACAAAAGCAGGTCTCGTGGAAAAAATATGGAATTACACACATATAAGAATTGCAATATTATTATTCATGGTATCATTTAAAATTGTAAGAGAAAAGATTATTTCTTACGACAAAATTTTAAACATAAAATTTTGATCAGTATAATAAAAAATTTAAATGATAAATTTTTCAGGATTAAAAAAAAGAACAATTTGAAATATATGTTTCTTCAAGTTTAACGATTTTAATTTGGAGGTTTTCTATATAAAAAGCGTCCAACTGTACCATTTTCTACTCGAAGTCTGGAAAAGTAAACGATTTTTTGTTGCAAATATTGGAAATTAAACAATTTATAATTGTAAGAGTTAAACATGTATTCATATCATGAAAGTGTGGAAAATTTTCAATTGAACCATTATTAACTTGAAGAAGTTATAATTTTAAACCATAATAATTTGAAATTAATTGGGAAGTATAAGTTGCAAAATTTGTTAGAACCATTCGAAGATGAATTTTCAATTAACATTATATCTATTTCGTTTGGACGATTTTATATGGCTATCTAAAAGTCTCTGATTGCAAGTAGCTGCCGACTAATTTCAGTAATTTATGTACACCGATTGCAGAAATTATGTACCCTTCAAAAGTAAGCGTAGACTTGGTACTAGCGAATGCCTTCGCTCACGATGAATCAAGACAAACGTTGGAGTTTATTTATTAATTTTTTTCTCACTTTTTTTCTTTGGTTTATTTGACTTTTGACGGTTCAATTAGTTATTTTTGTTTGTTTCGCGATCTACATTTTTAATTTTATGATTTTTGCATGCCTGAATATGTTTGTGTTATCATCTTTATAGGTCACCTTCTTGGCCGGTTTGGGCTCCACGCCTTCCGACCCTCTCCCAAACTCAAAGTTACGAAGCCAGCAATGCCGAGTCTCCCAGTGATCCTATATCACCTATGTCTTCCTCCTTAGCTCTCATGGATTCGCCTAATCAGTTTTGGCCCTCGTCGAGTCCTCTCTCTTCAAAGAAACGGGAGGATCGCAAATTGCAACGACAATTGAAAGTTACGGCTATTATCGGGACGTCTATTTCGAAAATCAAGCACCCTGACGAGAGAGCTAAAATGCGAAATGGACTTGTGGTGATTAATAACGCGACGAATAATAATCACGCGGGTGGAATTTTTAAGGTGCCAGTTGCGCAGGACGTTCCGCGTCATTCGTTTAGAAAACTTGAGAAAAACAATTTGGACTCGCGAAATGAACGAAATAAAAACGGACAAAAAACAGTATCAAAGCCAAGAATTAGCCAACCGAGTTGGCGCGGTTTTTCAAAGACATGCGATTGTATTGAAAAAGGAAATACGAGTCCGGTTTTAAGATTGGCTGATCAGGCTAGAGCTGTTTCCTCTCCGGATCCTCTTCACAGACCCGATAATCCTAGAGCCTCGACACTCTCCGCGACCACGACTCAGACCCTCAGGTAGGTCTCACGATCCACTTTAGAATTTTCGTTAAGGTTTCTTCAGTTTTCGAGATTTGACGACTTTACGTTTGCTTCTACTTGAACATGCAAAATTCACTTCTTCATTGTAGTTATTATCGGCTTCTGCAAGGGTGAACGAGTTGATTGAAATTAGAGCCTTGAATGTAAGGAAAACAATAATAATTGAGATCGTCGCTCGTTATTAGATATATATTTTATAGCTAAATTCTCAGAGATTCCCAGAGCTGAAAATGTTTATCATATTAAAAATGTCAGTCATATTAAAAATGTCAAGAAATGTCACAAACTTTTGTTCATTTGTTTATAATTTATCTGACAACAGAGATCATATTAAAATTCTACAGAAAATCATTCCTAGGCGTGTTCAATGCGCTAATTATTAAGGAATTATTACGTAAATAGTACAAATTTCAATATGTTTGTAAATATTATTAATTATGTCTTCCGAAATATTGAACATTGATCTATTTCAATATTCTTGGGCTCATTTTAAAGATTTTACAAAACTGTTTAAAAATAGTACCTATATGTTGATTTTTTTTAATTTTAGTAAAATTATACATTTAAAAAATTTGTATGACTTTTTGTAAAAACTTATGTGTTAGGTAGAATCTAGAGAAAAATTCAAAAAATACCATAATAAGCTACCAAAATTCTACGAAAATTTACTTTTAAGATGAGCTCAATTTTTTTTTTAATGTTAATTATTTTCGGAATTATTAACTTTTTTGAATATATATGCGATATAAATAAAATTATTCCAATTCAATATTATACAAATTACAGTACTTAAACTGCTGCTGAAAGACAGGCATACTTTTAATTTTAAATATTAAAACTTTAAATAAAATAAAAATTTTACAATAAAGTTAATAAGTTGCAAACTTATAAAAATGAGAGCTTTTCTTAATTTTGATAACAATTCCAGATAATTTCCCCTAGTTTCGAAACAAATTTTCACTTTAACAATAAGTTTTGAAGAAAAGAAACTCTCTATTTCTTAAAAAAAAACTTGAGTGTTTAACCTTATCTTTATATGATTTTTGACTTGATTTATGACTTATTATAATGAGCGATTTTTATTATTGTTAACCTTTGAGCTTTTCGAATATTACTTATCTCTGCTTTTTCACAACATTTCATGGAGTTATAAACTCGTCTATTTCAGGCATTTCGAATAGTTTTGTTTACCTCTTCTTGGTAATTCAGGGACATTAAAGTGGGAATAAAAATATATTTTTAAAAAGAAGTACTTTCTATAATTCTTCTCCTGTATTGTTAAATTTTTTATTACTGATTACTGATCGATTCCACTCCGAACTCACAAAAGACAAATATCTATATCGCCGTTTTTTTTAAACACAACTTTTTATTCATATTGAGAGGCATTTAACTGCCAATTGGTTTGGTCGAAATAGATTTTTCCGCAGCTATCTAATTCTTTATTTATTTTTGTTTTTGCTGTTTTTATAATTTAGTATCAAACTTATCAGGGAACTCGAGTATGCAGGTCCACGTCTCTTACAGTATTTTCTTTATGCTTCTTAATTTTTTTTTGGTATTTTTCAAAATTCAATATCTAACAATAATTTCGCGGGAGGCTTATGGTATTCTTTTATGTACTAGATTTTATACTCCAAACTGACTTTTTTGAGAGAAAATTGGAAATTTTCTGGGACATTTGTAATAATTTCCGAAATTTAGCCATTTCAAGTTGAGGTGTTTTTTTAAATTCCGCATTCCGTATATGTGGCTTCAAAAAAGTTTATCGTAATTTCTAAGTGCAAAAAATACAAAGATACAAAACTTTACAAGCTTGTTAGGTTAATCAATGTGAGTTGAGAGTTCTGGCAGGGGAGAAAATTCCCACGGTTTTATTTTCGGAGGAAATCATGTCAGAATAATGTCCTGTAAAACATGAAAAAAATCGCTAGGATGAATATTTCTCTTTTGTGAGTTCAGCGTGGAATATTAATTTGTTCACAAATAATTGACATTGCATCTTGTAAGAGAAAATAAATTTAATTTAAATTCTTATTATAAAATCAAGTGTCATCGCTGAAAACAATCATATTGTGCATAATTAACCTCTAGGCTCACGATATTAGCAATCTCTTTTTCTAACTCGCAAATAAGAATGAAATCGATGTCGCAATCCATCGGTAAGCAACGATTCATCACAAAAGTTTCATTTCAGTTAGTTAATCGCTATGACTTAAGATCCCTCTGACTAATAAAGATGAACACCTTGACTGCTATTTTCAACGTTGATTTATGCTCCTAATCGATTTCGCAATCGCTTTTGATTCGAAAAAGTGGGATTCAAATAAAATATTACTTCACGTAATGAACATTATGCATCTGCTCTCGAAAAGCCGGTAGGTGCTTTAATTTTAATATTTTCATTTACTGATATGAGCAGAAAATCCTACACTTGTTCATAATGACAAAATTAATTTCCTTTAAATTTGAAAGTGTTTGTTCTTTGAAAAGGAAGAGATTATAAGAAATATTAATTATTTAAAAACTTTTACTTTTTGACTATTTTCTATATTTTCTTACTATACTTATTTTATTCAATTCCTTGTATAGGAAGTTTGAAATAGATTCAGAAATAAATCTTGTAATTTTTTTTCTTATTAGCCACAACGATTTATTTTAATAATTTAAAATATTGATGTTATTTCATCGACCAGGGTAATTAATTAATTTTTTGATGTTCTTGTATCGATTACTGGTCAAATTGATTTTTGGAGAGATGAGAAAAAATCTACCTCGGCCCGGATTTCAACCGGGAACGCCGACTTTACATGAGTGGAGTGTCAACCAATTACGCCACCGAGGCCGCAGTAGATCGTTTCTCA
>JAUMHM010000086.1:7283371-7305570 GCA_032362435.1 Melikaiella ostensackeni
ATTTTTGGAGAAATGAGAAAAAATCAATTTGACCAGTAATCGATACAAGAACATCAAAATATTTTAATTATATTTATCTTTCATTGATGATCGACAAGTCCATCGTACTACAAAAATTGAATGAATTTATTGTTTGTCTTATTATCGGTTATATGGTTCGATGTTCATCTAAGTTTCTTCGTGGAAATCTGTTTTTATAATAAAGTACAATAATGTGAAAATTTTAATTTTTTGTACAATTTTCTAACCGTACGATGTTTTAAAAAATAATGTAAAAAAATCGACTAGAAACTATAATTTCTTGCTATTATTCGGAAACTTTTACAAAATTTTACAAGTTATTACGAATTCGTACATAAAATTACAATTTTAACATTGGTGTACTTTATTGTATTTTATTGTGACAATAGATTTCCACAAGGGTTGCTCTAGTTTTCTACGTTTCTGAAACTGATAAATTCTCATTGGAAAATAATACAAGTACAGTCAGTATCGTACTTCATGTTACAATATTGCACATTCAATTAACCTTACATAAATGACGCAACATAATTATCGTCCAAGATTGACTCGGTTTGTTCCAAATGCTTCTTAAGGAAAACAAGGACTCGCGCCGTCCACAATTTGTCCATTGTGACAAATTCATTATGTGATTAACGAGTAGAATGAAATTATTAGATTGCCTTTAAATCACAACGAGGAATAAACACTGAAAATCAACATTTACAAAGTTTCACTCAAATTCAACATCTTTCAAATATGTAGAGAGCTTTAAAATCATTTTGCTTTTCACGCTTATTGGAGACATTTCTCACTACTGAAGTCGTAGATTAGATCCAATATCTTTATTCTTATTTCATTTATTTTTAGGTATATTGGATCTTTCATTGTAGAGTCGCTTTGATGCTTCCTAGGGGTGTGCAAATTTTTAAAAACCCGACAGGTCAGGCCCGGCTTTTTTCGAGCCGGGTCTCGGGTTTGCAACCTGTCCCGAAAACCCGAACCGACAATTTCCGGAAAGTTTTGGAAATTTTTTAATTCTTCTTTCGGGCCTGTTCGGATTTTCCGGCCTGGTCGCGAATCCGAAACCCGACCCAAAGTCATTTCGCATATCACTAATCTTCATTAGCATGTAGTTTTAAAAATGCACGTGAAAGCAATTGCATGTGTTTTTTGCCTTCTAAGGCCTCTTGATATGCTTATAGACTTGATGATACCAGGCGCAATTATTTTTGTTCCACAATTTTAATATTCCCACGATTTTACGTTGCTTCCAACATTTAAGTAAGATATTAAAATAAAAATTTAAATTTTGTTTAAATGTTTATTTTTCCTAAGAATACCTAAAATGTTTTGATGAGGAACTGAGGATCAAAATAAAGGTCAAAAAAATTGATGAACTCAAAATATAAAGATTTTATTCAAATTTTTAACATGCGAAGAGAACGTTTAGTTAAATAATGTTTTAGTAGAGTTTTAAAAATACTTTTCGAAGCTTATTTTTAAGTCAATGTGCCAATAGTTTATTCAAGAGATAAATTATAATTAATATCCATTCAATTGCATATATCGTTTTTGTAAGTTTGAAAAGATTTCAGGGATTGTTTTGCTATTCTGCTCATTCCTATTTAGTCTTTGACTCGCTTTCTACTTTTAATTCAATTTCCAAGCTAGCCAAGTGCAGCTTCAAGTTTGCCTTGCACTGAGAAAAATTTTTGTTTCATTCGAACAAAAAAGTTTGTTAGAATATACTTTGTTTGATTCAAACAACACTTATTTTTAAGTTTAACAAATTTTGTTCGATTTAAACAAATTTTATTTGATTCACACAAAATTTCTGTAAATTAAATAAATTCTTTGTTAAACTCAAAACATATTATTTCTTTGATATAGAGTCAAACAAATGTTTATTTTGAACATAGTTTTTGTTCAATGTTCAGTTATTAATAAATTGAATTCAATTACTTTTGGCTCTAAAGCCAAGTCTACCAACAACTATCTTACAATAAAATAAATTTGGTTTGATTCAAATAATGTTTGATTGAATGCAAACGAAGTTCGTTTAATTCAAATAAAAATTTGTCTGATTCAAATAATCTGCATTCAAACCATTTTTTTTTGTTTAAATAAAACGAACATTTTTCTCAGTGTAAGTAATTCTAGGTATGTATAAAAATGCAAAGCAGAGGACATCCGCCATGATCGTTGATTGCTTCTCTTCAATCCTTGTTTAGCACCGGCTAGTGTTGCTAGGTCACAATTACAAATTTTAAAACATCGTAGAAACTTGAGTCGTATTTTCCATTATTTCTCGAAAACTATTTTGATTTGTTTTCAATTTAAAAAAAGAATTTCTCTTTTCAATTCTAAATTTGTTTTTTCCTTCTTGGAAACCAAACTAAAGCACAAATTAAAAGTTTAGACTTTTTTTTAGTTCCCAAGATTCTTTACGGGGGGTAAATATCATTTGCAAGTGGTGCACATCGATTATAATTTGTACTCAATCTAGAGTTTGTTGAATTACTGGAACATTTTTGCTATCCAACGGAAAAACCTAGTGACATTTGCTATAGTGACTATTTTCAGGCATAGCTGCATGGGAAAATAACCTCTATGGCAAATATCACTTACTAGGGTTTTCCATTGGACAGCAGATTTCCAATCTCAGATTTTATCATATTTAACGCTTCAATTTGAAATTGCCAATATTTTCTCAAAACCATTTGAACATATGTTCAACCTTTAACGTAAAAAAATGCAGGTACAAAATTTTAATGTACAATGCTTTGAAATTAGAGCTGTTCAAATGTGAACGCTTCAGTTTCGAGCACTTTATATTCCAATTTCCATTTTAGTTAATTTTTAGATCTTAGAACTTTGCAATCACAAGAATATTCCTGAAGATGGGACCACTACCGTGAATTTAAAAAAATTAGAGTTGTGTTGAATTGTGCTAGATTTGTGCTCTATTGTGCTGCTAAGAAGTTTTTGAAAAATCAAACTTTGAACCATAATTCCGAAAAAAAAAACGTTTTTGTGACCAGCATGGTCATTTTTTTAAAACAAAAGTTGTGCCGGGTAGTACAAGAGACGTACAAGATTTTGCCATAAATCGAAATTTGTTATCATAAACCATTTTCAACTAAAAAGTAACATCTAAAAAAAAAGACAGCTCGCCATTTCATTTTTTTTTTTTTTTTAAAGAAAGTTTGTGCTAGGAAGTATAAAGCCATCGTACATCACGGTCCACACATAAACACAAAAACTGACTAATAAGCCCCTCAGGAAGATCCATTCTTTACTCCAATCACATCCACTAAGCAAAGCTCTCCACGAGGGCCCACGAGTATCAAAAAATCTTTCGTTTCAGGCGTTTATTACCCCACTGACACTCTGCGTCACACATTTCTTATAAACAATTTTCCCCCACACATCCCTATCCTGGCATACATCTTTTCATGCAAACTCTTATGTTTTTATGACTCTTTATATCTTTTCGCTTTGCAGTGTCGTTCACACATTCCCACCATTATTTCCTCGGTCTACCTCTTGTGTACGCTACCATTCACTTTACTACCTGAATACACTTGCTTCGTTAAACGTCCTCCATCCATTCTCTCAACATAACCAAACCATCTCAACAAATTGATTTCACTGTTGTCAATTTCAGCTTTATTCATCACATTTTTACTTCTATAATGGCTCCTACACTGTCGATAATCTTCCTACCCTCTTTTATACGTCTGGACATTTCTCCATCTACGAGTATCTTTGCGTCAGTAATAAACTTCAAGATACACGAAATCATCAACTTGTTTAATCCTCTCTTTGTCTGAGGCAATGTTGCATACTGTTTTCTCATCCCTTCTTTCAAACACAATAATTTTGGTTTTATTTGCGTTATTTACTTAATATTCAGATATTCGAAAATCTGAAAAAATGTTCTGAGCTGTGCTCTACGTGCATACTTAATAACTTTCTGAAATGTCCTACGCTCTAACGTTCATACTTTTCAAAATAATTAAACATTTTGTACCTACCTTAGTATAGTATAAGTTAAGGGTGAAGACAAATTAAAAGTGTCCAAGCAGACACACAATTTAAAACACAATAATTTCAGATATGGAAAATTTCGAGTCAAGGAATCATTCCAAGTTGAAAAAAGTTGACTTATTTTAAAAAATATGAATGTTAGTGAAAAAGTCACTAGAAATATTCGTTGTGCTTGCCAAATCTAATTCGATACAATTTTTAAGATTTTCGACATTCGCATTTCTGAAAATTTCGGATCAAAAACTCATTTTTAATTCCAAAAAGATGAGTTATTTTGGAAAGTATGCGCCTTAATGAAAAGTGTGTAGGAATCGAGGCAGGAATAGTTGTGCTTGCCGAGCAAAATTCATATCATATTGGTACTTTCTAGCACAAGTTTTCTCTTTGGAAAAAAAACGAAATGGCGGTACTGAGGTTTTTTAAAATGTTGTTGTCGTCGGAAATGGTTCATAATATCAAATGTCGGTGCACGGCACTTTCTTGTGCGTCTTTTGTGCTACCCAGCACAACTTTTATTTTTTCGAAAAAATCAAATGACGGTGCTGCCGCAAAAAACGTTTTTTAGGAAATTTTTGCTCCAAAATTTTTTTCCTAAACTCTTTTGCAGACCAGTAGAGCACAAATCTAACAATTCAGCACATTAAATTTTTTTGAAAATCCAAGATGGCGGTGTTAACTTCGAAGACATCACGCACGCAATTTTATAATCGATGTACATTGAAACATGAATTTATGTATCGCTCGATTCTTTTTATGTTGTCCACTTTTTAAGAAAGTTAGTGCTCAGAAATAAAGTTGCATGGCAATAATTGTGGTCAGGAAAAGATAACTTTAGGATATCTAGAATTTTTGGGACTCCTGGCAACACTAGTTAAGAGCCAGTTTTCTGGCTCGACCTGTCCTGAAGAGCTTTTAGTTAGGAAAGCTTTGAATCCTTGCAGGGGCATTGGCGGAGGTCATCGGAAGTTGCTGGACGGGGCGGGGGGCAAATTGGCCACAGTTGCCACCAGCCCAGACTCCGAGGAATCTTCGTTAGGAGTGCCGGAAGTCGCGACTGCGAATTCGCAGCATCGAAACAGCATTACCCCACCGTCAGTCCATGCTTTCGTGTTACCTGAATTTTTCTTCTTATTAGCCGAAGATCCATTTCGCAATCTGAAATAAATTATTATACGGGATTATTCTTTACCTATGACTGAGCCATGGAAGGAGGGTTTAGTAGAGCTCGATAATAGGGCTCGGAAAATTCTTTAAAATGATTTTAAAATTTCAGTTTGATTGCAAATGGATTTTCGGCGATGAAAACGCAAACGCTTTCAGTTTAAAGTGTTTAAATTTGCATGTGCTGCTTCATTTGTGGGTGGAGGCAGAATTTAGGTTTACTTCTATATCTTTAAATTCATTTTATTCTTTTGCTTATTATGACAATGATCATTTTGCATGTCGGTCATTTGAGTTTTATCTTGCATATTTTCGTAAACGCATTGTCGTTTTTTTATGATTTATTATTTTTTATTTTATTTATTTATTATTAGTCAAAGTGAAAATGATTCACGCGAAAAGGCACTTATGAAATATATAACATTGATATCTCGAATGAAATGAATATGCGAGAGTGAGTGTGTATGACTTCCTTCTTCTTAAAGATAAAACTGACAATCAAAATTCATGTTGAATATCTTTTTCTAGGAATCCTTCGGGTGGTTCAGGCCTTAGTGAAACTGGGTCTTTGGACCGAGCTAAGGCGGCGCTAGAGCGCCGGAAAAAGGCTGAAGATGGCACGGGAAATCCTGCCATGTGCAGAGTTGAAGTCACGAGACCCAATCCTGATTCTTTAATAGACGAATTGCTGAAAGCAACAAATCTTGAACAGTCGGTCCTGGAGAGTAATGAGAGTAAGCCTATAAATCTCTAATTGTTACTTATGGCGTCTTCCGCCAAAACGCATTTTTTTCTCAAAAAAATCTTTAATTCTTAAGCTTAAGAAAGTTATCGCGCTCATAACAAAATTTGAGTTTTTCCTAAAGGAACGTTAAATTTCTGTTAATTCTGTAAGCTTTTAAATTTACAGTGTCAAAAAGCAAGAACCCAATCCATTTAAATTTGATGGTCTAGCAATTTTATTATATTGTTACTATTAAAACAGATTTTTTCGATTAAATATTAAAAATATTGTATAGCTTTCTGATCGAAAAATTATTTTATTTAGTTACTTTTCATATTGAAAAATTTGAACTTCGAGACTGCGAAACTGCTGTTTGCCGCGTATGCGTACTAAAACGAGGGGCGAACTCAAAAAGCAAAGTGGTTAGTTTAGAATTAGATGGTCAACGCCAGAGTGGTCGTTTTAGACGTACACTCCGAGAGAGGTTCTTTAAAATTGAGGTATCGACCTATTTTATACTTTTAATTCATATTTTCTATTATTTTTTAGCATCTGGTTTGCAGTTATTCATAGCAAAGGACGGTACGACAGCACTGGGAAGTCATGAAGTTAAGAGCCAGATGCCAGCAGGGGTTTTCAAACAAGTGGTAATGGAGGAAAACAACAGGTAACACGAAGTTACTATGTCACGTCGACATTATCCAAGACAAACCTCCTCTACGTTCTCGTTAGCGCTGGTGCCTGAGCTCGTTTACGAAACTTGTGAGCCTCGGTAGTAAGGATGAGACGATGGGCTAGGGATAAAAAAAATCAATCTTAGGAGACTTTGACTCGAATTACGCCAATTGTTTCTTATTTAGACGCGCCCATACAGTGTTTAGCTTTTTTCGACCTGGTCTCGCTTTCGGACTCTGAAATGTGTTTCATACAAAAGCGCATTTATTAGTCGCATTAATTTATTATATGAATTAGGTAGCAGTCGATTAGTTCGCATTAAAAATAGTGGACCACTAATATTTTTACATTCGTTTTAACTAAAAATCGTTTCAGAAAATACTTCAACCCCAGCGTATTCAAAAAGCACATTTTAATTTGCAATAATTTCAAATTTGGATATAACTCAAGTTCAATTATATTCAAATTTAGGTTTTTAAAATCTACCACACAATTTGTAGTAAAACATTTTCAATTTTTAAAACACTTTAACGTTCAATTGTCAATCAAATTGAAATATTATTGCAAATTTAAAGATCAGTGTCGAGAAGTGAGATCCACAGCGAATCGTTTAAAATTTCACAACGAAGCTCCATCGACGTTGCTTATTTAGAGCGCAGCGAAAAAGGCTTGTAATTCCACAGTTAACAAAATTGAGTGCGTAGTCAAGAGTGACTTTACTCCTAAGTCAAGACGTTTTACCAGGGATAACAAAATTAATACGAAGCATGTAAATACAAGGAAAAGCAGACAAGTCTGCTGTAAAAGAAAATAAGCCAAGCGATGGACTTGCGCAAAAACGCATAGGCATACCTATTTTCTTCCACGGAGCTGAAGCACAAGAATTTTGTCGTTGTGCTTCAAAAAAAGGAGCATTAGTCAATAATTAGTCGAAATATTAAACTGTTAACGAGAGAAGATTAGTTACTGAATAAATTAACGAATGCGAATGCACCAACGCTTCTTTCCTGCCAAAACAATTACTTCTCATATTTTTGTTTTTCTCCTCGAATGAATCCCTTTCTGGGATTTCTTCTCTCCTGCAATCTACATTGCCATTTCTCCAACTTTCCATCTGAAACCAGTTCACGCATCGATTCTCTTTCCATTTTCAGACTTCCAAAGCTAATGAGCACATTGTCAGATTTCGTTGCGGTTTATGCTCAAATCTTAATACTTCGAAGAACCGCGGGATAGTCTTTACTGATTTTGGGGGAATTATGCACAGAATAATATGTGGAATAACTTTGCAAATTCGAGAAAGAAGTGTGTGTTGAGAAGAGGGAGTCCATCAAGGTTTGAAATTTTTATGACGATGAAGTGAAAGCTTTTGAAACATTTGCTTACGAATTTACAGTATTTTTTAAACAATTAGTATTGTAAAGAAATTTTTGTGTTTTTAAAAAGTCTGATTTTTTTTCTTTTTAAAAATGGTTGCAATAACCTTAACGTTACTTCAAGCTAGAAAAAAGCAGGGTGGCTGCTAAACTGAGAAACCGGGAAATGATCGGGAATTTTTTGAGATTGAAAAACCGGAAAATGATAGTGAATTTATTTTTGGGTGGGAAATTCTAAAAAATTGTAGTATAAAAACCACTCAAAAATCTATCTAATCACTTGAAATGTCCACTAATAACCATAAGTAACCACTGCTGAATTCATTGGAATTCTTTTGAATTCATTTTCAATTCTTTAAATTTGTCTTGATTTCTTTGGGATTTCCTTGAATTCTTTTGCATTTACTTTGAATTCATATCAATTTATCTCGACTTTCATAATCACTTGAATTCTTCTCTATTTACTTTAATTCAAATTAATTCATTTGAATTTTTGTTAATTCTTTGGATCACTTTGAATTCACATAAGTTTCTGAAAATTCTTTTCAATCTTTGTGAATTGCTTGCTTTTTTTTTAATTTTTTGGATTCTTTCAAACTCTGATTCTTTTTAAACTGTTTTTAATTCACTCAGTTTTTTCCTGAATTTACTTAAGATATTTCGAATTCAGAAGAATTCCACTTTGACTGCTTTATTTTCCAGTTTAGTTTTTTTACTTCAAATATAAAAATTTGTAGCTTTAAAGCTTGAATTTTTAGATTTAAATTACAGGTAAATTTTTTAGATATATTCTAGCGGCTACCCTAAAGAAAACTATACAATAAGTATTTAACTAAATAGTCAAAACCATCTCATGATTTAAGTTTCAAAAGGTCCAAGTGTAACGACCTTCAAAAGAAATGAAATCATGAAACAGACATCACAAAAATGATAAAAATTTGTTTAATTCACTTTGTTTGAGTTTATTATACAAAAATAATATAAGGGTGAAAAAATGGGCTCCCTTTTTTATGTTAAGTTGGTGGAAGAGACTAGTAATTGACTCTTACGTACCAGGTAATATATTTGAATGAATTTTCCCATAATAAATGCGTCAACAGTTACTTTTATTGGGAACAATTTGCTCGAGTTTTCCATAAAACTTGAATTTCGGTTGGTGCAACCGGCTGTTCAACTGCAGTTTGTAAATATAGCGTAGTGACTGTTATGTAGCTAAGTGGCTGGTGTTATAAGGTTCATTAAAGTACCAGTTACTGACTCAAGAAGTAGAGGATGCAAATCTCCCTTTTGTCAGAATATTAACTTCTCTTACTAATATATTCCTCTTATCAACTGCTTTGAATTAATGCAGTTAATTGAAGTAATCTGAGGCTACTTCTTATTTTTTGTGGAATGTTTCTTAATTGATTGATTTTCCAAGATTCTGAACAAGCTTATGACTCACCGTACCGGACTCCTTCAGTATCTGCCTCATTATTCAAATTGTTTTTCTGCTTGTGAAAAGAATATTTCGACGTCTAAAGTTATTTTTGTGAAATTTTTTAGAGGAAATAGATAGCAAGTTTGACTTGTTCAGACACTGGTACTTCTACCTTATATATTTTCTCCGTACTTGCAAATCTGTATCGCTGTGTAGGTATGATGTTTAAAAAAGTATGGTTGAGAGATGGTGCCGAGTGTGTTAATAAAAGTGATACCCCGCGAAAGCTGTTATCAAAAGGGAGAAAGTGTCATTCGGGCGTCGGCTAGTTCTGGGGTCTCAGGGTTTCTGAAATTTATGTGTGGCAATCAGCTTGAATCTCTTTATTTCTTTTCGACTTGGAATCGTTGCAAACAGAATTCCGTATAAATATATCATTTATTTTTCAAATCTAATGTTATTATTTGTCTTAAAATATTACAGATATTTTATTTAGGTTGGATAAAGGATAATAAATTTTAAAGACAATACGAGATTTATTTTCTGAGAATGTTTCAAAGGTCAGATAATTGGAAATGACCACAATTCTTTAGAATGAAGAAAAAGAAACAAAATTGGAAATCACCCCAATTCTTTAGAATGAAACTTATGTTTAGTATCTTGCTACAAATTGAAAACAATTTGTTGCAAATCAGATGATTGATTGGTTAAAAACATGATAATGTTTCACTGTATCCACATTTGTATTTTAAAAGACTTTCAATGCTAAAGAAATTCTGCGTGTTAAAGAATCTCAACCAAAAAATTTCGTAAAAGATGAAGGCGTGGGTGGATTAAAGGCTGAACTATAAAATTCGAAGATCGTCCAAATTCAGGAATGGCCACTGGACCAGGAAACCGGAAAGTAACCGGCATAATTTGGAGATACATATTAATAATACATATAACATGAAATTTTACAATTTTGATTGAGTTTGATTTGAAATTCTTTAAAGTTTCTAATGTTCCAATGTTCTAATTTGAAATTGCGCCATTTAAAGCACATACAGTTTCCAAGTTTTGAGACTTTAAGTTCAATTCAATTCCATTTGTACCAAAAGTTTTCATATTTAAATGTTGGAAAGTATTTATATTCAAAATCAGTTTGAAATTTATCCAATATTTGAAAATAACGTTTAAAATTGTTTAATTTGGAAGGAATTATTTTTAAAATTTTAACTTTTAACTCATACTTTTTAATTGTTCATATATATAGCCCAATCCAAGAAGAAAGTCTCAATAATTGAACAATTCGTTTAATTGTAAGTTGTCGCAATTTTAAATTTGATGGATTTTCTATTTTAAAAGCTACAATTTCAATTGTTCCATCTCGTTAGTTTTGTTGCATTTTTAAAATGATCAACTTAAATGGCTTTCAGTTTGATAGAAAAAAGAGTTTTGAATTATTCTCGTTTAGGGATTATTTCATTTTTGAGGCTTCTAATTCAAAGTTCAAGATTTCTACTTTTAATGCTTCAGTTATAGAAGTTCAGTATGGAATACTTAAATAAAAAAGTTTTCATCTTTGAAAACTTGATGTAGCAAATTTCTATGCGGAAAAAATGGTTGCAAACTGGAAAATGGCCGCAAATTTGTGTGTTAAATTTTATTGGCTACAAAGAAGTGACAGTTACTCCACTCGCGTCTACTCATTTTTCGCGTTCTTTCTGAAATTCAATGCGCCGTGAAAACGATTTCCTGGACGTCTACTCTGTTCACGCCGAGTCCGATACTGTGTGTGGTGCAAACTATTTTTCGATAGACGTGAGTTTCTTGTTTATAATTGCGGTGCGATCGAAGACATTAATTATTTTCCATACCAGTGTATTGTATGATCGCGACGATTTAATTTATTTAGGAAAGATTAATGCGCGCTGGGAACATGGAACGATTCCTCTTTTGTACAATATACATATGAAAGTAAAAAGATCGAGACGAACGTTATATTTTCCTTTTTTCTATGATAGGATCCAAGCACTTTGCCGAAGAAACGCTGCTCTCTGTTATTTAAATTTTTATTTAGACAAAAAAATTTCTTCTATCTGAATAGAGAATTAATATTTGAATTTTAATTAAAAGCCAGTGCAGTGAACTTCAAGAAATTTCGGAACTCTTCAAGTTGCTTGATACGATTTTTATTATTACCTGTTAGTAAAAAATTCAATATGCACGTGAAAATGTAAGAAAATTTGAGAAATATTAAAAAAATTTTTACTACTTGCTTGCGTTTCTTTGTCATTGTTGCATTCTGGAAAATAGTCTTTTGTTACAATTTAAGGCAAGAGACAGTTGCAGATATTATTGTTGTGATATTTTACAATACTGTAATAATACCCGTTATTACCTGTATTATTAAACGTATTGTATTAATTTTACCTAGAACGTGTGCCCGAGAGTATCGCAAGTACATGTTCGGGCTGATATCTATGATTTACTGTTGTTGACTATTTGTTTTATCTATTATGTAAAGAGAATGCGAACTTCCATGTGCTGATAATAACACCTTGAAAATCAGAACAATCTTTGTCCATTCTTTTTTCTACCCCTCAATACCGATGACGGTGAGCCTCAACCAACTTTAACTTAAAAAAGATATTACTAGAACTTTTTTTGGGGAATATTATTCTGTCCTAATATGCGCATATTTCGCACAAAAAAAAAAAAATAATCATGGGATTCTTTTTTCAAAGTCTGAAATTTTGATTTTCAAAACCAAAATTTTTCAAATAAAAAATTTTAATTACTCAGGGGTTGTTGAGCGTGAAAAATAGAGTAAAAAATGTCCTACAAAAAACGATGCAAAATTTTAACTGTCGAATCTACAAAGGTTTCTATATTCCTTCAGTGCAAAAGGTTATTGAAAAATGACATTACTGAACTATTTTTTGCAGAATCTTCTCCTCAGATAAAGTTCGGACATTTCTCATAAGAAATCAAAAAAAAAAAAAAACGTGGGAGCGCTTTTTCCAAAAATCAATTTTTTATTTTATTTCTTCAATTTTTAGATTTTAAATATAATAGGCTTCTTTTTGTTTAAAAACTGAGTAAACAGTTATTATGAAATTATGTTCCTAGACAAGAACTATATAATCTACTGAGCTTTTTGTTTATTTGAAAGAGACATTTTATCAGAAAAAGTTGTTAAAACATGATTTTATTCGCTAGTTCATCACATGTATTAAGTGAATGATGCTCGCACAATTTAAGAAAATATTAAAAATACAAATTTTTATTTTTGAGACAAAATTTTGTATATTGGGATTTTCGTTTGTTATGAAAAATACTTGTGTGGCATCATAAAGCAATATTCAACGAATATCATTTGACTTCAAGGACCTTTCGTTAAAGTTGATTGAGGCTCATCGGGCGATGTATGTTTATAATTTTGTAAATAGTTTTGAAATCTGTTAAATAACGATTCACAGTAAATATAAAATAAAAATCTAGACCAAGTGCATTCCTTATTTTAATTTGAATAAGCAAAAAATCTGAGAATAATATGACTGAAGGAAATAAAAAATCTTTGTCCTGAGTTGAAATATATATACGAACATTATGAATGATTTTAATCGAATAAAATAATCTAGCACAATCAAATCAAGTTATTATTTCATCATGGTTAAACGAGAATGCCAAATTATCTTTTAAAAAATTTGGTTCTAATGGAATCCTTCGATTACATATATCATGAGAAGCTCTCATTTAAAGCGTCAACCTTTTGAGAGAGATTCTTAATGTCTCCTATTTTCAAGTTTTATATTAGGATTTACTGTCTCCATACCATGACCATGCACTTTGATCTGGCCTTAAAAATAAATGGTGTTCCCTGTATTAATGAATGAGTCATTTATAGATTTTAAATAGAATAAAATAAATTATTCTAGTCAAGCGACGGATGGTAAAACCCCGCATCGCGGGTGACCTCTTTCTGTGAGGGGCGAGGGGACTGAGTAGCTAAAATACATTTCACTATTTGATCTTTTATTTTTTGAATTGAAAAAAAATTACTACTAAGACTACGGACTGTCCCGAAGAATAAATCACCAACAAATTTTTCCAAAAACAGAGCGTATCAACTATATTATGCTTCGCTAGAGTGTCGTATCTCTATTTACAAATACATAGAGATACGACACTCGAGCGAAGCATAATATAGTTGATGCGCTCTGTTTTCGAAAAACTTTGTTAGTGACTTATTTTTCGGGACAGTCGTTATATGTACTGTTTTCATTTTATTTTAAAGGGGCCTCCTAAAAGATTTTTTTCGGTGGGTCTCAACGTTTTCTAGTTATGTCACTTGATGGAAGAGGAAATTACAGATCAATATCTTATAACTTTCACCTACACATACCTAACTAGTTTCTATAGGCACCATGTGCTTGAAAGTCAATCTTTGGTGAGAACAAATATTTTCGGTGAGTCCAGGAAAACTGAAAAGGGCGGCTACGTTCACCGAAATTCGGTGACCGTAGATCAAATCTTTTTGGTGTGCATAGACACTTCGTTTTAGTCCGACTAAATATATGAAAAAAATTAAAAATAAGGCATTCGACTTGGAATTAATTTAATAAATTTAATTTATTTTAACCTCGTTCCCATTAGGACATAGTTTTTTCATCACTCTAGAAAATTTAATTTATGATTCTGATTACAAAATTTCCATTACCTGTCTCAGCTCTGTCAGTTCAATGTCAAGGTCAGCGCACAAATTATGCATGAGGATAACACGTGGTTAGTCTCGCGATTGACATTGAGCTAACTCAAAGGTGCTGACACCCCTGATTTTTTGTTTGTTTTTGTTGCTGGTAGGCATTACGACTATTGCAAAACCAGAAAGAAAAAAATCGCTTCACCCATTTTTCAGAAAAATCTATTTTTCTTCTTTTTTCCCCATTTATACCTTTATTTGAGTCCAATGAAAGATAGGTTGAATTCACACGTAGCGGACATTTAACTCCGGACAGTTATTTGCAGGACATCTAGTTACTTTTCCTACTTTGGTAACTAAAAGTTTTCGATGCCAGGTTTTAAATGTTTCTGAGTTTTTGACAGATCTGACAGGAGTGCAAAGTATTAATTTAACCTCGCAGAGATAAATGATGAATTATCTAAGAAAATGGTCAGTAATCTACGTAATAATGTATGTATATACATAAATAATATAAAATATATTTTAATTTTTAATTTTCCAACTGCAGCTTATAAAGTTTTGGGAGCAATCACAAAATATATATTTGCATTTTGCAACCATTCTGGGTCTTGGGTACAAAATTTTGTAAGAAAAAAAAAAAAATTTCTTGGCATTAATCCTAATATATGTAATTTTATTTAATTTATATATACATTATTTACACATTTGCATGTATCACTGCCCTTTATAATTTATCAGTGCCCATTTCGGGCAACTCCCCGTTAGCATAAGCCCAGCAATTTTATAAATTAAGTAAAATTTAATTTATAAAATATATATATTGATTAGTAGATTAGTTGGAATATTAACAATGTTAATTTATATATTAGAATATAATTGTTTCTAAATCTCAAAATTCAGAAATAGAATGTGGAATGTGCTTCGAGAAATCTATACGTTCTCAAATCTTGAAGCACTCATGTTTCGAAGGAATCAAAGAAGATTACATTTATTCAGATAATATGGTGTGTTCTGTGTGCGGTAATTAATAATATAATATTTCAAGTATTCAAATATAGAATTCATTAATCCAAATATTTAATATCTAAAAGATAAGGAAACTTCTACGAATTATTTTGAAGTATGTTCAAGAGGATAAAATTAATTTTATCTTCACCTTATTCAGACAGTAAAGCTATCAATTGGGGTCGTGATATAGCTGCCGAGTGTCCTGGTGATTTAAATATGAACAACAACGAGGTCGATTTAACTCCAAGTGTGGAAGAGTCGGAAGATTTAAACGCTAAGGGTGTAGAATATGATGATGAAGAAGAAGAAGAACCAGAATATGATAAAGGAGAAGCTCATCCCCCAGCAGCTAAAAAAATAAAAAAAAAAAGGAAAAAAGGAAACGAAAACTATACCTGCGCAAGTTAAGGAATCTCTTATTACTGCAGTTCTTATCAGAGAAAATTTGTGGAAATTTGGAAAGGATGAGAAGAAGAAATATACTGCTGTGGGGAGAAGTGGTGAAGGAAATAAATATTTAAGGTATGTATACAAATATTGCTTAATAAATTGAAATAAATAAATTATCCACATGGGCTCAAATGAAAGCCTTAACCTTTCATTTCTAAGATATCGTACCCAAAATTGAAGGAAATGAGCATGGAGCCCGAGGGGTTGAAAACTCATGAAGGCAGGTGTACACTTGTAATGAAATCTCCAGAAGTCTCCTTGAAATATCTGAAATCTCCTTGAATATCTGAAGTCACTTGAATTCTCTTGAAATCTCCGGAAATATCTGATCATTTGAATTCACATTAAGTCACATGAATTCATATGAAGCCACTTGAATTCTCCTTAAATCAGTAAATTGTTCAGAAATTTTTGAAGTGACTTCAAGTCACCTTAATGCACAAGAATTCTCTTAAAGTCACTTGAATTCCCTTGAAATCTCCTGAAACCAGTTACGATGGAATGAGCAGTGGGTGGTGGGTTAAAAAAAAGAAAATTGGAAATCAACAGTCTAGCACTGAAAAGTTTCATTTTGGTTTCCTTATAACCTTTGTAAAATTTGAAATGGATCGATCAATATCTCGAGGTCCGGCGGAGCAAAAATAAGTTTACACAATTCGTAAATCTCAGAGTTTTGCGAAAATCGCTAATATTATTTTTCATTCGTAAACTAAAAAATTTGACCAATTTTCGAAAATCTTGCAAGATTTCAATATTTCTAGTTTTTGTAAAACAAAGTCTCATTTTCGTAAAGCTCAAACAATTAAAAAAAATTTAAAAAGCTTCACAAATTATCCTACATTATTTTTTGAGCATTTAGAAACGTTATCGCACCCAAACTTTACCTTAAAAAAATGAAGTCTTCTCAATTTTTCTTTTATATGAAGTTTAAGCGCGAGAGAAATTCTACAGGCTCAAAAAATTTTAAGATAGTTTGCAAAGCTTTTAAAAATTATTTTAGTTTTTTCAAGTTTATAAAAATGAGATTTTATCCTATAAAAACTGAAAATATTTCAATCTTATAAGATTAAAAAAATCGGGCATATTAGGTAGTGTAGCTTACGAAAAATTGAAATGAACGATTCTTGCAAAACTCTGAGAATTGAGAATTTTTAAATATTGAAATCTTATTATTATTATTATTATAGAAAAATTATATCTCAGACTTAAGATGGTTACAAGCCCAATATGCCGAAGGCACTTTTTTTTTTTTAGTTGGATATTTGTACCAAATTGAATATATTGCACGGGGCTATCCCGGTTTATATTCTTATTTATATTTTTTATATTTTTTTTATATTTTATTATTTTTTATATTTTTTTATATTTTATTTATATTTTTTATATTTTATTATCATTATTATTATTATTATTATAAAAAATTATATCTCAGGCTTAAGATGGTTACAGCCCAATATGTCGAAAGCACTCTTTTGAGTTGGATATTTGTACCAAACTGAACATATTGCACGGAGCTATTCCGGTTTATATCATCAATCAGGGACGCATTTTGGTAATGCAATCAAGTGATCTGATAAGAGTGATGCATACTTTAACATATTGGGTAGTCTGGTATAATTTCTACCCCACCATCCACGGGCTGGGCTGCAGCCAAGTGCATGATGGGGGGACCTACAGCTCAAGGTGGAATCCGAACCACCAGAACCTTTTTGAGTTGGATATTTGTACCAAACTGAATATATTGCACGGGGCTGTTACTATTATTATTATTATTATTATTAAGTATTATTATTATTACTATTATACCATTAAGCCAAATCCCTTTTGGGGTAAGCGTAACTCGTTCGGTTCTAGTCTCATTATACTACCATGGATCAATATAAAATCATGATAAACGTTTTTTAAAATCATTTTGTATCACAGCTATGTGTGTGGAAATCAATCCTGACAGCATAAAATGACCAATACTATGTTCCAAATAGCTTTGTACCTCATTATCATTCGAAAAGCTGTAAATAAAAGTAGCGAAATGTGCTAAATTAAAAGGAATTAAAATTGGTCTATTTCATGGTGAAAATTATTCAGAAAAATATTGTCGCCGCTGGTTACAGAAAGGGATACAATTTAAGAGATAACTTCTACTCTTATAGTATAGAGATTCAAAACGCGAGGACAAAAACGGGATTCAAAAGAATTCAATATTTGTAATCTTATGATTGGATGCAGAAAATTTCCCTATACTTTTTATTACAGGCCTTCTTACCAGGTAATTTCAGTGCATTTTGGAAGAGGGAACAACACATTTCTTACAAAAATTAGTTTAGGTCAAAATTATTTTTCAAATAATAGTTATTTGACCAACGGGTTATTGACTTCTGAAATCATTCAAATCCCACGATCCCTAAATCTTTGAAAATCCGAATTAGCGTTTTAAGATTCCAGATCTCTCACTGTGATTCAAAGGATTTTAGATCTCTCAAAGATCTTTTCAAGATTCGCGAAGATTTTAAAAGATTTGACAGATTTCCGAGATCTCCGGCGAGATTTGAAACAGTTTTTGAGACGCTGAATTTTGGGATCTCCGGAATCTTGTAAATCTTAATCTGATTTTCGTGATTCTGATTTTTTTATTCTATCGTGACTTTGAACAATATTTCCGAAGTGAATAGCCGCTCGTATTTGACATTTCGTGTTTTGTTGTAATCTTAATAAACAATAGCTCATTTTGTTCATTGGAACATTCTCTTGAATTTTGTTTGTTGAATTTCATTAATAATAATTTTCTTAGAATCTGTAGGCAAAAATTTTGTTTATTTAACAAATCCTAAACAAATTAAATTTAATAAAATTCAACGAATAGCATTGTAGAGTATGTAGGCTATTGTTTATTGGAATTAGATAGAAACTACGATTGTTTAGTGAGATTAAAGAAAAACACAAAATGTTAAATAACTATTATTAGACAAATAATTTTGACCCAAACTAATTTTTTCTAAGTAATGTATTACTACCTGTTACAAAATGCATTGAAATTAATTTTGACAGAAAGATGTTAGTTTTGTACAGTATATGCGTGTTAGAGAATTCTATTTTGCTTTTGAGTTTCTCTATATTTTTCTAATGTCTTGAATTATTTTATAATAGGCTGAATATATTTTAATCAGTTGCTCGAATTTTAATTCATAGGAAAGTGTTAAAATAAGGGTACTTGTCAATGGAGCCGTTCCTACAAAATTTGATGACGAGATAGCAGAACATTTAAAACAAAAAGACTTGCTGGGTAAGACTGGTGAGACTGATGAGAGTAACATTATTGTTGTTGATACGGAGAAAGTACCTCTTAAGCCAAAACGGCCAAGAAGACACCAAATAAAATGTGTGCCCAGCAATGCCAGTAATATCATTGTAACAGGTTAGTCTAAATAAACTCTGCATTATTTTCTTATGCCGCGAAAAATTATTTAAAAAATAATATAGTGTGTATTAAAATCCTGACTTTTTTCAATTTTTTATAGTTCCCCAGCAGAAGAAAGTCAATGAAAAAGTTAAATCAGCTGAAGAACTGCTTTTTGAGAAAATCTACACCGGGCAAATTGAGCCTCGACTGCCAAGTAGGTCATGGAATATTCATAATTGCCAACTACCTGAAAAAGGATTTGTATTTTCTGAAATAGGGCCATTGTCCCTTGATAATTCTGTTCCACCCTTATTTAGGAAATCTGTGAGTTTCAAGTTCTATTTTTTAAATTAACAGGGCTCGGATCGTGCGACTTTTTTCGACTTTTTTGAAAAAATGCTACTTTTTGTAGAAGAAAGCGACTAATCGACTTTTTCCCGTTTTTATTAGAAGTTCGCTACTTAGTTTGAATTTTAATCACATTGATACTTTTAAAATTGAAATTTAAAACTATAAAAAATTGTACGATTTTAACTGAAAACATTAAAAATTGAATAATTTCTCATTGAAGCTATATACTTAGACCATTTTCAATTAATAGCGTTTGAAATTGGACAGTTTCTAATTGCGTTAGTCCGTATTCAAGGTTTTAATTTTTGCAAATTGCAAGCCATCAAATTTGAGCATTTCCAAGTCGAAAACGTTTAAAACAGATTAATTTCAAATTTAATTTAAAAAAAAAATGAATAATTTTATATTTCAATCATACAGTCAAATTTAAAGCCTTAAGTGTTGCGTAATTATTATAAGTTTGAATAAGTGTTCAAAATTAATCTTCCTGAAGCTCTGAGCGTTCAGATTACAAATTAATTCCAATTTAATTGAAAAGTATTTAATTAATTAAAATTAAATGGAATAAGTACCAGTAAAAATATGCATTAGGTACAAGCTTCTTTTATAATACTAGATGTTACATTTCTTTCATAATTGTATGAACCCAGGGCCGCATTAAACTAGGGTCCGCGGCCCAGGGGCCCCCACAAGACAACCTCATTGAATCTCATTGAATGGTAAAATTTATTTGTAACCGCGAAAGGGCCCCCACACATCAACCGGCCCTAAGGCCAGAATGAAGTTTAAATTAAATATTGGAAGAGAAAATTTTTTGAATATGCAAGTATTTTAATTTACAAAAAATTAGACATTTAAAACTATACTAATTTCAAAACCTTTAAATTAACAAAATTTTTAATTTAAGGGGATACAAGTTCAAAATTAATGTTAATATAAACTTCTCTCATTTGAAAATAATCCAAGTTGACAAGTTTATCTGAGTTTAAAATATTTCTTTCTGAATTGTTTAGAAAGAAATATTTCAAACCCAGATTTGGAATCCTTCAAGCTGAATGACTATTGGTAAAAGATTGCGTGAACTTAAAAGCCCATTTCGATTATGCAAAGAATATTTGAAAGTCAATGAGAATTATGTAATCTGTATTCCTAAACAAATAAAGTTATTATTTCAGTCATTCAGTGTCTGATACTGCTTTTTTTTGCATTATCTTTAAAAATTGCATGCGACTTTTTTCAAAATTTCATGCGACTGTTTTTTTAATTTTATGCGATCAAGGCGACTTTTTAAGTCTTGTAGTCAATCCGAGCCCTGAATTAACGATACTCTCCTTTTTTCGAGTTCCTCCATTTTTATAATAACGCATACGTCTCTTTCAGGTATTCTTTGATGGAAAGTTTAACATGAGGGTATATTTGGTCGGTAAATATTTTCCCAATGTAGAGTTTAATAAACCAAAAACTATCAGAGACGTGGAAGAACTCCTCGGAAATATAAATGCCATTAATCTTTGCGAGGGAGGCCCTCGTTTAACAGACACGACTTTCAAATTTGCTTATAAAGATGAACGAATGTCTAGATGGAGACATATTAATTGCGAATTGCGTTTAAACAGCGGGACCATTTGCAAATATTGTTTGGATCTCTGCCGAAACCCATCTGTCTTTAGCAATGTCGAGGAAAAGGTAAAACCAAAAGTGATGAGGAAGATGAAAAAGGATGATGAAATTGAAGACATGGAAGGATATGAAGTTGAATATTTAGAAGGTTGATCGTTGTATAGTATGAGAACTATAAGAATGCAAAATAGATTTAACTTTTTATGCAGTTTTTCTAACTATCTGTCATGTACGTCATTTTTAATACATAATAAAGATTTTAAAGTAGTGATATAAATAAGTATATTAATAAAATTCTCCTTTTTTTAGAAATTAATAATAATAATCTTCAAATTCATTCATTCACTTTGTCCGCCGACATTGAAACCATTGAAACTCCTCTCTTTCCGCTCGCTTTTCGCGTGGTTTTTGTCTTGCGACTTTTTCTATCCTGTCAGTGTGACAGTTTATTAGTATGCGTCTGTTTGGCGTCTTAAAAAATTGTCTTTCCACTCCCCAATTGTCTTCCCACTTGAATCCTGATTTAAGAATTCTTCATTATTAAATAAAGTTTGGAATTGTTTGATTTTTGACTCTTCACGTTTAAATTCATTCATTTTGAAAGTTTCCAATGAGAAATCATACAATTTTCAATGTTTCTAGAATAAATAAACTTTAAATATTTACAACATTTACCATTTTTTCATTTTGAACGATGAAAATGACAATGACGGGGAAAAAGTGGACGTCAAAAATAAATTTGTCTTTTTTTTAAATTAAAGGTTCTATTTTTTTACTGAAAGAAAAGCTCAGGTCATTTTCTTAAAAAACCTTCAACATCTTATTATTTATTCGTAAAAATAAGCATTTAATAGGTTTTGAGCGGATATTATCTTTTTCAATAATTTATGACTTTTTTAATATCAATTCAAAAAATGTTATTCTCACTACAGTTGCGATAGGTTTCTTCATGCTCTTTCTACTGAATTTCATGAACGTCTTGAAATTTTAATCGCTTCGAATTGAAAATTATTTAAATTGGTCCTACTTTCAAAATTTTACTCTGAAATCATTCAATTCTGAAGCTCTTCAATTTTCAAAACAACATTGTTGAATATTAATTGGATTGGATTAGAAATTATACAATTTCAACTCCTTTGTAATGAAATTGTCCAATTTTCAAGCCTTGAGAGCTTCTGAGTTAAAGTTTTTCAATTTTAAATTATTCAATTTTATATATTTTTATTTAGAAATTGAAAATTGAAAAACAATAATATTGTGTTTTTTTAAGTACC
>JAUMHM010000086.1:7311461-7323963 GCA_032362435.1 Melikaiella ostensackeni
GACGTTGTGAGATTGATCTAAAACCTATTCCTTCTCCTCCTAAACATCCCGTACCCAAGTTTACCATACAAATTCCTTAATCCCCAGTAGTAAAACCAGACCAGAACCGAACGAGTTACGATTACCTCGAAAGGGATTTGGCTTAATGGTATAATAATAATAATAAAAATTGAACACCTCTATTATACAAGAAATCGCTCAATGATTAAAATGGCAAGATAGAGTAAAATCTGGATAGGTATATTCAAGGTATTAGAAATTTTGATATGCGATGAATGTTTACTATTGCATCTCCAAAAGTGTATACCACTTGGTATAATTTTTTGACACGACTTCGTCATTTTCTAATATCCTATAATCAATAATGAAAGTAGATTTTTTTCCAAGCATAATACAATGACACTTAAATTAATTCCACCTGCCATTATCACTTAAAAGAGTCGCAATTTCCTGAAGGCCAACAATGTCAAAATTTTCAAATTCAGACTGAACTATTTTCGCAAAGTATCTTGATTTGATATGATTTAGAATTCCTTAATATCTCAGCTTAGAAAGACTGAAACAATAGATTTAATTGTGGAAAGTATAAGTATAATATTTTGCTATCGTAGAAAGCAACTTTGTAATTCCAAACCTAAAAACAATAAAGATTAGAAATAAACCTGTGAAACCTCATATTACTAATGCAAATTTAATACACTGGAACTTCTACATGAAGTCTCTCCGCTTGAGCTGTTCCTAGAATTTCGGTCGTTGATGAGGGGGTCCAAGGCGTAGAGAGAGGCGCTGTGAACGCAGCGGAGTTGAGCAGTTCCGTAACGACAAAGCAGGCAGGTCAAACACATGCGTACATATTTCGCATTTGTAGAAATTATTGAAAGAGCGTCACGGCCATCGCAGGCCATACCCGAGACCGTCTCTAAATCGAGGTTCCAGTGTATAATATTCCAAATCTCACCATCTTGAAATCATCATCCACAGTTGAGGGCAAAACATTCTTTGGCAACATTAGTTTGTTAATTCTCCTGCAGATGGAATCGTTTGAATTCCAAATAAGAAACAATTTATTTATTATTTAATTCTTTATGATCAAATTAAATTTACAAAATAAATATTTTCAACATATATCTAATTCACTTTAAATGTTTCGTAGTCTGATCCATCTCTTATGACAATTGGTTTATAAGATCTGTCATTTACGAAATCTTCCAGGGTCGAAAATGGTAAATTTGAGATTGGCATTGCCAGATAACTAATTAACGATGCTGAATAGAGTGATATGTTAATAAAAAAGCATAGGAAAGTAGAACAATATGTGCGATCAAATTATCTTTTATAAGATTAATTAACTTCTCAAAATTATCAGGAAATTAAAAATTGTTATCAATTCTATGGGTTTCTTAATTTCAAATTAAACTCTGAAATTGCATTTAGAATATTTTTTATTTACTTTGATGTGATTTGAAATTTGATTCGTTTTAAATTTTAAGACATGTGTTTCATACATCAGCTAAATATCCGATTAGTTTTCCATTTTTCAATCAGTTCTCTATGAACTCTAAAATTTTGAAAATTTATATTGTATTTGAGCATGAAAATTACATTTAATATAGAATAAAATTATTATAAAAGTCGTCAAAATCTCAATTCTCAATCAAAATTTCTGATTTTGAAAATTAATCTTGTTTCTGGCTCCCAAACACTCTGATCATGAGAATACTAAATCGTTTCCGTTAAATGACTACCATTTTTTAATAGTTAAATCGCTATAGCATTTAATCAATATAGTTCTGAGACAAGTGAATTTAAATTTATGTTCAAATGATTCTATCCAATGGTCTTCAAATGAGTCTTCATTTGCCATGAAAAGTAAAAAGTTCATTGACACGTGTAGGCTTATATGTTGAGAAAAATATTTTAATTTTTCAATGGCTTTTTTAGATGCGAAAATAATAAGGCTCATTTAACGCGTCGTCTATCTTATTTCTCGATCTTTGTCATAACAATCAGAATAATTTGAATTGAGTTGAGTTCCTTGTAATGGTACCGTAGAAGCACCTAACTTCGGACACTTTTAAAATAGTTTTTTAAGTACAAATTAATAGAAAGTGATAAGAAAATTATGCAAGAATTAATTTAAGTACTTCTAACTACTATTGATAAGGTATGTTAATCTAAAAAATATGTGATGTATTTTTGTTATATTTTTTATTACTTAAAATGTGTCTGAAGTTGGGTGACAAAATCCCAAACTTCGGACGCTGTAGTATGTTTCAAAATTATATACGTATCCTTTCATTGCAGGTGGTTCTTTATCGAAAACTATTAAATAAAGACTTCTTGATCAATAAACAACATATGTATCAGAGACGTATTAATCGGTTGTTTACGAAATGTCGACTTTTACACCTGATAAGGAAAAATTACCGCGTCGCTCTGAAAAAAACATTCAATATTGGACGTACGTTCTTTCGAGATACCGTTTTTAATTCAGAAGACTTTGAGAATGCGAAAAAGGTATTTTTACATTCTCATCATCTATGATGGAATGTCTTAGATTCATGTGAATTTGGACCTATTCAGTTTTCGTCAATTCGCGATGTTTTGAGACTCCCAGAGTCAGAAGAAATAGTTTTTACGAAAATTTATGTCTGTCGGTCTGTCTGTTGCCTGACGACGTGATAACTTTTGAAGGAATTTTCCAATTTAAATTTCCTTTTGCACACTGGTTTATGGTCCAAAAAGACAGGTCAAGTTCTTTAGTCAGCCTTATACTGCTAATATTTATGGGTTTAGCCATGAAAAATCAAACTGGGCAAAGTAATAATTCAATTTTCCCACGAAACTACGCTAGATACGGTAAATAGACAGGAGACTAAAATTATCAGTTTCTGAAAGTTCTAAAAAATTGCCGTCTACCGTTTTTTTAATAGGGATAATACTTTTTGTTTTAAAAGTGGAAAACGCCATAAGAAAATAAAAAATTCAAATTTATAGCTAAACAACGCAAAATGCAGTGGAAGCTCTAACAGCAAAACCTTCTCACCCCAAAAAGACCTGCGAAATTTCCTGTAACCATTTCTTATATCTATATTTAACTCCTAAACCGTCGTTAATAAAATTAAAATATTCATAAAAAATATTTTTGTTACTTATGCCGGTTCTAAAACTTACTGAGTTTTCTATTGCCAATTCAAAACATATATTTTTAGCAATTTTGTATTAAATTGAAAATTTTCTCATGGTTCCTCACATACTGCAAATTTATGCTGGAAAGTATTCGATTTTGGTGCATTTTGTTTGATTCCTTCCCGCTTTGTTTTACAATTTTTTTAGCTAAGTATAAAAATGTAATGCAAAATGTCGATTTTCTAAAATTTAAACTAAGCTCAAGCAATGTCGAGCGCGCAGCGCTAGTGTCATGATGAGAATGTGTGTCTCAAACCCGAAGGCGTTTTGAGAAAGTTATATCTACATCTTCACTTAATGTTTAAGCATGAAAATAAATTAGTTAATTATCCAGGACCGAGCGCGTTGCGCAAGGCACATAACAGGTCGAGCGCGATGTGCGATACACATAACATGTCGACCGCGAAGCGCGAGAAACATTACGCGCGCCGTAGGCGCGCTCAAACTTCACGCCCAGTGTGCGATAAGAATGTGCCCGCGCAGCGGGCAGATTTTTTTCTCCAGTTTTCTGTTGTCTTAACGCAACCTGAAGCGTGGTTTTGTTGAAGATTTGAAATACTTTGCCTATCCGAAGGCTTTTCAAATTTGCTTCATTTTCTCCCTCTATTAAAAGGAAGTTCTCTTCTTCAAAAACATGTTTCTCCCACTGGTCTTCTTCCTTTTTCCTCTGAATACTGAGACGTCGTTTTTTAAACCGATTTTAATTGCCGTAATCGGGATCCAGATTACTAGCCTACTTTCACTTTTTCGAACTTCAGTCACGATTTTTAGTAATAGTTGAAGTTAATGATTCCAAATCTTCGACTCGAACACTGCATCCGGGCAATACATTTAACCGTTTTCTTTTTTTGTTAGTTTGAGTTTCTTACGCACCTAGCCTATTTTCCTGAATAACCTTCACAAATGGATTAGTCCATTGTGTGGGATCAGACAATTGTTCTCCATTGGGCATCTTTCGAAGAACAATCTGACGTTTTAGTGGAATGATACCTGTACTTCTGAAGCCAGCTACAAGATTCCGAGAAGCATTTTCTAAAGTTTCAATTGTATCTTTTAGCATCCTGGGTAATAGGTGCTTAGGTAAGACACCTTAATTTCTTAGTTTCCATTCCAGAAGGCACTTATGCCAGTTCCTGTTCATTAGACCAAAAAACGCTACGCCCAGAGGCTGCAGCAAATGAGTTGTATTTGGAGGCAAAAGTACGAAGCGAATATCGTCTTCTTCACAAAGGCGGATTACTTCCAACGATATGTGGCTAGAAGGGTTGTGACCTATTATTACCTTTGAACCTTTCAATTTTTTTATGTATGGAAGGCATATGGTTTTAAACGAACCCTTGAAAGACTCCATCTCAAATCATCCAGTCACAGATCGATTGTAAGCAGCTCCTTTAATACCTCCTTCAAGCCACGTGGGATATAAATGTTTCGATTTATAGACAACGTAAGGTGGTAATAATACACCAGATGCGGAGAGTCATCATCACAGAGGTACTATCTTTGAAGAATCTAGCACATTTTCAGGATGCTTACCTCCTCTTTTTACTGACTTCAACGATGTTGGCTTGTCAAGAGATGAGACGTAATGTTCAACCACCAAACAAAAGATCCTTCACCGTCAAAGGAAATCCCCATTCAGCACATTTTAGGAACCTACTTGCCAAATATTTCTCTTCTTCAATTAAAAGTGATGTTGGTTTTCCTTGTTTCAGAGGATGCTTTACGCGCAATTTGTTAGAAATTGTACTTCGGGGCACTCCATACAGTATTAATGCTCTACGGATTCGCAACTTTTTTGATTTAACCCTCAGGACTGCTTCCACGATAGCATCCTCTGGATATATATTAGGTATTTCGATATCCTAACCTCTTTTCGGCTACGTGTGGCATATACGAAGTTAGCCTACAAAATTCCGATTTTTACTCAATCAGGTTTTAAAGAATAAATAAATCTCCTTACGCAGTCAAATTTTCACAGAAGCTACTTGATATTATAAGGAAAAATATTAGAGAAGCCTGAATTTTATGAGTTAATTAGGTTATTATTTATAGGCAAAGTTATATTGCTATATCAAAATGGTTAATTTTTAAATCATATTTTCTTAATTTTTTCCAGCTGTACATACCTTCGAAATCAATTGCTTTCTTATTGAGAGTATAGTTGGAAACCTTAACTTTTGAATCATTGTTTTAAAAAAATACTTTTTGTTGCGCTGCGGATCACGACACAGGACAAGCTTATATGCGTTAGCTTGCGTTAGTGATCACTCCTTGGAACGTTTAGGAACAAGGATCTCGTAAATAAAATAGTTAATTCGATTAAAATAAAAATCGTGTATATTTAAATAGCAAATGATGCAATGTTGATGACAGTACAGTGGCGGTTCGCGAGTGATTTCACAAATTTGTAGCCGATCAGAGAAAAAAGGGATGTTCGCTTAGGAAACTTCAAAGTCGACTGACTATTGAAGAACAAAAATCGGTGTTCAAAGGTGGGATCAAAGATAAATTGAAGTGGGGGTGCTAGTGACGTAGTCGATGAGAAATATGGTCGTTCTGAAATTATGAAAGTGTGACAGGCTAGAGGGTTGAGGATGAGCTAGGGTCTAGCAGGGGTGGTACAGAAAAGTTGGGGGCCACGATTTGGGTAAAACCCACCATAAATTTAAGCATTTGTTTCTCGAAGTCATAAACGATAATTTGAAGAAAAGCTAAAGCTGCTTGGAATCGGCAAACATCTGCCTGACCGTTCTTCATTTTATGACAAAATAAATTGGTTTGCAGTTCGTAAAGGGATAATTCTAAAAGATACACGTTTTGCACAAAAAAAAGGAACTCGGCGTCTGTAAAACATTCGTTAAGCCTCAACCCTTTTAGTTATTAATTTCTCGCAGTTTTCAAAGAATTGAAAAACGAACAAACGTCCGAAAATGATCAACATGTCTGAAGTTTGGTATTTTCGATTTATAGTTTTTAACGGATCCTTACGTTTCAGCGCTCGCAGATTCCGAAAATCATAAAATTTTGTCGGTCTCTGTCTGTATGTCTATCTGACTGTTTGCTGACCTTAATGTTGTTGACACGCTAGCTTTTGAGGGATTTGTCAAATCGAGTCAGCCTTCGATACACTCAGAGACCGATGAGAAACTGAAGCTTGTTGAGGAACAGTACTGTACCGAGGAAGTACGTTGATTCAACTTGTTAATGGTCTGATAGCGTTGTAGACATTCTTTGGACCACCTTGTCCAAAAGCTGTCTAACATCTGGCGCAAGAGCTGCCAGTGTGAAAGGCTAATTACCTTAACATCTGCCAGGGAAGGTTCAGGAATCACGGTGAGCGGACTTTCTACTAGAAAATGACCAGGAGTTAGAGCACTAAGGTCATCTGGATCTTCGGTTAGTGGACACATTGGCCTTGAGTTGAGAACGGCTTCAACCTGTGAAAGAAATGTACTCTTCTCCTCGTATGTGAGAAGATGATCTCCGATAACGCGTTTAAGATGGAATTTGACTGATTTAACCCCAGCCTCCCACTTCCCACTGAAGTGAGGGGCTGCCGTTGGGTTAAACAACCATTGCGTTCGGTCTTTTGCCAATAGAGAAGACAGTTTTCCAAGCTCTGCTGATGATGATGAAAACAAAGCTTAAAGTTGCGCATCAGCTCCTTTTAGGTTTGTCCCACAATCACTGCTCAGAGTAGCACATATCCATTTTCTAGCGGTGAACCTCTTATAAGCTGCGACGATGGCATCCGCGGCATAGTCTGTGACAAATTCCAGGTGGATAGCTGAAGTGGAATGACAGACGAAGAGAGCAATATATGCTTTGTAATTGCGAGCCGTCCGCCCTTTTCAAGTTTTAAGATTCATAGGTCCAGCGTAGTCTACTCTAGAATGGGGAAATGGGCGGGATGGCGTTACTCAATTGGGAGGCAATTGTCCCATTAACTGATGGATTCGCTTTTTACGAAACCTTGAACATCTAACGCATTTCCAGATGTAGGCACTAACTGAAGCCCGTCCACTAGGAATCTAAAAGTCTCTTCGTATATATGCTATAGTATCCTGAGTTCCCTCATGTAAAGTACGCTGATGAGTATCAGATATAATGAGCTGAGTCAAAGGAGACTCTTTCGGCAAAATGAATGGATGTTTCGAATTAAGTGGAAGTAAAAATACTTGAAGCCTTCCTCCAAGTTGCAAAAGTCCTCGAGAATCAATAAAAGGTGTTAAACGAGAACATGGTAAAGATTCTCCCTTTGATAAGAGTTTATGCTCTTTCTCGAATAAGGAGCTTTGGGTGACCTGAACCCAGTAGTGCTTGGCATCTTCCAATTCCTACGTTGTTAGAGGAGTTTTCGGAATAGAGTCTGCTACTTTCTTTAAAAAGAGGATGAAACTTTTGCAGAGAGCTGTGATCCGTAAAAGCTTATTCAGTTTCGAATATTTAGTCAAAGTTCTCAACAGGTGTTCATAGGCATTACAGTAGTAGCCATTGTTAAAACTGGACGTTCTTCTAGGATGTCTTCATTAAAAAACTTGAAGTGAATGGGCTATGATTGAAGAGGAAGTTAAAGCCAATCTGGACCACTCCACCAAATAGAATGCTAAGAAAGCTGACTTAGAGTCAGCCCTCGCGTGGCGCAGTCAGTAGGATTTTCCTTTCCAGGTATAAAATGACATTTTGCTGATGGAATAGATTCCTGAATTAAAAAAAACTCAATTATGAATGAAGTCCTTCCATCTAGATGATTGATTGTTAATCCAGGTATGAACGATCTCAGAGTCAGTCCAAATGTGCACTGGAAGTTTCTCAAACTCGAATACTTCTGAATCATGAGAAACTAGCTTCGTGACGAGTACAGCTGCTGACAATTCAAGCCGAGGGATAGTCATTCTTTTGATTGGTGCATCTTTTGTCTCAGAATAAATCAGTACTGTTTGAACTTTTCCAGATTGTTTTGTAACTCTTAAATAAACGACAGCAACTAGAGCTTGTTGAGAAGCATCACAGAACCCATGGATTTCAGTGGAATGTTGTACTGTTTTTCCGAGCCATCGTGGAAATGATAACGAGCCTCATTCTTGGAGTTGATTAGTGAACTGTATCCATTTATCAGATAATCGCGAAGGTAGAACATCATCCTAACTAAGCTTGACAGGCCAAAGATTTCGAATAAAGATTTTAGCGTCGATAAGGATTGGTGATAAGAGTCTTCAAGGGTCAAACAATTAAGCTATCGTAGACAGTGCGGTCCTTTTTGTTAATTTTTTTGCGGTGGTATTGTCTAAGTAAAACAGAATGAATCAGAAATTGTGTTCCAATTTATTCCAAGAGCGTGAACAGTAGCAGACTGTTCAATCGGAACAAAAGTAGAAAAAAGTTGTTTGTCTGATGGTATACTCTGAAGAATTCTTGGTTCGTTGCTCATCCAATTTGTAGAGGGAACCCGCCCGCCATACACATATCACTTACTCAGAATGGCTCTCGCTAATGGAAACTTTGAAACTTGATCTTCCACAAGTTGTTGTATAGTGCGAAGAGCGAGAAAAGAAGCACTAGCCAAGCCATATGTGTCGGTAGTTAGTTGAAATGTGAGGATTTTATTTTGCTCTTCACTCCACAAAATCCTTTGAAAGTTCCAGTCATCAGGATGAACATTGATCTGGCGATTCGATGTCTGGATTGAAGACATATTTAAATTGAAGAAAGCGAATTAGAACATTAATTAATTCAGTTTGAAGTTTCGCTCCTGTGTGAAGAATATCATTCAGTGAAACCCCAGAAGAAGTACGACTGGATGCATTTAAAAACTACTCGAAGCTTAGTCGTAATACTAATTTCACGTATGAATACATGATGTGGGAGATAGTAAACTGGTTGATATGACTCCACATCTGAATCAGAGACCAACTTCATGTGTTGCAAATCCTCGTATTCATTGAGAAAATCTACGTAAGCTTTTGCAGAGCTGTATTCATTTGCAATTTATTTGATAGCCTTGAAAGCATACGCAAGGCTGCAGGTTTCGAATCTCCGAGAAGTTCAGTTGATTTTCTGAAAATAAGTTTAACAACGTAGCGTCCATCTGAAATGCGAGGATGTGTTACTACGAAGTGATCTTCACACTCTTGATTTTCTGTTAATAAAGAAGACTCGAACTTCATTGGCATTTCCTCTGGCTTCCAAAATCTCTAAAGAAGATCGTATAGATCTCCGTCAATGGAAGTATGATAACTTCGAATGTCAGAAGGAAATGAGCAAGCTTTTTCTGCTGGATCGAAAAGAATCCACCCAAAAATTGAAGCTTGTGTGGTTGGAGCATTATCTGAACCTCGGCGGAGATCTTCTTCCAAGATCTGACCGTAAAAGTCAGCTCTGATGATGACTTCCACGTGGCCACTTGATTGGAAATCAGGGTCAGCAGGCTGAAGCCCTTCTAAATGCGGCCAATTTACATTACTGATATCAAAGGTTGAGAACTCTGAGGTCAGTTTTTGAAGAATGTGAGCAGAAATTACGCACTCTGATGAGGATTTAAAAGAAGGTTTTAGCTTCACGGATACTAATCCTCGCGTTCTGCTAGCTGTCACAGCGGCGATTTCCTTTGATCGTAGCGATGATGGTTGTCTTGTCAGATGGAGTCGCTTAACCAAACTCTCTGAGATGAACGATATGTGAGAACTTGGATCGATGAACGTTTTAACTCCATGCTCTCACCACTGTCTGAGATAACGACCAGCTGAACCGTAGCCAGAATTGTCCGATTCGATGACGAGACATGGTTGACGGCGGCAAAGTTGACTTGAACGCCCGAATCTACAGTGGAGGTGCCACACTTATCGTTTGGTTTAACTCTATGAATCGACAAATGATGCTTCTTCCCACATTTATTGCAACGCTTAGTAGATTTACATTTTGAAGCAATATGTTGCCCAAGGCAGTTGAAGCAAAGACTTTCATTTTTTATTAATTCTAGCCGACTTCGAACTGTTTTATTAGCATAATCTGGACATTTCGCAGCATAGTGATCTGAAGAGCAAATTGAACATTTGCTTGACGAAGCTTTGGAGAGACTCGAAGCCTTGTTAGAAGCTTGAGCACTAGAGGCAAAGTGAGCTTTCGCTGTTTGTTGATGAGACTGAGGTACAGGCCTCCGAGATTTCTCTACAGCTTGCAACATTCGTAATCTCGTCATTAAAAAGTCATGAAACTTTTTCCATGTCGGAGGATCCTTTATGGAACCCAGATGATGTTCCCATGCTTTTATAGAATTAGGATCTAAACGCTGAACCGAAATGAAAACCAGGATATTATCCCAAGTATCTAGAGGGCGACCAAGCGTTTCCAAGGATCTGTAGATTTGGGTAATCGTAGTATACTGATTTTCCGTCTCTACTGCGGATTCCTTTGTCATTCTTTTAACCGTCATTTAAGAATGAAGAGCTGAATTTACCAACAAGCGTTTAGTCTCATAGAAAGAAACAAGGGAATCCCAAGCCTTTTGGAAATTATCTGTAGTTAAAGCTGTATTTTTTAGAAGATAGGAAGCATTACCCTTTAACCTTTGTTTAAGATAGTATAATTTCCATACTAGGGTGAGATTGGTATTTGAAAGTACTAACGAATCAAAAAGATCTTTAAATGGAAACCACTCGGAGGGAGGACCATCAAAGGTCGGAAGATTCAAGTTAGGAAGGCGCGGACCATAACTTATGATTGATGAAAAACTTCTTCTGGCTTCTGATTCGTCTTGGAGTGACGGAGATCGCGTGTCTTTTTGAATTCTTTCCAAGTATACTTCTCGAGAAGCTTCAAATAAATTCTCTTTGAAATAGGACTTCTCTCGTGGACTCTCCTGATCCGATGCACTTCTTTGTCTCATTCCGATTTTGATCGCATCGTTATTCAGACAGAATTTATGCCATACCTCATTAAGCGCAATACGACGGGTCTCGATTCGGTGAGAGGAAACGTTTGGTGCACCAACACTCATTAAGTTACTCACCGCACTCGCGATGAACTGCATGTGAGATGATTGCTCATCTATGTGATTCTCAATGCCGCTCACTTTCATTTTGAAAACAATCACTCCATATCCATATCGAAATCAATTCACACACAATCACAAGCTAAGTAACGTTTATTTTTAGGCACAATATCTATTACAATGTTTAAATATGATCAGCGGTTTTAACTCTTTTTAAGAAATAAAATAATAGCTTTACAAGAACACAATAGTCAATATTGTCCATAGTCAAACAGAAAATGAAACTCCCAACAGTGAAAGAAATCCACAAGATACCTTGTAAGCTTGCGGGTTTACTTGTGCTTCAAGGGCGTGATTTTCTCATATCTTGTGGACTCTAATGAGTTTCAACTCACTAAAACTTACAAGAGAATGCAAGGTACTCAACTTAACTAATTTTACGTAAGTTAGAATGTTTACTTTTACTCTTAAGCTCTTGGAAAACATAGAAAATCGTTGATTTTCTCAAATGCGGTAACAAAGAACTGGATTCTTTGTTCGTTTGTTGAACATAAAATAGAGGATGTCGGTTTTAAGAACCACTTATCTTTCACTGAAATTTAATTATAACTTAATAATTAAACGAACTGAATAATACAGATTTTTTTCTGCCCCCTTTCTCAGTCCCAGCAGTGAAAGAAATCCACAAGGTACCTTGTAAGCTTGCGGGTTTACTTGTGCTCCAAGAGCGTGATTTCCTCATATCTTGTGGACTCGAATGAGTTTCAACTCACTAAAACTTACAAGAGATTGCAAGATTCTCAACTCAACTCATTTTACGTAAGTTAGAATGTTTACTTTTACTCTTAAGCTCTTGGAAAACATAGGAAATCGTTGATTTTCTCAAATGCGGTAACAAAGAATTGGATTCTTTGTTCGTTTGTTGAACGTAAAATAGAGGATGTCGGTTTTAAGAACCACTTATCTTTCACTTGAATTTAATTATAACTTAATAATTAAACGAACTGAATAATACAGATTTTTTTCTGCCCCCTTGCTCAGTCCCAGCAGTGAAAGAAATCCACAAGGTACCTTGTAAGCTTGCGAGTTTACTTATGCTTCAAGAGCGTGATTTCCTCATATCTTGTGGACTCGAATGAGTTTCAACTCACTAAAACTTACAAGAGATTGCAAGTTACTCAACTCAACTCTTTTTGTAAGTTACTCAGCTCAACTCTTTTTGTAAGATACTCAACTCATTTTACGAAAGTTAGAATGTTTACTTTTACTCTTAAGCTCTTGGAAAACATAGGAAATCGTTGATTTTCTCAAATGCGGTAACAA
>JAUMHM010000086.1:7359573-7377980 GCA_032362435.1 Melikaiella ostensackeni
TGCAGTCGATGGGGAGTACTTTGAAGGGGACAATATCGATTATGATGAATAAACTTGTATTTTTGATTTTAAAAATAGAGTCCTAAAACTTTTTGATCAAGGTGGTATGCAACTCAAAAAGTGCCTTCGACATATTGGGCTGTAACCATCTCAAGTCACGTGGACTTGAGTCGTTACTCGAGTTTCTGCCAGCTCGATTTCGTGGATGAGGGGTCCAAGACGCCGAGAAATAGGATTGTCGCCGCCTCGCATTTGTTGATAGATGGGTCCGAGTGGTCGAGAGAGAAGCGCGCAAGCTCAGCGGAGTTACGCAGTTCCCCCTGACTATTACATCGTAGAAATTCTTGGAAGAGTCTCACGGTCAAAGCAAGCCATACCCAAAACCTGACATAAATTCAGAGTTGATTGTAAATATATAAATAAATAAATAAAATATTCACTTATTTCGCAATTTTTAATATTGAACATTTTTTCCATATAATAATTCCTTTTCGTCTCAATAATTGTTATTTCTATAAACATCAACGAAATGATTTTATATCGCATTGTTTTTATAAATTCTCACTGAAAAATCCAATTATATTGCAGAGTGACGATTAAAAAAAATATATTTTCCATTTACTAGCCATCTATTGGTCCCATGATATATTTTTAGTTATTTATTTCTATAGTTTATATAAGTTGAAATGTAAAAAATAAACTTTAACAACATTTTCTTACCATGGTACTTAGGCTGTTCTGCCCATAGGAAAGCTTTGAGGAGCATTTTCTCCGAAAATATGAACTTTTTATGACTTTTTTTTATAGATCTATATAGCCCCATAAACTCTCAAAAGTACTTCCTCATTTTTTTGAAATAAAATATTCGATTTTTGAGTTGTTGATTCTTTATACCTACTTTATAAGTGAGACGTTTTCAAACTAGTAGCATTTGAAATTAAATCTTTCAGAATTATAAAATTGTATAAATTTCGAATTAAAATGAACACTTTTAAATAGCAAGAGTTCAAGTCAGTCATACTTAAAAATGAATAATAACACTTCAATTGTCATCAAATATATCAAATTTTAATTCATTCAGCGAATAATTATATTCATAATTTATGTAAATATTCAACGAGATCACTGTAATCACAGGCTTAAATCATAGTGCTGATTATAAAATACTTTTACAGGGCTTATTCCACATTTAATTTACTTCATACTGTGATCTGCTTTCAGGAATGTTAAGTTCACATTATTCCTCATCAGATAACATAGAATCATCCACTTCTGAAATTGTTGTTATCGACGCAAAGTATTCTGTGAAAATTTTTTGACTTTTATGAGAAAGATATTTAAGTAAGCTTTTCACGTCATTCGTTTTAACTTTTGTGAGACCGACTTTTGTAGGGGCAATCTTTTCCATGTCTCTGAGTTGAATGCTTAGTTTAATAGTATAAAAAGAAGGATTTTCACCATATTAATTATCAAAAAGCTGAACATTGCCGTTTGGTGAACATTTAATAATTAAATTACAGTATAATGTAAGTTAAATGTGGAAAAAGCCCTTTAAAAGTATTTTATAATCAGCACTGTGATTTATTCCTGTTATTACAATGATCTCGTTAAATATTTATGTAAATTATGAAAATTAGTATTCACTTAATGAATTAAAATTTGATATATTTTATGTCAATTGAAGTGTTATTATTTATTTTTAAGTATGACTCCCGTATTACCCGTCTAAACGGCAAGACGTCCCGACTTGGCACAATACACGCTTGGAAGATCAGTCGCGCGCTTAAAGTTTAGCGTTCACAGTTTTTTACCTAATCATTTATTTCATAGAAGGCTTTCTAGAAAACTTCTCTATACTTCTTTGAATAACTTTTTCACAGGGAGTTTTTGTTTGCTCGAACTTTCCTCGATAAGCGAAACGCTCAAACATTTCATGGAACGAATTATGCAATAGCTTAGAAAATTATTGTTTATATTGTTATAAATAAAGATTAAAAGTTTTATCTGAACTATTGTAACAAGAATACTATGAGAAACGTTGCCTCTAAATTTTATAAAGAAATTCCGAAAACTGTGGATTTGAGCACGAGTTGAAGACAAAAATTGAATTAAAAATTGACTTTTGAAAAAACGGGGTTTTTGCAATTTGTCAAAAAACTAAAAAAGATACGATTTTCTTGTGGAAAAAAAGACGCGGAATGTAATGGTCTACGATGATACATGTTTTGAAATTCAAAATTTCCAATTTGGATTTATGGTCGCCAGGGGCCAACTCCGCTGCGCCAGAATGAATCTACGTTTTGTTCTTGCATGGGGACACTCAATTAAGAACAATTTTATACTAAAAAATTCAACATTTTTGGTTCAAATTCAAATCTTTCAAAATCATGCATTTTATATTGATGATTGATTATAAATTCACTGAATTCAAACTCGTATAGACTAAGATTGAAATTTTAACAATTAGACAATTTCAAATTAAAAGCGCTTCAAGTAGACAAATTTTTTATTGAAGCATTAAAAACTGTTGGTTTAAAAATTAAATTATTCAAAATTCCGATTATGAACTATTAAGGCTTTCAGCGTGAAATAAATTTGTTAAATTTTTAAGCATTCAGAATTCTAAAGAATTGTATGTAGTCCTAAATAATGCCCATTATTGACTGAATTTAGAGCCGGATCAGATAGCAAGAAAAATTTTTTTTCGATTGCATATTTTTTCAAAAATGGTTTTAGATGTGATTTTTAGTTTGCAATTTTGATCATAATTAAGAAAAGAACTGTATGCGTAGATTTTAATGAAGTACAACCTTTTTCAACGAAACAGGTTGAGGTGGATTCATGAAATATTGTGAGAATGAAAAAATTGAATTTGAAAAATTCCAAATTTTTAAGAATTTGCATCACATTATTGGCAGTACTACCAGACTCTGTAGGGGATAGGAAGTTAATTTGTCGCGGAGGTTAAGTTGGCGCACCCTTATTCACAAAATACTATAATAGTTAGGCTCGCGAAAATAGTTCTATCGTCTGAATTCTTGCATAATATGTATTTAATAAGAAATTCACAATCAGTCGATTTTTCTAAACATTTTTATTGCAAGTTTATCCACAGGATTTTTTCCGTAGATTAGGTTAATTTCAGAGCAATTGAATGCAATCAATGAAGAAATCACATTTTACATTAACTTGACTAATCCAACCCTTCTATAATAATTGAGCTTTAAGCTCATGATTAGGAAAAAGATTTTCGTCAAATGAATGAGCTTTTTATGCAAAAATTATTTAATTAATGAACAATCCGTGGGCGGATGATTTGGCGCAGACGTTAAGTCGCATGAGATTTCGTACAAAACAGTAGGAAAACAGTGCAAATCGCATATCAGATTATGTGCTACGTTGAGTTTTTATTACCGCCATGTCTTACCTCTAAGTTGACTTGAAATCAAAATAACTTATTACAAGTGAGCCTAGTAATTTAAATGTAACTTATGTTTTGTGTCATAGCTTCGAGTATATGTGTGAATTAATTCCAATTAAATAACAAAAATAATCTAACTCACTTATTGACGTTTCGATAACTTCAAATTTTCATGGAAGGTCAAAAAAGAAAAGGCAAAGACACCCGCCCCATGGCTCCGGTACAGCGTCCTGCGCATCAAGTTCTAGCCTGTCTTGCGCATCGCTTCAGGAGCCGCGATGCGAGATCGTGGCCCCTTGATTACGGTACAGCGCCTTGCGCATCAGATTCCAGCCAGTCTTGCGCATCGCTTCAGGATCCGCGATGCGACATCGCGGCCCCTTGGCTCCGGTACAGTGTCTTGCGCATCAGGTTCAAGTCTGCCTTGCGCGTCACACCAGGAACTGATTTTCGCTGCAGGATCGGTCTTACACCGCCTTCCTCACCACTTCGTATCCCCAGGGGCATCAGACCAAGCTCTGCCTCGCGCGCAACACGAGATTCTGGTAACGGGTTCACACCGCCTTGCAGAGTTCGGATGCGCATCGGTCCAGGCCCGCCTTACGAACCTAATCTCATCTCCTTTCACAGACGTAAGCCGACTCGTGGCTCACCGCGCATTATTCGCCGTGCTGCGCCAAAAAGTTCGAAAGATCCTGGACAGGCCCCGTGAGGAATGGACCGCCGGCCTGACGCTCAGCAGCCTCGAGATATTGGAGAGACTTCACGACAAACCACGTGAAGCTACTTCACTACCCGGAGACCCAGGACAGCGACTACTGCATCAACGATAACTACGCGGTGGCCGAGGACCTTTACACCACCGCCAAGGGTCGGCTGTACGATATACAGGCTCGCCCCGCCTCCGTCGGAACTTCAGCTTCAGTTTACGGTGCCCGGGGATCAGCCAGACTGCCCAGGATTGGGCTGCCTCAGTTCAGTGGGCGACGACAGGACTGGGAATCCTGGCGTGATCTCTTTCGCGCACTTGTGCACGACGATCCGACCTTGAACGACGTCGAGAAGCTGTTCTTCCACAAGTCGTGCAATCAAGGGGAAGCGCAGGAAGCGCTGAACAGCATCCCGATCACCGGACCGAACTTCATGACAGCTTGGGCCACTCTGGAGTCTCGCTATGATCAGCGACGGGTCCTAGTGTATGACCACCTCAGGGCGATATTCCATATGAAGGCTTTGAAGGAGGAGTCGGCAGCAGGGACTCAGCGACTTCTGGACGAGCTGAGACGGCACCGCAGTCAACTCGCCTCCCTCGGCCGTCCAGTCGCTCAATGGGACGAATGGTTCGTCACCGCAGCGAGTCTCAACATGAATCAAACACAAGGCGCAGTTGGGAAGAGGAGATCAGCCGGGCCGAGAAAAACACGACACTGTCCGCGCAGTGCTTCCCGACGTACGACCAGCTTACCACCTACCTCCAGCAGCGCTGCCTGATGCTGCAGTCGATTAGCACAGGCCGCGCCTCCACGGTCACGGATCTCCTGCGGTCCCAAGCCAGCTCCCACGCCCTCAAGAACTTTGCGACGACAGCCGACGCGAGCAATCCCTGCTCTGCTTGCTCAGGGGCGCACTACCTTGGCCACTGCGAGACGTTGAGAGGCCTCGCCGTGCCAGAGCGCAGAGACCTGGTCATCTGCCACAGGCTCTGCTTCAATTGCCTGAGGGACGATCACAGCGCACGAAACTGCCCATCGCAGTCCTCGTGCAGAACGTGTGGCGGGCTGCACCACACGCTGGTCCACGAGGGAAAGCGCGCTGGAACAGGCCCCCCCGCGGCCATCCCCGCGAAGCGGCCTCGACACCAGATGACAACGACCACAACCACGGCCCCGCCCCCTGACGACGAGTCTTTGCTGCAATGGTCCGAATGCGACGGAGATGGGAAGTCACAGACATGACTAGCCGTCCTGCTCACGGCCCTGGTCATCCTCGGAGACGGGCGACGTCGCAGAGAGAATATTCGGGCTCTGCTGGACCCGTGCTGGGAGGCCACACTCGTCAACATGAACATCGCCAAACGATTTGGCGACGGCCTCGAGCGGGTTGACATCGGTGTAGCCGGAGTCTCAGGGTCGCCTGTATACTCGGCTCGTCTGCGCACCTGCCTCCACCTCTACGGCACGTCTCTAAACCGCTCACTTTGATTTGAGGCCTACGGACTTCAGTACATCGGGATCATCACGCCCTCTCTGCCCCTGTCCGTCGGAGCAGCAGACTGCACCTACGGACTCCAGCAGGCCGATCCCAGGTTTGACACTTCTGGGGGAGTGGACATCGTCCTCGGTACCAATGTCTATGGGAAACTCCTTCTCTCCGGCGCCCTGCACCGAGAGCAGCTGATCGCTCAACGAACGATCTTCGGCTGGGCACTCGCCGGCACTGTATCCGTGAACGGGCCGACGACAGCGCTCATGGCTACATGCACCTAGACACCGTGCCACGAAAGACTAGTCGAGCTCGTGCAACGCTTCTGGTCACTGGAGGAGGTACCTCGGACCCCGCGATTATCCATGGCAGATGCTGAGTGCGAACGCTTGTTCATAGAGGGTCACGGCCGCGGCCCAAGCGGACGATACATCGTGCCCCTTCCCCTCAAGGCAGATGGGGCCTCTCGTCTGGGGGAGAGCCTGGCCGACGCTCAGGTCGCACTATCAACAATGCACCATCGCATGCGACGTGACACGAGGCTCGCCGATGCATACATACGGTTCATGGAGGACTACAACAAACACGGCCACATGCGTCCCGTCACGCCCGAAGAACGGCAAGACTGTCCACAACCAGTGTCCCACATCTGCCAACACGGGATTTGGCAACGGGGCGACGAAGGAGGCAAGCTGCGTGTGATGTTCAATGCCTCCCACCCAACAACCAGCGGATACAGCTTTAACGACGTGATGTATGCCGGCCCCAAGCTCCAGAACGACCCTTCAGTCGTGGTCACCCGTTGGAGAACTCGCCGGATTGCCTACTGCGCTGACGTCAAGACGATGTTTCGACAGGTCCAGGCCCGACCTCAGAACATCCACATCCAGCGAATCCTGTGGAGCCCGAGCCCCGACATCCCACAACTCATTACGTCCTCCTCACGGTCACCTATGGAGAGGCCAGCGCACCATACCTGGCATTGCGGACCCTAAAGCAGCTCTATCAAGATGAGGGTGCCAATCTGCCTGAGGCCGTCATCAGGGATCTGTACGTCAACGACTTCCTCAGCGGTGCAGACGACCTCGAGTCCGCGCGTCATCGCCGCGATCAACTCATCACACTCCTCAAAGCTGGTGGCCTCATCCTCAAGAAATGGGTGTCAAACAGCCCCGAGCTAGTAGAGGACATCGCCCGAGAGGACAGATTTCGTCCGACATGGCTTCAGTTCTCGACTGACAGCCCGGTCAACGATCTGAGGATGGCCTGGGACCCGGCGCAGGATTGCTTCCGGTGTGTTACTCCGCCTGCACATAGTGACCGTCAACTCACTAAGAGGACGATCCTCGCCGAGCTGGCCCGAATCTTCAACCCAACCGGGTGTCACGCTCCAGTCACGGTGGTCGCCAAGTTGCTGATCCAAGATCTATGGCGAGCGAAAGGTAGTGCTCCATTGGTTTCACTCTTACGCTCTGACAGGAAATAACTTGGTGGACGACCATATCGTGCACATTCACGAACTCGTGCCCGACGCCAAATGGCACTACGTGTCAACCAACGAAAACCCTGCCGATATCGCCACCGGAGGCACTGACATCTAGGGCCTTTCTCAATCCAGACTGTGGTGGGAAGGACCCGACCAGTTGAAGCAAGATGAAGCCGCCTGGCTCACTCACAGCTGGGCACCCTCGAGTTCCATACCCAGACGACCCACCGAGCCAAACAATCTCAGGTGTGCGGTAGCCCAGGCGACGCCAACCGACGAGCATCCGGCTGACAAATTTTCGAGTCTGAATGGACCCCTCAGAGGCCTGGCGCGCAGCAGACGAGGGCTCCGTCGACGGATCGATCCAACCACGCCCCGAGTCCGTGCTCCCGTAAGAGCCGACGAACTGTACCGAGAATATGTGATCTGTGTCAAAACGAGCCAGGACCTACACTTCGGGCCCGAACTCGCACAACTCCAGCAGAGTCAGCCAATCCGCCGCGGCAGTCCGCTGAGAGGACTAGCGCCCTTCATCGACGACACCGGCCTCTTGCGAGTCGGTGGCAGGCTCGGTAACTCGGCACTCCCTCCTAACGAAAAACACCCGATCATCTTGGGCAGACGCAGCCACCTTGCACGGCTCATCATCGACTGGGCTCACCTCCGGAGCCTACATTCTGGCACCCGCGCGACGTACCTTCACGCCATCCAACGCGCCTGGATAACCGGTGGAAGAGCACGGGTCAGGAAACACATCCGAGACTGCACAGTCTGTGTCTACCATAATGCTAAGCCCATGAGACAAGCCATGGCTTCCCTGCCGGCTGCCCGGGTGACTCCGTCATGCGCCTTCTTCCGAACCGGAGTGGACTACGCTGGCTCATTCGACATCCTCAGGACAAAGGGCCGCGAAGTCACGACGACTAAGGGCTATGTTGCCCTCTTCATTTGCCTGACCACCAAGGCCGTGCACCTGGAACTCGCGGGCGACCTAACGATGCGGAGCTTCCTCGGAGCACTCGACCGCTTCACCGGCCGACGCGGACAACCCCAAGAGATGTGGAGCGACAACGGCACCACGTTCCGCAGGGCGAACACGGAACACGCTCACCGGCGACCCAGACGACACCGAGGCCCTCACGCCCGCTCACTTTCTCGCCCGTCGGCCGCTCACCTCCATGCCACGGCCCTCCATGGCAGATGCACCTCTTGATCACGCCACACACTGGACCCTGGTCAAAGGCCTCCGCGTCCACTTCTGGGTGCGCTGGAGCCGCGAGTATCTAAACAACCTCCAACAGAGAGCCAAGTGGATCAGGCCCGCTCAAACCTCTCGGTCGGCGACATGATCGTCATTATCGACCCTCCTCTTATCAAGCCCAACGGAACCTAGCCACTCGGGAGGATCACTGACGTTCACCCCGGACCGAATGGTCTCGTCCGTGTTACCTCGGTGCGTACAGCGGACAGCTCTTACATCCGGCTCATCACAAAGCTGGTGAAATTGCCGTCAAAAGCCCAGGACCAGAACGACGGAACCCTCGACCAACAGGACCACGATCTAGGGCCCGCCGACCAGCAGCAGGGAGATCAACCGCCCACGGCGGGAGGCACCTAACCTCCCGACGCATCTTAACACGGCGGGCGGCACCCACATCGGCACCATGGACAAGCAGGTCCTCAACCGGCTGCTCACGGCGGGCAGCCCTGGTCTGACTTCGTTCAAGGAACGAGGCGGGCGGGATATTAGATCCAGATATTCGCGGAAGCTCACTTGGCGCTCCTGCGGTCCGCCAAGTCCTTTCAGCTTTCCCCACTCCTACTTTCTCGGCATGTCGGTGCTCTGTCCCCCTGAGGTGGGAGTCAGTCCGAGTCAGTACGTGTGTGGCATCTGAACAGTGAATAGGTGTGTGCAACGAGTACAGTGATTGAACTAAGTACAAGTGCGTGCAACGAGTGTGGTGTTTGATTTGTGTGTGTTTGTGTATGCAGCGATTGTAGCCGTGGACTGCGAAAGAGTTAATAAACTGAATTTCAAAGAGAACCACGCCTTAGACAATTCCGGATCTTTAATCCAATTTCAACACTAACATTAACCTATTTTATGTACTTTTTATTAAAAAATCTTTTTTTACTACCATAGCCAAGATATCAAGCTACCTGAAGCATATTTTAAAATTTTTCCATCATTCACGGTTATATATTTTGCTTTCAAATACACTTTTTCTTTTAGGTGCGCCAACGTACCTTCCACTCCCCTAAACCGTTTTTTTTTCAAACACGGGATGCGAATTAGCTGATATAGCTCGATAGAATGTTTATAGCTACCTCCATACAAAAATTTTCGAAGTTTTTAATTTTTCGTTCATAAGTAAATTTTTTTTTAAATATTAGGAATATAGCAACATAATAAGTACGAAATTTGTTCATTCTGTCAAGATGAATCGATTGATGTATTTAACAGACCTGTATGATAAAATAAAATTATGATATATACAGATTTATCAGTTTGTTTAACGTATTAAAAGAGAAAAAATTCTTATATGTATGACGAGAAAATACACAAAGCCTTTCGTATTATGTACTGTTGATTTCTCAATCTGAGGTCAAATTTCAGGGTAGTGACCGGACCGCAAAACTAGAAAATTCGGGAAACTATCAGGAATTTTAGGAGACCGGGAAATGGCAGTGAATTTCTTTTCCGATCGGGAATTTTTTTTCATTGCTTAGTTTTAGCAGAAAATTTTATCCAATCACTTTAAATGTCACTTTGTATCATATGAAATAATGTGCGATTGAACGAGCTCGTTTTGAAATTCTTTAATAGTGGCTACAATCTACATGGGAAATTTTACGTTATCCAAATTTTTAAATGTTGAATTGTAAAGACTAATTGTAAAATCTTTTAATTTTCAAGGTTTGAATTTGAAAATTTTAATTTTTTTAGACTAAATCTTTAATTGTGATAATTTCATGAACACTGTACTTTCTCATAGAAGATTGTTTTGTATTTAATATTGATGTAAGTATAAGTATAGTTTTAAAGAAATACGACTTTGACAAGAATCGGACTGATCTACTTTCTATGATCATGATAAGTGTCAATAATAAACTTCTCTATTAAATGAGAACTCAATACCTGAAAATGATAATCCATTCAATACTTATTTACTTATGAAGCTTATATTGATACTAGAAGTTAAATTTTTTGTTTTTTTTTTGTTAGCGAATATGACAAATTAAAAAATTTTCATTTCAATATATTTATTAATTTACAAGATTTTGCAGTGGTTTTTATCTTACAGGTAATTCCCGGCCATTTCTCGAATTTTCTAGTTTTCCGGTCCAGTGAATACCCTGAAAATTAGCTTTAGGTTGAAAGAGATCAACAATATATGATACGAAAATTTTTGTGTATTTTCTCATCATACATATCAACACTTCTATTCTCCGCGTCAAAGGTAGCGCAATCAAACGACATCGAAGTCTCTTCTGAATACCGTACGAGTAAATCGACTTAATAATAAACACTTTGTACACAGCGAAGCTGAATCAGTCGAAAATTATCTTGTACAGGATCATTTGAAAGGTCTATCATCTCATTTATAACACATTATAAACCTGCATGTAACGAATGCAACTCCTTGGGTTATGAGTGAACTGGGGAATGTATTCTGGGCTGTGCCGGAGATGTCAAAGATCTGTTTGCTCTAGACGCCTGTTCGCGTCGACCTTCCTCCTCTTGTTTTTCTAGCTGCTCCTTTAAGACTAGAAGTTCCCTTGTTCGTTGGTACACAGGATCCTAATAAATAAATGAAATTCATAAATTTTTTGTATGGTAATGCAAACTTTGAAATGAAAAAATGCTTTTGCAAGATATAAAATTGCTTTTGGAGCCGACCTGTTGTCGCATACTAGGATTCCATCTGCAGTAGAGGCTTTTCCAAGGTTTAATGTATCGCATACTAGCAACCGGCATTAAGACCAATTGATAGTTAGGTCCTGCCCAATAGAGTGGGTTTTGGTATAGTGATAATTGGCTATTAATGTAAGACCATAAGGAGACGGTCCTTTCTTTCACCTTTTCGTGAACTCTTTCTCGTTCGCTGCAACAAAATAAAGAGGAATAATTCAAAAGAATTTTATTGTAATATAGGACAAAACTTTGAGAAGCTGCAGCTTTTATAGCTTACCTATTGAATAAGAACGTGCCGAATCTGCAGGAATATAGGTGATCGAGAATCGTGATAAGAAAATGTTCGTTAAATTGAAATGCGTTCGGGAATTCTTGACTTATCTGCCACACGCAGTCTATAAATTGTAAGAAGACAGGCGACCTGTCTGCGTCACTGTGATGTTCATCCCCATGACCGATTCTCTGAAAGAGGCATGAGTTAAATTTATGAATTGAGATAAATCCAAATTTTTGTAACACTTGAACTTTAAATAATTTTAAAGCTCGAACTTTCAGAGGTAAATTGAAAAGAAAGGTTACTCTTACATGCTGGAATTTGTGACCGAAGCTGAGCCATTCCTTTTCTATCAACACTTCGAATCCCTTGATAGTTCTATAATATGGGTCCAGCATTATCATCGCTAACGCTGTAAGCTGCAAAATATTTCAATATATAGTTAATTTAAAATCGGAATTCCGGTAAAAAATTCAATTTTTTTATCGCTCCTAGATTTCCTTTACCTGATAGTCATTCTCAAATTGATACCTTCAAAATTAAACAATTTTTAGTTTGAAAATTTTACGGATTGAACATTTTAAAACTCAGTCTGAAAGCTTTTCAATTTGTTGTCCTTAAAATTGTACAATTTGAAATTAGAATATTAGAGTCTTGAGTTCATAATTTCAGAAAACTAAAGAAAAATACCTGCAATGTCCTGTCCCATCCATCTGAACAATGGACCATCACTGAAGTCTTGTGATTCTCAACTTTATCTACAATCCTAACTGCTCCTGCGAGTATATTTTTGATGTGTTTCAACCACATAGTCGACTCGATTCCAGACAACCACCTGGCTTCATCGATGATAGGAAAACACAATTCTGTGAAATATTGCATAATTTGATGTCAATAAAGTACACTACAACACTCCTCACTATCAACAAGACAGGATGAGTATACCCGCAGCGATGAAGATATCTTGAGAAACTTGCACATTCAAAAAATATTCTGACTATTCTGACTTTATGTGTAGCTGTGACCAAATATCAATGGTACATTCACGCCTACTATAGTGTTGACACAATATCCTTTTCAATGATCGAATATAGAAAAAATGGAGAAAATAATCAAGACTGAACGTACCCTTTAGTTTCCTTAGACTTTCTCTCATCACATGGATATTATGAATATCTAGGAAAACGAGTTCAGCATTTTGATAAGCATCTTCGCTCTCATATCCTCCTCCCCTGGCTTTATTTGCTATCGCATTGGCCATGGGTCTCGCATCCATTATAAATAGTTTATGACTTTGAGCGTTTGCATCCATGATCAGCTGGATATATCTTTCGTCTTCACGACTTCGTTTTCCACCGACTCCAACAAGTGGCTGAGCACAACGAGTTATAGTTGCTTGACTCTCTGGATGAATCCACGCTAGGACGGGTAGTCTTCCTCTACTTCTAAAGGCTGCCGACGACTGTAGATCTTCATCTGTTGCAGCAGTTGGAACAGCCAACACTGCCGGATAACTGTCACAAAGCGCGTAGGTGTCGTTGATTTTGGAAATTTTCCACATGTCGTTATTGACTCCCTGTGAGAAGGTATTTACTGTAAATATTTTACATCTAACTATTGTTATAAGCTTTAACTTATATTTTACATCTAACTATTGTTTTAAACTTCAACTCATAAAGTAAAAGGTAGTACCATTCTTTTTAATTCAGCAATGGGTTCATACACGTTCCAACCATTTTCTGGAAATGTTTCAGAGTATTCGAAGGAAAAAAGAGGCAATTTGTGAGAGAGAGGAAACGAATACTGCTGTAGTTTTTCGAAAACGTTCCTCCTGGAATGATTCTCTTGCTTATGGGCGAACCTTAGATTGCGCATATCCTTACAGAATATTTCAATCCCGTAAGAGTTCTCTCCTCTACTAGATGCTCCACCAACTTTTTCAATTCTGCTAACGACTCCCAAAGGCATTTCTACGATATATGGCGGTTCCCTGTCAGTACTTCGAAAGTGGAGTTTGTAGTTTGTGACACTGAGGCATCCTCGAGCAGGTCCCGAATAAGGGCAGAGATATGTCACCTCTCGTGCGACTCCTCGCATTCTTTCTCCATTTAGAAGAGGTGGTCCTGTGTCACCAGTCGGCAGATTCTATTTCATTAATTAAATTTTATTAAGTTTTAAACATTCCACTTGTATATATGTACCTTGAAAGTATTCACTAATAAGCTTTTGCTGATTTGCAAAATGTACATTATTTTTAATTATTTTAATTAAAATTATATTATGCATCTCTATCACAAACGTAGTTAATGAAGTATGCAGTTCTGCCGTTTCAAATTTAATCGCCGTATCTACATTTCGAATAAGTCACCTGTCACTTTACCAAATATCGGACATTAGTCATAAATGCCTTCCTTTACGGTTAGCTTTATTAATAAACATTTTGCAATATGACATGCAAAATAGATGTTCATAAAATAAACCAGTAAGAAAGACATTTATGGTTTTTGTCTGATATTTGGTAAAGGGACAGGTAACTTATCTGTAATATAAATACGGCGATTGTTTAATCGCCGACAACAGAGTAAACAAAATAATAATTTCCAGTAAGTCATTTTCACAATCTTTAGGATTTTATTCCTATGACTTAGGTATGAGACGTTCCGGAAGCTAGGAACCCACTTTGTCGATCGTAGTTCAGGAGATATTTGCGTTTTTGTGAATAAGGGTAAAAAATTTCGAATTTGGATTCTCGGTAAGAAATCATACTTCAATCTATATGCTCTATCTGGTGCAATCACACTTATATTCAGGAAGTGATCTGAAGTGGGTGAATCTTATATTTGCAGAAAAAATATAACACGTGCGTTTATGGCACTCGCCAACTTTAAATAAGTTTTTCTCGAAGAGCGGGTTTTCAAAGTTTCAATTTCAAATGTGCCGCGGTGCAGTGATTCGTTTTCAACCTAGACACTACAGGGTTACTTCTTGGCCTAAAATGTCGGGAATTTATCTGGATTTATGCCCCTGTGACTCCATATCGACAAAGTGGACTTCTTGCTTTTGGAACTTTACGTATCATTGAATCGTATGCTTTATATTTTTTATTTATGTATTTCAGTTAGGTACAAATAGAAAAGTTACGAAATTAAGCAATTAAAATTGAACGTTCAAAATGGAAAATTTAACACTCGGAAATATTAAAGATTCACAATGTTATTAAACAAATCATTTAATTATTGAGGCCTCCAATTTGAAATATTTCAATTTTGAATAATTTCAATCAAACAATTTTGAACATTTCATTTTAAACACTTCACTAAAAATTTTCCATTCTAAATGAACATTCAAATTTTGCTGAATTTTTTAAGATTGATTTTTTAAAGCCTTCAATTCGAAATTGCTCAATTTAAAAAGATTCAAATTTATCAGTGTCGCCCAATTATGAGTCTAAGAATGTTAAATTAGTTGAAAATGGTAAATAATTTATAAAGCTTCAATCCGAAGTTTTCCACAGTTAATTATTATTTAATTCTAAATATTAGATATAAAGTTTAATTATTCTAATCTCTGGTTTGCTTATGTTAACACCTAATTGACTTGAGAAAAAAAAATGAAAATTTTAAAAATAAATAACTTAAGAATTACGTACTGTAAACTGAATGATTTCATATCTGAAAATGTTATAAACTGAACTCTTCAAGCTCAAAAGAATTTCAAACAATACACATGATAAATTCCATAATTTCATGTGATTTTAAGTTAGTGCCATTTAAAGTGATTGGAAAGGTTTCTCTTACACTAAAAATAAAAAAAATTCCTGGCCAAAAAATAAATTTACTATCAGTTCCCGGTTTTTCACGCTCTCAAAAAATTCCGTTATATCCTGCTTCCCCGGCCCAGCGGCCAAACGACATTTGAGAAAAAATCATAATTTTTATCACGTCAAAATATAATAAATTCTTTCTGTGTTCTAGTTTGAAGCGTTAATTTTCCTTGAATTTCTAATTTAGATACATCTCAGATGGATTTCTGGATTTTTGAAGGTATTTGCATTGAAAACCAGACTTTTGTAGCAAACTACTCTCAACTGACGCCTATTCTTGATTTAAAAAAAAAAATGTCAACAATATTAATACGAAGTATTATTGAAAATAGAATTAAACAAATATTTAATTTTATTAATATTATTAGTAAAAAATATTGAAAAAAGAGAAAATAGATGAAATTAAAAATATATTTTCAGATAAAGACGCTCAGAATGTAAGTAATTATGGAATATAAAGATGAAACTGAAAAATACATTAATATTTAGATTAATATTTAATTGCCTTTACCAAGTCGACTACTTCTGGATTCTCTTTTTTTGTTTCTAGAGCAGAAACAATATTATTATCAGTTGAAGTCGAGCTTGTAGAAAAGCTTTTCGAATGTGATGCCTTTTCCGAACTTTCCTGAGGTTAGCATGTAAGTTGCAAGCAAGGAGAGCATTATTTAGTTAGAAAACTTTAGGCTGAAAAGTATTAATGAAAAATCATAGAAAATTTCATTACCGATTCTTGCCCCATTTTAGAGTTCAGGGAACTACTTTTGCTGTCCGAATTAAGAGAATCTGAACTCGCATTTTTTGAGTTATTCTGTTCCACATTCAGAAGATCAACACTAGATTTTTTCTCCATAGTTGCCACTTAAATCTTGACAATCTTCAGTTACTTTAAACGGGCATTTTTTGTTTTAAATTTGATGGTCAGCGTCTTCTTTGTTTTGGCGCTACAGCCTGTGATTCTGAAATAATTGCACTTTTTAAAACTATTTATTATAATATTTGAAGTAAAAGTTTCAAGGAAAATTATTTTCATTGACATTTGGTTGAGTGCCAACTGCCAAAATAACAAGAAAATTAAAGAAACAGAAACATGTAAATAAAAGCAACAGTTGTCATATCACTGCATTTCGTATTTTTCAAATTTTTAACTCAACTACATAAAAACGTAAAAGGATATATTTTATTTTCTGTATATAATATATAAGGCATAAGTATGAGGGAATAAATAAATTAATTCGATGTTACACTAAACTGTGAACTTAACCTCAACTTTGTCAACTAGATTAGAACACGTGAAATTCATATACGGAATAAAAAAACTACGACAAATTCTGAGAGTACTTATTTAAAATAATGAGTACTTAAAACAAAAATAATTAGAAGGGTTATATGGGAGTACAACATATACAAGTTTTTATACTAAAATTGTTAACATGCTTGGAGTGCCACGCCCAATAAACAAAATTTAATCCACCAGAAGACGTGACATTAAATCACTTAAACATCCACTAATTGGAAATAAAACATTTCTTACTTGCGAATGTTCACTAGAAGTTTTTAACTAACTTTTACAGCTGAAAACGTGCTTTTCAACTCAATTTGTTTTTGGCAGGAGTGACTACGGCCACCTTGCCGAAAACTTCCTCAAATTCAATGTAGGTGGAGCACGTTGCTAGTGATGGGGCGGGAATATTCCCGGAAACTTACTGAGGAAACTCCCGGAAGTTTCCAATCTTCTCGGGAGCTCTGGGAGTACAGCAATAATATCTTTGAGCAGAGTGCAGAACAGATGGGCAGTGTGAAGGTAGTCATTTAAGCAAAACATATTTTACCCGCGAAACTTCAAGTTAAAATAGATATATCAATCAGGGTGGAAGACTGCACTTTGTTCTTTTAGGGAGACCCCTATATTTTTTGAAAAGCATGATTTGTCCAACAACAACTATTTTCAGAGAGCAAAAACTTGGGCGCGTGTTATGATTGAGATGAGAGGCGTGTGCTTGTCAAAACCAGGCCCTCTAAGTCAGTGATAAGCACGGTATGTTGTGTGTCATTGTTATTTACCTGCAAGCATGATAGTCTCTTCCGAATAAAACATTTTATTTCAAAATGATTTTTGCATATAGTTTCGATTTTTAATTTTTTAAAGGTATTTTAAGAATGAAAGGATTCCTGCACACCAAAAGCCACAGCATAAATTGATCCTCGTACATATCGGGATTCGGAAAGTGGAAAAAAGGACCTCCCTCGGATCGGCAAGAAAGAACTACGCACGTTCTACCCAAATTTATCTGAGAACATGATTTTTTCCGTTCATAACATATTTAACCACACAATTGCAGGTTTCATTATTGAAATTGGAGGTTGGGAATTGAGGTTAGGAACACAATAAATCGGGACTATTCATTTCTAAAAATTAAAATTAACTTCTATTTAGAAAAATATTGATACTTACTTCACATGAATTTTCTGATCATCAATTTTTACTAATTTTATATTATTTTTTTTGCGTTTTTCCCCAGTACTCACTACCGTGAAGCACTCGTCGTGCAAATTTATCGTACAAGCGAATGTGTGCTCATCATTGACATGAAAGCTTTCTTGTGTTGTAGCACATGTGGGGCCCCCGGCGGTCGTGTACCGGTACTTCGTACCCAAGTCGCCCAAAAACTTTGTCAGGAAAAATGCATTAAGGCTTGGAGGGCCTGGTAAAAACAGGGCAAGTGTCAGTAATGTTAGAATATTTAATTAAATTTAAGTAATAGATGGAGCTGCAGAGCAGTTAAATTCAAAATTCAAAATGTTAGTACCGAAGAAGAGTACATATTGATTTGAGATAAACCGCGACTGCTATCACATTGCAGCAATAGAACTGAATAATTAACTAATGAATTAATAAATTCGAAAATTATAGAATCGTAGGTTATGTTTCTTCTTTGCAGTCAGAAATGGATATTTATTACTTAAGCACAAGTATGTAACAACCAAAATACACAAATTATGTTAAAAACTTAAAAGTTCAAACATTTGAAGGTTATGTTAGTGGTTTTTAACTAAAAATGAGTATTGTTAAAAACAAATCTTTGAATATTGCAGAAAACTCATAAGTTTGAACGTCTCTAGGTTATGTTAGATTTTCTCACCGGAAATGGGCATTTTTAAGAACAAATCTGAAAGTATTGTAGAAAAATTACAAATTCGAACATTCCGTTCCAGCAACGTTCCACTGGGACTTGAAGGGGACTTACCGTTATTGTTATTATTAACAATAAATATCACGTAAAC
>JAUMHM010000086.1:7379199-7394722 GCA_032362435.1 Melikaiella ostensackeni
AAACAAGCTACAGCGCGGGAAAAAATATCGATGGAGAGGGGAAGGATGCCAGGGAAGTAGATAAAAATTTGAGGGCCTCAGGCTTACCACAAACGCGGCAATTAAATCAGTCTCATTACTTAATTGTCACACCTCGTACGTGTTTGAATGCTAACCTTTCATTTTGATTGAAAGAAAATTTACAGTTTAATATTATTGAAACTAGAGTGCTTTTTAATCTATTGAAAAACAGATGCCCGGAAACTTTTGCACGGCAGTGAATTATATTTCGATTTTATCGGGAAACCCAGGCTAACTTTTGTTGCCAATTTTTTTATTGGATTTGTACTTTCATGAGGAAGACATTTTGTGAGTTTTGTGCGAGCTGAATGATATCTGTGGTCACAACATCCCTTTCTTACACTGGCAGAAGCTTTTCAGAAATATTGGAAAGAATATGAAATGTTGGGTTTTCCAGAAATTTTTTTTTTTCATGTTTCCGAAATTGGAAAGAAAACATAAACAAGATTTTTTGGTAAGCCCCACCTTCTTTATTCTTTCCATTATTTTCGAAGAGTTTCGGCTAATAGAAGAAATACATATAATAATAATGTAAAAAATATAATTCCTTCATTGTTCTCGTAAGCTATGATAGGCATCATAAAAGAGCAAGAGCTATTTTTCACGTAAATTTTTTAGACTCGCAAACTTTCATCCAAATACTTTTTCCATATCTGTCGTTGTTTGCGCGCAAATTCAGAAAATTTGATTTCATCGAAAACAATCTAGGGCCACACAATCTAGGCCACAATCTTTTGGTCACAAAAATTAATTAGCTCGTATAAAACTCACAAAATGTCTTCCTTATGAAAGCACAAATTCTACAAAAAACTGACCAAAAATATAAGTGGAAGTTTTTCAAGAAAATCTACTTTTATTATTTTCACAAATATTCCCGCCATTTTGTTCATTTTGAACATTCTTAATATTTTTTGGTGGGTCACAAATGAAAACAATGAACGCTATCAAAATTTAAAGAAAAAGATAAATATCTCTATGAGTCTACTGCAGAACCTGCCGGATTTTAAATGGATTCGGTCTTCACTTATTGGCAGTGGCAATAAGAAAAATGTGAATTCGGAGGCAGCAAAAGCTCATGCAATAAAATAAGTTAAGGACATTGTGTTCTTAAAAATGAATAGGATCAAAATTGATATATAGTGGTTCGACCATGTTTTAAGGATTTTGTAGATTGAATAAGTAAGAAAAATGGGTGAGAAGTAGTTATATTTTCCTCTCAAGCCCATGTCCATGGCGTGACGCTACGCAATTTTCGTCTGTCATCCTATTTAAGACCTAATGGTTCAATCTAATTTTCATAGTGAACAAACAAACGTTCCTCGTGCTTTTCTTCACACTTGTCTCATATAGAGAATACAATTGAACAACTAGATTTTGAAAACGATGTCGGGCAAAAATTTCAATATGCCCTGAACGTCATAAAGTTAACAGTCCTCACAGACCGGTCCCTAATCCCTATTTTCAGTCGATAGCCTAAATTTCAAATTAAATTGAAAAGTAATTACAGTGAAACCTCTCCATAACGAACACTCACGGTCAACGACTTTCTGTCCGCTTAGGAGGGGTATCCGCCCCTGAAAGGTTTTCGCCCCAGAGAGTGAGTTGCTGAACAGTATTATGTTTATACATACTATGTATATGTAATAATGATATTAATTATTAATAAATTCATGAATAAAACAAATGGATAAATGAAATAAATCATTCAATAAAATAAATGAATAAAATAAACAATATAATAGAATAAATAGATTTATAAATAATGAATACTGTTAGGATAAATGAAGCACGGCAAGCATGTTATTAATTGATGTAAATTTTTTTATAAAAATCAAAACGTTGTCAATAAAAAATTACGTACACAATGTATGTACGAATATGTTTATATGTCATGTGTTTTTACAAATTATCGTCGATGTTGCTTCTCAAGAAGGAATCTATCTTTTGTTGCTTCAGACACTTTCCGCTCGCAATTATTTGATCACTGTGCATTCCCAGTTCACTGACAAGGCGAAACCTTACTGTGTTATCTTTAAATAAATAAACAGAAGTTAATAAATGCTTATAATTTGATGGATTTGTATAAATAAATACAGATAAATGAATTACCTTCGAATAAATAAAAATTCTTCACGTACTCCATGTGAGCCAATGCATCTGCGTAACTTTTTAATAAATGATCTCCTTCCTTTAATTTCCTTCCTTTGATTTCCTTCCTTGCTCTCTGCAATCGGCTCTTCTTCCTGGTCATTGCTCTCTGTTTGTAAAACATTTTCCAAGATTTCTTTCACGTTTGTCCGGCAGTCTTCAACTGACAAATCAGTGTCAATGTTTGCATAGTCGTCTGTATAAAATTGTTCAACTAGAATGCGAAATCCACATTTTTCACTCTTATAATATTTTATCACCTCCACTTTTGCCTACAACAGGAACACTTTTCGAGACACTGCAAAAGAAGACTAAACTCGCAAGATAAATGATTGCTAATGTACATGAGGCAAATTACAGTAGGGAAATGAACCGATTGACAGGTCTGTTGACGATACGGTTACGTTAATTCCCCACCCCTATTTGCCCTCAAGCTATTGAATCAGATTGTATTGAAACTGTCCGTTTCGTAGACGTAAATTCATATTTTGGCGGTCAATAATAAAGAGACCTTAAATGTTTTACAGGTCTCGTGACGATATAATAACGTTTATTTCTACCCCTATGTCTGCCCTCAAGGGGGGAGATACCTCTACACGCGTCAAAAATGTAGTTTTTTTCAGATTTTATTCTGGGAGAGTGAAAAGACACAGAGTCAAGTTTTTTTCGGATATATTTTAAGACATAAAAAAACTGCGAAAATAATTTTTTTCATAAAAAAAAAATACAAAATGGCGGAGTTATGGCCGATCTTCTTTGTCGCGTTAGCGGTGACAAACTTTGCGGCCGTCAACTTTGTAGGTAGAGTTTTAATCTGAAACAAAAAACGTAAATATTCTATGAATCAGAAAGCTTTTATCAAGTGCGTAGCGAAGAGATTTTTTTTAATTTTGAAAATTTGAAGGTGTAGCCATGCGTTGAGTAAAAAGTGCCATATTTTACCCGTTTTTTTTTTACATAAAAAGTAGTGTATAAATGTAAAAATTATATTTTTTTTAAATCGCTCTGCTACGCACTTGAATATAAAATTATCTATAAAAAACCGTTAACTCGAAGTAAATCGGTTAAATAGCTCGCTCGCAATCTTGACGGCCGGATCAGCAAACATAGTTTCGAGAAAAACGGATCCAAAGTTTATGTACATCAAAAAAGGAAAAATAAGAAACAACATTCAACTTACGGGTAACGAAACTAGGTGGATATTAATCAGCTATTCCTGGGCCATAAAGGAGTCCCTCGGCTTCTTCGTAAAACTCGTTTTCCGCAGCTCGTGCCTGTCTCCTCGCAGTTCGGGCTTCTTTTGTGGATGTGATATAGCGCTCTTCCGCGCGCTCGACTCGCCGCTTGTCCACTTGCTCCACAAACTTTTTGCATTGCTGCCCGATCTTCAGTTCCAACAATTGCATCGTCAATAAAACTGCACCATATCCCTCATTGAAAATCCCTGTGGCAAGGAATGTGGCAATATCCAAGATTTTCTTTCCTGAATTCAAATGTTTCGGGTTCAAACGCCACACTGTGGCGTTAAACGATTCGTTTGAATTTTGTGTATGACCACCCAAACATTTTTGTAACAGCTCGTCCTTAGAAAGATCCTCGTAAATGGGAAGAATGTGCTCCTCGATGTCGGGTCGAATAACGCGAGGAGGATGTTTGAAAGACCTCAGTTTTTTCGCCGCTTGCGCCTTGCGCCACTCGCACCAACTGTCAGCTCCCTTAGGACAATTTTCGTGCCTCGGATTTGCGTTTGTAGAACAGTAATGATGTAGAGTCGCCATAATAGCCTTTTTCATATCAGTCACAGAGTTCAAATTTCTTCTAATTGCTAGGCCGTAGAAGATCGTCAATTTTTTTATGAGAGCATCAGTCAACTCATTTCTGCCACCGAGTTTTTTGTCCTTCTTCATATTCCGCAGTCTTGTACCCATTCGCTTTTGCACATGACCAACACATTCATTTTTTATAACTGGGAACTTGTCACCATACGGATTTGATTTTATTATATTTGAATAAGTCTTTGAATCACCATCGCCAATATAATTCAAATATTTCACGCCAAATTTTTGTTCCGAGTTTCGGAACATCTCGATAATGGAATCAACTTCCATCTTCCCTGCCGAACCAGCGTGATTTGCGGAGCACAATTCTTCGTGTGTTTCATACCACTTTGCATTTCAACGGTATCTTTTTTCTCATCCCACGAACAGCAAGCCTGGCAAAAAGAACTTTTCACTGAGGCATCCAAAACCTTTCCGGTGTAGTGACCAATAATCGTCGTTACGCCATAGAGTGAAGTAAAACCTCGTTTCTTCCATGACCCATCCCCGGAAACTTTGAAGTTATTTTCGGGTCTGTGATGTTCAATATTTTTGGCTTTTTCCTCTTCTGCGGCTTTTTTCGTTAATTTCTCGAACATAGTAGCCGCGGCGGTGTACATGTGTTTAACAATTTTGTCGTACGCACTTTGCGACAAGCCGGTAGAAATGTCCATCAGATTGCAAAAAATGTTCAACCCTTCGCGCGCGACACCGAGAAGACGCATGACAAACACAGCTCGCCTGTTGATTTCATATCCCGTTCCCATGAGCGGCCCCGATGGAATTTCTCGCTCACCGCACATACACGACACAACGATTTTGAAGCCCAATCCTCGTTGCCCGCTCTGTCCGAAAGTCACTTTTCCTTTGCAAGTTCCACACACGAGAATTTGTGAAAGTGTGGAGAAAACCGTGTAAAAATCAATTACTCGATATGCGTGAAACAGACTAACAGTTACATCGTCCGCACTCGCGCTGCACAGCTTTTTACTAGAAGCACTTTCATTTGCTTCATCACTTACTCGCGATCGCGACTTCGAAGGCCTAGTGCCTGTGAACCGTTTTCGCTTTCGCGACGACGCTTGACTCTGTTTGTCACCTTTATGTCGATACATAATGTAACTCGTCGAGGAACAGAGCAATACTGATGTTATATACAGAGAAAAAATTTGAGACTCCCAAACCCACACACACACACACACACACACACATTCATTTTCTAGCATCCAGCACAACTACTGAATAATAGGAAAAGAAATGGAGCGAGGAGAACGGCCCGACCTTGAGCGCATACCTGCCTGTGAAGCCGCCGCGGAGGTCCTGGGCTATTATCTCCGAAAATATTTACAATAGACCAATATAACTTCGGGAATATATTTTTGAATAGTTTATCTTTCGAATAAAGCAAAAAAAAGAAAATCGATTGTTTAAAAGTTCTAAAGGTATCTCCCCCCTCAAGCTGATGAATCAGGTTGTATTGGAACTGTCCGTCTCGTAGAGGTAAATTTATATCTCGAGGATCAACAAAAGCGTCCGTGTCCGTTATAGAGTGTGTCCGTTAGGAAGAGATAGCTTATCATGGGATTTCCTATACCTTGGGTCGGGGAATCTCGTACAGTCTCCTCAAACAGAGGTGTCCGCTCTGTGAAGGGGTCCGTAAGTAGAGGTTTCACTGTATATCAAATTCTTTCGACTTTAACTTAAATAAATTCAGAATGTGCACTTTCAAAGTGAAATCTTTCATGCTTAACAATTTGAAGTTTAAATATCAAAAGACCGGCCAAAACTTGATAAATTGAAATTAAAAGCGATCGAGATCAAACCACTTTTAATTGAAAACGTTAAGAATTGAATAATTTTAGATTGAAATCTTTTATCCTGATAAGCAATTTTAAATTGAAGACATTATAACTTTAGCAATTTCAAATTGAGACTAAAAATCTAAATTCCTGATGAAACGTAGTACAGGTTTCAAAGTGAATGTAAAAATCACGTGTGAAATCGGAATAAATATATTGATGGATGACTTAATACAACGTGTTAGCAAAATGTATATGAAAAAGTGCTTAGTTTCATAATTTTTATATTTTCTTGAATCCCAATTTTTTTACAATATTCTTGTAGGTCAAAAAAGTCTCTTCAAATTTTAACGGATTTCTATATACTGATCTATGAGAGATAATTTTATATTTGATAGACCTCTGCTTTTGACAGACAATTTTAAAACCCCTTCAAAAATGACTAGAAACTTTTCTCCGTTATTTGAAACCTTTCTATGTGTAAAAATACCCTAGAGAAAGATTGTCAAGTGTTGAGGAAACAAAAGCAAGATGGTAGCAAATTTTTCAAACAGTCAATTTGGTATTTAAGAAAAAATTAGCTTACTTAGTTGGGAGATATTTGAAATATTTCGGAAAGTTTTACTGACACAACTCATTTGAAGAAAATTAATGTGTCTAAGTAATCAAAACTGGACCTCCTCTAGGGGCTTTAGCACCTTGTAGTTGGTAGAGAGGCTTCATTGTATGGGACAAGGTGGTCAAACGGCCCTCGGCCTGCATGAATATGGATATGAATGATAGGATCCTTGTAAGCGGGCTTTCCGGTGAGTGGACATGGATGATTGTACTATGACAGAACGGTGAAAGAGCCTTGCTAACGCGGGTATTGCTGGATCCCTGGGTCGAGGTTCCTTCCGGACCGACCCCAGTTCGTAATCGGAACGCAAATGACCTACGGCTACAATTTTTAACCGATTGAAAGTTTTTTTTGTAATTGATTTCTTGAAATTGTCATTTTATGACAAATGTGATTATTATAAACAAAATTTATAAATAAATGTGCAGTTTGAGCAATTTTTAAGTGTTTGAGTTACTTTTTTTCAACGTGCTTTGTTGGGCTTATCAATATTACATTAATACAGTTTGGTGTTATTATAGGATAAATATCAAGAGGACCTCAGTTTTCTTTAACCAATAGTTCCTGAGCTTCTGGGTCTAGTTTCGATCCTGATTTTGTTGCGAGATTTTTTTCACCAGCTATAACTGAATCAGATGAGATAAACAATTTGTGAGTGAAGTCTTTGTTAGTGAAAACTCGATTGAATTTTCTGGTATGAAATTCTCTGATGCGACGAACATCTTCATTTGGTGTTTCCCACGTTTCTTCAGACTGATGACCAATAGGAAGAAGGGCTGATCGAATGATGTCCCCACCATTCAAGAGAATCTTATGCACTGACGAGGGCATGTAAAACCATTTGTAATGTTGAACATACAGTTTGGCAGTCTTTGAACAATACTAGTCAAACTAACCTGAATGGACATACTTTCCACAATTTAAAACCTGAAGTATAATACTAAAATTCTTTATAAGATGGAGATTGATGCCTCTGATTTTTGCTGTCAGCTCTGGATCTTGAAAGAATTCTCCGCGAAGTTTTTCCATCATTGGATGTGCCACTGCCTTGCTTCGGACGATCAACAATTGAAGGACAGAAAAGCTAAAGGGGGTAAGCACCACTTTTTTCGAAAATGAGTTTTTTACATTTTTTAATAGTCTAAGTATGGGCCCTCACTACCGCTCTGCAGGAATTGAAAAATTCTGGATATTTTTTCTTTCATGGATTTTTGAAATCGGCCTTGGGGGTAACTCCATGGGCGCGGAAATACTATTTGGGGTAACTGCTTACAGCGGCTTATGGGAATTTCGTGTTTTTAAATGGATCGAGGGGGGGGGGTAGATTCGAAATCTATGGGACTGCGGTGCCATATAGTGGGCACACATGTTAACTAAGCTTGTTCTAAATACTTTCGTTTTCTCTGTTAATTGCGTAGTATGGGAAATATAAAGTATATGCGTCGCGGGCGACGCATGCCGAGCAAATGCGCTAAACAAGGTAAAACGAAAAAAAACAGATGGAGTTATCCCATTTGGTTGTTCCGCTACCGTGGAGTTACCCCTTTCCCAGAATTTAGAAAATCGTAGCTTCTAGACTTTTTCATGTAGAGGTATGAAATTCATACAGGGTATGTATATGCACTAGAACTACGTATAAAAAAATTAAACATTCTTTGGTGCTTCAAATAACAAAATGCGAATGTTTTCTCGTCGCCGTGTAAAATTTCGAAAATGGCGCTTACCCCCTCTAGTTTTTCCGCCCTTTAATTAACCCTATTTTTTTTCTAAACTTTTCTGGAATAGCCTTTTTTCTTTCAGCCATCAGCTTTTTTTCTTTATCATGTAGAGTCGTCCAGCTTTTCTTGAAACCTTCACGATACGCTATATGCAGAAGACACTTCACAATGCGTATACGTGCGTGGAGTAGAGAAATTCTAAATTCGTTATTTTCTGGATGCACAGGTCTTTTCTGAACATTTTTTGAATCATTTATTTCTGAAGGATTTGCTTTACATGTGGAGCAGGATGCAGCTGATGGTGTTCCAAAAACTGCCTGGCACACTTTTCCATCAACCCTCGTGAAAATCATTTAATGATGTACAAAAGATTTGAAATTATTGATTTCAATAGTTGTTGGTGACAGTGCAGCAATTTCTTTATTTACTGAATTGACTCCTAATCTAGTTTGATCGGCTGTTTCTTTTGTGTATTCCAACATTAACGGACGACAATACCTGACAGAACCTGGCCGAGGATTGTTCCAATGTACCGAAGACTCGAGAGAATATGTTTCGAATTTTTGTTTATATTGACTCTGACTAGAAGTTCCATCACAAACCTATTTGGTTATAATCCTTAAATGAACTACATTTCTAGAAGTGATAATAGAATTAGTCAAAGACATAATTTCATAAATTTGAAGCAAGCGTGATGCTGTATGATTCAACAAAGCTTGTAAATCAATCTTGACCCGTTTTTCCGTAACATGTATGACTAATTCTGGAGGATGGCATTCTTGTCTTGCTGTAGAGTGTTCTCTGTACAATTTCAATATGTCCGCATTCTTTGCTTTCATTTGCAGACGAATACATTCGAATTCATGCTTGGAAGTTTAGCATCTTCTATTAAAGCTAAACATTCATTAGCAGTGAATGAAATAAATTCTCCATCTTCTATTAGATACCTATTTAGCTCGTCAGAATTAGCGCACAGATTTTTTTTCTAATGAAGTCTTCCCTGAATATTTTATTTTGTGAGAAATGTGACTCGAATTTCTGTTTCTGAGTAGGTTTCCCGAATGGACGCAATCTTCCTCCTCTTAGTCGAAATCGAACAATCTTCAAAATCACTCTTCGAACGTCTTTCACATTTTGGGTTCTCAATATTCACCACAAAGGGGAAAAGCGAACAATTTTGATGTTTACTTTCATACACTTCTCCTTTATAAAAAGAAGGCGCTTTTTTTTCTTTAAAGCAGGAATGAAGTGTCGAAGAAGTTTTTCCTTAACTAATTCAACCTCATATTCCTTCAATTTGAATTTCTCTCTGATAAAATTTGTTAAAAGTCCAACACTGATCCCCACGCCTGACATTGTACTACCTATCCATACATCTGACAGGATTTTGTTTTTGACTACAACGTCACCCATTTTAGAAGTTAACCGAAACAATACTTACTAACAAAAGAATACAATACAGAACTAAAAAAAAACCTAAAAACTATTTGAAACAGGAAACACAAAAATGCAAGAATTCATTGAACCACAGACAAAAATAAGAATATTTCTTAAAACACTACGATTAAAAACCTGTTAACACAAGCTGCTGAAATCGGCTACTTAAAGAAAAAACAGAAGTAGTTGATAACCATGGAATAGCAGTTTTAGTCTGAAGTTAGATATCTATTCCAACAAAAAACAAATGAATGTAATACCCACGGAATAGCCGATACCAGTCTGAAGTAAGCCGTCTACTTCGAGCAAGAACAAATGAGTGTAAAGAACTGCACATTTCTTTAAAAATGTGTTTATAACGATCACATTTATCATGAAATAAAACTATTGTTTACGAAAGTGTCACTGGCAAGACTAACAAAGTACGTTATAAAGAAGTAACTGAAACTCTTAAAAATCGCTCAACCTGTGCATTTGTTTCTAATATTTGTTTAAAACAATCACAAAATTGTCATGAAATTGCAACATAGTTTATTGCAACATCACTCTCAAGTCAAACAAAGCACTTTTCAAATAAAAAGTACCTCAAACACTCAAAAATTGCTCAAACTGCGCATTTGCTTATAAAATTTGTTTATAACAATAAGAAATATATTCCGTTTTGTCTGCATATATTTTTATATTACTTTAAATTGGATTAAAAACGAAAATCGTTAATAAATATCCAAAACCACTCAAAAATCACCTACCATTGTTTAGAACAATACAATTGTTAATAACAATTTATTAATTCATAATAAACTATTATATTATGTTTTACGAATGTTTATTTATTGATTGATCACTAATATCAATCATTTTGAATTAATTGCGTGTTATTATAGTAACAAAATCTTAAATTTTACGATTTTTGCCAATTTTGTGTATAAATGAAGTAAACAATAATTTTTTTTTAATCGGCCTCGAGGGATCTCTTGAGAATTTAGTTAGTTTTGATTTTCAAAAAAAAAATTTTAATCTGTTAAAAATTGTAGCCGGAATCGTATTTTGAACATTTTTTCGTCATTTTGCCCCACTGTGCGCTAGCCAAAGCATCCTCAGCAGGCACAGCCATAATGATATAGCGAGAATTATACATTAACAACTTGCCCTAAACCTAGGACTCTTAACAGAATGGATGCCTTACAATAGATATATTCCAGAGCGTGAGAAAAAAGGTGGAAGAGTCTATATCATCGACATTGCTTGTCCTCTTAACCGGAACTTGTAGGCAGCCTACACAACCAAGAACCAGAAGTATAGCGAGCTAAGGCAAGAGGTAAAGACAATATGGAGGAATGTGAAACATGCATGTATTCACCCTACTGTGATTTTGGCTACAGGCAATGGGCGTAAAGATGCACTGAACATCTCGAACATTTAGGATTCAGATGATAGCTCTAAAAATGTGTCCAGAGGTGATTAATGTCACCTTCAACGCTCTCGGCCGCTGCGTAAGGACAACAGTGGTAAACGATGAACTCCAAACTACACCATACATCTATTTTTGTACCTGATACAACATCGTCGCAAGAATTTTCATACATCGCATTAAATTCATAATATCTTTAACTCATCAGACACTTGACTTATTCCGTGGCTGATGATGAAAGACCGGGTTCATCCGAGAAAGAAGTTGAAAAACACGAAATAATAATAATAATAATGATAATAATAATAAACATCTTAGCCCATCAGGTAGTAGGCAACTAGAACCCTATGGAGTAACAGATGGTAACTCTAAAAAAAAACATCCAGAGACGATTATTGTCACCACCAACGCTCCCGGCCGCTGCGTAAGGACAACAGCAGTAAACGACAAACTCCAAACTGCACCATATAGCCTAAGAGCTGGTGACGTTTTTCGCCAAGTGGGAGTACAAATCCTAGTTAGTGGCGAATATATCTATGAAACAACCCTTCTTTAGGAAGCCATAAGCGTCAGAAGCTCTGCCCGCTGCGTTTACACATCTGATGCAGGTGAAAAATTGAAATTTTCAAGTGATGGAATGAGAGTCAATTTTTATCTAGGATCAAGTATTGATGGCCCAAGTTTATTATTATTCAATCGCCAGACCAATAGCCCCCGTCTTACACACTGTCAGACTCGATAATTATTAATGAAAATATACATTTTTTCATTAATAATTATCTAGTCTGGCAGTGTGTTAGACGGGGTCTCTTGGTCTGGCGATTGAATAATAATAATAATAATCTTGGGCCATCAATATGTCCTGAGAAATAAGAAGAATGGTTCTTTGAACATTAATAAATAGAAGTTAATTAATTTTCCGCAGGAGAATTATATATATTCTAAGTCTCCTTCATGTGTATGCACGTATTTGAGCATTATTTCTTCTTTTTAATTTGTTATATTTTATTTAAAAATTTCTTCACATCATCAAGGGGTTTCCAGTATACTGGGCTACGAGTACCCAGCAAATTTCCCCCTGGGCATATATCCCGACGTTATATTATCGATCGATCACTCTGCCATTAATTCGATTTACGTAGATGAAAGAATGGACGTCATGAAGGAAAAAATGACAGTTTTTAAGATTTGAAGTCTCTTTTCTTTTCTCCAAGTTCATAATGTTGATGTATACCTTTAGAGAGCGAGTAGTTGAGTCATTTAACTCAATCCGCTGTCACTCTGATTGTCATATTAGACTCACAATCGAGTTTCGGTTGTTCTCAACAATTTAAGTACTCCTTACTAATAAAAATTTATACTGTCTGTAATCTTTATAGATTATATAGCCAAACGCATCTCATGGTGTTTGTCCCGCCCCGTATTTCGTACATCACCACAATAATTATCACAAGGTTCAGTCCTATTGTAACTCTGCGCATGTGCGTACTTTCCTAGCGGCTCTTGCCAGTCGATGCTGGAAGCTCGAACTGCGAGTGTCTTTCTTTGCAAGTTCGCGCAATTTTCGTTGCTTATTTAAATATAAATATCTGAAATAAAAGCCAAACCTCGTAGATGTGCATGCATACCATCACGTCGACGCACGTACGTACTTCGTGTACTCCACTTTGTACGTCGCGTCATCGTCGCGGTGAAACCAAGCTTGTTACGTACAAACATCTATTAACAACTTACGAAAAGAGTGGAAAAAGTTAAGACACTACTTACTGTAAGGAAGCCGGCGAGAAAATAAGTGCGAAAACCTGTCGTTTCAAATTGAGTCTTTTAATGTTAGAAATTTTTACATTTGTTTACTAAGTACTCTTTCAGTGATCAAGTGATTTTTGGATACTCAAATTCGTCTCGAAATATCCGCTCAACCGTACGTGGCTGCAGATCTCGCGATTTTTGTCTTCAATTACTCAAAGTACGTATTCTGTACATTTACCATAATATCACTCACTAATAATATTCTAATTTGATGAAAAAGATGAAAGGTCACAATTATTATAAATGACAAATCGATTCAAGAAAACATTAATAAAGTTAAATTCATTAAAAAATATCTTTTAAATTGTTAAGAGTGAAAATGGAATGGAATAATGAAGTACTAATGAAGAGCACGCTCCAGTGGACATTGAATAATCTAATTTTCATTAAAGCACCAGTTGCTATTTTTCCAGCAGAAAATTGAATAAAAAAAATCTGATCTGAAACTTTGCTGGACGAGCCATTCTAAAGTACATACATACATTATACACATCTCAGTGAAAATATAAAATATCATTATTTCTTAGTTGCATTCCAACTGAAATATTTTTCTTAAATTCTCGCTCACGATAGAATTATACTGGGAGGGGATGAAAATAGATTAGAGGGTCTTTGTACCCCAAAAATCTAACTTTAACCCAACGCACCCAGTCAAGGCCATCTGTGTTAATTCTGTACATTCATCACATTCCTTCTCCGGATACACATCTACTTATCAGGTTTGCTTAACATTTTCTTTTTAAAATTGTTGATAGAATTTATTGAATCGCGTACAAGTATCCAGTTGATTTATATCATACGTAATAGCAGTTTTTAACAAAGGAGTTAAATAGATTATGCATCATCATTTTTTATTGATCTTAGTCACTCTTAATAATAAATTATGTTATGTTCAATATCTATAAATGACGCTTATCATTAATTGTGACGTTCGACAAGGAATTAAGGGGCCAATTTTGTCGACCGTAGGTTATGAGATAATCGCGTTTTTATGAACAACTGTAACTCCACACCGAAAAAGTGGACCCTTTTTTGCGGAACGTCACAATTTATTATAAAAACCAGGATAATCATTAAGTTTTGATATCTGTGTTTATAGGCCATGTCACATTTACCCGATTCCTATCTTACCGAAAAATTTTTGTTGAACAACTCACGTTCACAAGAAGTAAAATATCTACTTTTTGTAATTCTGCAAATTTAGAACCATACAAACGTTGCTTAGTACCCTCTATTTGATTTCCTAAATTTTTAATTCGATATCTCATTACGCGTGGATTTGAGTGATTAAAAAATAAAATTCCGGTCAGGTAGGAATCGGTTAAGTATGACATGGCCTTAATCAAAATTTAGCTTTGAGTTTGGAGCAGCTCAAATTCGAGAGATTTCAATTGAAATGTCCAAATTAGGATTTTCTTATAATGTAGAACTAAACAAAAAACCAAATTATAATATTGTTGTGATGTCTACTTTGTCTAGTCTTAAGGAATTTTTCATCTGTGGCTAATCTTACGGAAGTTTCCGTATTCTGTCAGCTTTACTTGAAGTTAGCAGAAACACTATAAAATGTTTCAGGATGCTGAGTTGTTTCTAGTACCAAATCTTAGGGCTCATTTAGGGCTCTTACTTATTCACCATAAAAAATTTTCACTTTGCCCTTTATTTAAAAAAGAAACCGGCTGCTTCTGTCAGCGTCTTAAACAGTTTTCTAGTAGTTCTGCTATATTTACGTTAAGCTGATAGCCCCAACCGTTTTTTTTTTTTAATTAAAATGAGGAACCCAAGTTTTGACGTTGTGGAATTAAATCGGTCCTAAATTAGCCCTTAATTTTGCCCTATGAGAAAGCATGATTGTGAAACATGGTTCTGCCAACTTTACGTAAGCTCCTTATTTCACCGCCCAGAATTATTGAGAAACACAATCCGACGCCTTTTCCACACCCTCAAATCTCTCTTAGAACCCACAACCTCATTTCCAAATCCTACGACCCATTCCCAACCCCCGTGACCCATATCCAACTCCCCCAAGTCAGCATAACCTCAAAACTGTCTAACATTTTTCATCTTTTTCAAAGTGCAAAATTGTGGAGAACCCTGCTCCAGATATACTTGACCGGTTAATTGTGCGGAAAGTTCCGTAATACTATAGTTATTGCTTCATGGGCTCTTACTGCTTTCACAAGCAGTTTTTTTTAACTCGAAAGATATTCTCAAAGTTAAGAATAAAAAATTCAAAATCAGACTCAAAGTCAGATTTTTTCATTTGTAATAAAGACATAAGAGAAACATATGTTTAGTACGTAAGGATCACTTTTTTAGTCTGAATTTGAGGTAAAGTATTTACACTGAAAGTCCCATGTAAGTCAGTTCGCAATATGGTATTCCGAGAATTTCGTTCGATCATCAGGAGAGCAAGACGTGTAGAGAGCTTGACTCTAAAGCCAGCAAACTTGTGCAGTACCGCACTAACGAAGCGGGCTGTATCACAAGCGGATAGTTTCGTCAGTTCACACGGTCCGCACTTCTCATCATTCGCTGTCAGTGTTTACGTTATGTGTTACAAAAATGTCGCAGAAAAACAAGAGGCAGCGTTTATCCTTCAAAACAAAGAAATATTTAAAGAAATTCAAGTAATATTTTTTACTGCGAACGAAAATCACATAGAAATGGTTCATACGGACCTGATTGTTGACGTTGGAGTCGGT
>JAUMHM010000086.1:7396326-7412202 GCA_032362435.1 Melikaiella ostensackeni
AAATCATAATTTCCTTCTCGAAGAGAACGAACGAAAGACAGTAAGATCGTAGTCAGTTGCAATACCACCAACCAGAACTTCGAAGGAGGTAAACTACTTGTTCGCTCATTAATCCAGTCTTCGAAAGGCTGTTCAGTGTTATCTATCTTGTATGACCCTTGAAGTAAAATGTATAAATCTGCAGCTACTTTCTGATGTGAAGTCCTAGCTTCAGTAACTGATGTAACTTTGAGAATTGCTTCTGCCGAAGATGCTGTAGGAACGCCAGAGTTTCCAAGAACGTCTATCCATCCATTGAAATCCAACAGCTGACCAATAAGGCGTAGAAAAGCCTGTTCTACATGGAATGGTGCAAACATCATGACGTACAATCATTCGCCATAAATTTCAGGCCAATTCCACTGAATTAGCTTCGCTCGAGCATAAAGCGGTTGGTCCATCCACATGACAGGGGTCTGTCCAGGATTAAACAACTGCGTATTGCGTTGTACTATATCGAGTCCATGACGGAGCATAGACACTTACGAAGATTCTTCATGGAAGAGTGGTAAAAGGGAATTGAAAGATACATTTACTTTCTCCTTATGAGAGCTTGCATGAAATCCAGATCAAGAAAGATTCAAACCCCCATAACTGTCGTTGTTATAATAATGACTTATGTGTTGAAGCCAGTTTTTTTCTTCATGTGAGACAGGGTTTAAAGTAGGAATTGGTACCATTCTTTCAGATACTAAAATGTTACATGTAGGTAAAGTAGGTTGCTTATTCGGAAGAGTAACTTCTTTCACGGTACTAAAGCTATTTGGTAATTCCGGTACTTGATGCATATTTTTATTCACATCATTGACAGAAGTTTTTGTGCTTCTTTGTTTTTCTTAATTTTCAGGTGTGGTCATTTGCAATATCGAAATACTCGTTCCATAAAAAGATCCTTATGAAGTGGTGCTACTTGGGTTATGATCAATGTTATCATAAGCTCCAAACGGTGGAAATGCCACTTCGCAAATTCTCATGACACAAGACGCATTCTTCGTTTGCGTGATTTACAGTTACCTGACACAAAGCCGATGTTATTTTCATTATTCTATTAGGTGACACAGACAGTCCTAAATTATGTAATTCAGCAATTATAGAGCTCTTTCTTGATCGCTCATAAACTGATAGACCTAAGTACAACGGTAGTCGCATCTCCTGATGTTTAAGATTACGCTTCATTTCACCTTTGGGCATTTGTTTGTGATAGTTAGAAATTATCAGTTGGCATATAGTCAAAACTGCTTGCGTTGCTATACAGTTATTTCATACTAGAGATCCGTACAGTATCTTATTTATTATAGCAACGGAAGCTGGTGGAATTGATAAATCTTGGCAGTTTTCCTCAAACTTGCCGGAAAATGAAAAAGTCAAAGCATCAATTTCTTTTCTCAAATCTTCAATAAATTTCATGTAAGCGATAGCGTCATCATCACCTTTTTCAGATGTTGAATTGTTTGAAAAGTTAGTACAACTTTTAATAAGCTGATATTAATTCCCAACTTTCACAAAAATCAGTTGAGGAAAGTGGGCTTCAATCCTTTTGCTTAAACGAGATGCATGTACTTGAAGATAATCATCGCCTTCCAAGCCTAGCAGTTGATTTAGTCTGTCATCATACAGCCGAGTTAAGTCGCTTAGTTCAAATATGGAATCTATTTCTTCAGTGTCAAGTTTCTCTTGAATAAAGGCAGTCAGTTCAACAAAAGCTAATTCTGAGCACAAGTCTTTGGTTTGCTCATGAGAATCTTTGGTTGACCTAGAACGCTTGAAAAGACATCGTTTATAATATTTCACTTCTTGGGAGATCAGGTCTGCAGGACCGAGTGCAACTAACGTTTGCGACGAAGCTTTTGCACGAATTAGGGCTTCACCTTCGAACGTTATCACCTGATGTAAAGGTTCATTCCATGGTTCACCTTTTCTACACAAACAACATATGTTGGCGAATGTATTCAGCTGTGTAACAGTTGATCGGGTCATACCATATAACGTCCTTCGCCCTCAGTGGAGGTAGAACAAGATGTTGCAGGTGATACAATACTTTGATTATTATTAGCTTTTTTGCTAGCCCTTTTGTGAGCTCTTTCAAGTTTGGTCGCATTTAATTCGAGCGGGCAGGATTTGTGCCATTTTTCCCTTCGATTAATAAAAGTATTCTTAATTCCATTTTCTTCGTCCAAGGCCTCAAAAAAGACAGCGGCTGGAAGCTCCCATATTTCATTAAATTCTACAATATTATTAGCAAGTGTTTCATATCCACTGTTTCGCATACTAATATTTTTATTTAGCTGTGGATTTACAAGGGTTTCAACGGTTTCCATTTGACAAAGGCAACATTTTGTCCAATCAATGGATTTTGGTGTTATCTGTTTCAAAGTCTCAGCTGAAGCAATTTTAATTTTTTTGCCGACCTCATATTAATCGTTCAAATACTCCATTTATCTCTGTGAAGAATATCTACCACAGAGCTAGTTCTGAAAATAAATGTTTCGAGGTTCCAACAATCCGCAGCGACGTAGATGTTTTACCCCACTCGATCGCTAGTTGCGCTTTTGTTTCCTGCGCGTAGTCTGGCTGCGCATTTTTTCTTGGAATAGTTGCGCTTTTGTTTTCTTCGCACTAGGCTTTTGTTTCATTTGTGCTTGGCTTTTTTTTCTTTGCGCTCGACTTTTGTTTCTTTGGAATCGAAAGTGTGAAATTGAAAGATAACTAATTCACATCATAGACTAAAGGACATAAATAGAGGCAGTAGCGGTTCTACAAAATTAAATTATACATCGAAAAAATATACACGTGAGGACTCTACAAAATCATATTATTGATAAAAATGAGTATTTTAATGTTTTACTCAAGACAGTTAAAAAAGCATTGTGTTATAAAAAAGTATCGAATATCAAAATATAATTTTTAAAGAAAAAAATAACAAAAGCGGCAAACAAAAAAAACAGAAAAAAACGTTAATACAAAAAAAAAACGAAAACAGGTTTTCAGAAATTATTTTCGAAAATATTGATTTTTTGAGAAAATGGTTTAAACAAAAGTTGTTTATTTTCGTGAGTTGCATGTTTTTTGTTCTATACATTTTCACGATAAAATCAATATTTTCTGAGAAAAAGTAGGAAGAAATTTTTTTGTTAAATAGCCGCCATTTTGAATTCTAAGGGAAATTTTGAGTGGCTCCACTTCTTAAAACGTTCTATAATATACCACCTAAAACTATGCAAAAGGCCAACCCATCAGTAAAAAGTGCAGTTCTCTCCATTATTCATCAGTTGTACCTCACTGGCTATAATTACAGTACAAAGCAGTTTTATGGAAAGTTTAAGCGTGATCAAATTATTATTTAAGAAATTATTCATGTCTAAAGTCGCCAGTGGCTCAGCGTCTCACGCACGGTCTGTATAGCGAGAGTCCCAGCTGTGATTCTTAGTACAATTCACCGGCGCCAAGGATAAAAAATAATCAAGTGATCAGGTAATATCAAAAAAACTTTAGGAGAAGAATAAGCTCACTTTTTCGAACTTTCACTTATACCAATTCCACGAATTTAAGGCATTGAAAAATTCGCGGAATACGGAATTCGGTGATCAGCTATTAAATGTTTATGTTTTGTGTCTTTTTGTTTTGTTTGCCTCAAAACAAGAACCATTCTGTTGTACATGATGCAAAATAAATACACAGTAAACCCCAGGAATAAATTCTATCTTCACATTGGATAAAAACGCTGGAGCACATTCATCCACTCAAAGATAAAATTTATCTGGCAAAGGATAAAAATTTATCTGACAAAAATATTTATGTCACGTGCATGACATCTGTCAAGCGACACCTCGATTTAACCTAACACCTCCCTATTGAAAGAATTTTGGGGGAAATTACTCGTCTAATTTTCGAACAGGATTTGCACGAAGAAATCCGCGAGGATCAATCGCCTGACTTGCGGATTTTCTGGAGAAATTTAAAAATCCTCGCGGAATTCCTCGTGTTGATCGTGTCCGAAAATTACACGAGTATTTCCCCCAGGATTTTTTCAACAGGGAGGTGTTTGACATCGAAGTGTCACTTGACAAATGTCATGCATGTGACATAAATATTTTCGTCAGATAAATTTTCATCTTTCGTCAGATAAATTTTATCTTTGAGTGGATAAATGTGCTGCAGCGTTCTTATCCCATTTGAAGATAGAATTTATTCCTTGGGTTTACTGTGTACATTATGCAATATTATTTATTTATAACACTTTGATGTTACCTATTGTTTGATTAGTTTTTATCATTGGCGTCGGTGAATTGTATTAAGAATAACAGCTGGGACTCACGCTATAAAGTCCGCGCGCGAGACGTTCAGCCGCATGCGACTTTAGACATACCTGTAAATAATTTCTTAAATAATACTTCGATTACGCTCAAACTTTTCAAAAAACTTTTGTACTGTAATCAACAGCTTTCTCGCTGGAAGTTTTTCGTTGCTTAAAATTCGCTAGCTAAACGAAAGGCTGGAAGCTAGAGAAGTCCGATATGTGCCTTTATTCGATCGGGCAGCTCAATTCTTTGCGTAGAAAACATATTTATACCTTTCTGAACAACTTTCCCACTGGAATTTTTTGCATGGTTGCTCAAAATTCGCTCAACTTCCCATGAGCTTGAAGATATTTTTATTATATTTATCATACCATTAAGCCAAATCCCTTTCGGGATAAGCGTAATTCGTTTGGTTCTAGCCGCGTTATACTACCGATTATCAAGAAATTTATGTGGTAAGGGTAAGTGAGGGATGTGTAGGATAAGGGATAGATTAATGCATGATTTATGTAATGTCTCAGACAAAATCCATAACTTTCGTTTAAACAAGAATGTTCATCAGTTATTTACTCCAGCGTTTGTAGAACATCATAAAGATTATTTACTGAGAATTCCATAAAAAATTCCAAGGTAAGGCGAGTTAAAGTAAAAAAAGGCGGAAATTTTCTTTCTAAAAAACGGAGTTTTCGGGTTTATTTCGAAAATGGAAGAAGTTACAACTTTTTTGTCCAGGGAAAAGAGATGCGCAGTTAAATTTCCTAGAAGACTATATGGATTAAAATGAAAATTTGAAACTTGTTTGAAAAGTGTTCGGAGTCCTACTTCATTCAGCGCGAAAAATGTATAGGAGGTTATAGAATTCGGCCCTTCATTTATAAAGAGATAAATTTATCATCGAATTAAAATGCCTGCAATTTAGCTACTGTAACTTCAGTGTACTATTTCGTACGCTATAGCGAGTCCTCTCGCGACACTATAATAAGGGTGCTGGATTATTGTGAGTCCCCTCACCTGACAATAAATCGTAATTCCAAAAGAAAGTACTAATGCCACCCATCCAGATTTAGATTCAGAGTCGAATACTGAAGAAGAGTCAGCTGATGAATGTGAAGTTCTTGCTCTTTCTAGTAATTATTTTATTTTACTATTTACTATTACTATTTACTATTTACTATTTTACTATTTACTCTGGCAACCCAATTTATGAGAGGCGAAGGGACTCACAATAATCTAGCACCGAGTAACCATTTTTAGCCGAATCCGTCGAAATTTTAAAATCTTTGCCAACGTATTGTGTCCGCCATTTTGAATTTAAAAATTTCAACTCAAGATTCGTAAGCAGCGAACCCGAAAAGCCGTGATTAACTATTTTCAGCCAAATCCGATGACATTTAATGAAAATCTGCGCCGCCATACTATGTCCGCTATTATATTAATTTTTTGACTGCAGATTTGTAATCAACGACCCCAAAAACCCCCAAATCCGTGGACTTTTTGAATTTCGGACAAATAAAATCCGTGAAATAGTAAAATACAATAATTCGCAATTTACTTGAATTTATCTAACATTAGGCTTACATTTCATTGCCTGTTAACTACACTCATCTCGCGATTCGTGGCCATCCCATTTCTGACCAGCCTCACGGTTGTTTACGCTTGAATGCTTCTGTCTCCCCCCTGAGCGTCCCTTGACCGCCTGGACTCAAGGTCTTCGCTCGGTCAGTCAGCGACGTATTAAATATCACGACTCTCTGCGCATATAATTTTGTACGTGCCGGATTCAGAGATTATATATGCGACCCTGTGTGTTTAAATTTTTAATAGCCTCCGATTTGTGGCCAACCAGACCTGAAGCTGGCCACGAATCGCGAGATGAGTATATTTTGACAAAAAACTCATCTATACTGATGAAAAAAAAAACGATAAAACAATTTAAGAAAACTGAATTTGTGGGACAGACTTAACATTCTTTAACAATCAGCCGATAAATCATTTTAAGCTCATTTTCCAGTTCACGTAAGTCCCAACAGCCTAATATTTGGGCAAAGCCAAAAAAAAATTACCACATCTACTTTGACTTATCTAGATTGACAGTACAACATTGCTTTTAAAAATATCTTATAGTGACTTTTGGCCAAATTTTTCCGTCTTCTGGCCCTCTGTGAAATGGTCTGACTGAGTACAGCGTCAGTAGTCAATTTTCACCTAGGCAGTTGTCCTGATTAGCCGCCGGCTAAAAGTGGAGCCAATTGGTAGAACATCGCCTGACTCTCATTTCAGTGTCTGCATGGATGGAGGCTAAAGTATTGAAAATATACAAATCAATTATTTTAAAAAGTGAACAGTTCAAAACAAAACGTTCATCTTTAACTGACAGAGATTTTGTTTTTTTCAAAAATTTACTAAGTCCGAAATTTATGCGATCGTACTAAATCTCGACCAAGTTTATCCTCAATGCGAGTCAATTCTGTAACGAATAGGTCAATTTATGCCGAATCGTTTATCGCATTCCGACACACATTCACACGTGTTTTTCTCACTCGAGGTTGCCAGCTGCTGTAAATGATCGCAGCTGAGCTGTCATGTCGGACCACGCACAAACGCATACCTGTATTTATCCTCGCCATACATGCACGAATTTAGACTTCTGCTAAACCTAAACCCGAAATGAGGGTAACCCTTGTGTATTTTCTTTTGCAGCGCCGATAATCGCATCTCACTGCCGGACTGACAGACGTCTGAGCTGATCAAATTCTTCGTCTTCATCTCTTTTTTGATCCCTACATTGTTGGAACTTGACGTCAACACTTCAAGACTGATTCGAACATTACCTTCGAAAAGTCTAATTCTTTCACCTAGCTGATCATTTATTAAAGAACAAGTCACTTGCAGTTTGAAATTGGGTCCAAATAAAAGACCAAGGATCTATGGAAAGAATATATTTCCCTTCAGTAACTGGAACCACCTCTGGAAGTGAATAAAGGACACCTACTCATTGTCATTAACAGTGTCGAAAGAATCAATGTCGATCCCTCACCACATATCACGAGCTCTACCCTGACAATTTCAAAAAAGAAGAAAGAAAACTCTCAAACTGAAAAACTGCGAATGTGTGGAACGAGAGGAAGAGATGGTTCTTTTCTCAAGTTGGACATCGGGTAGATGATACTTCAAGAATGAGGCGAAAGGGGGAGCTTTAAGATCCGAAAATGGATTGGCTGCCTCTGCTCAGGTAGCCAAAACAGACACAGAAGAGGAAGAAGAGGTAATAGGAAAAATAACGTGATCATTTGTGTACCCGTGTATGTACATATCTTGTGTTGCACCTAAGAAGCGAAAAATTGATAAGGCGAAAACAATCTAAATATATCTCAGAGAAAGACTGAATATAGGGATTGTGCATTTATCACATATCCTTGTCAATCCTCTTTGTGAAGTCGCCTGCACTCTACCGCATAAATGTGCTTTATTGAGGTGTGCATACATATCTCACGAGAATGATGCCCGAAGACGTCTTCGTCGAGAGTGCATCCCCTCTACATGATACCTGTTGCCGATAGACATATTACATACATAAGACATATACAAATAAATGCAGATAAATAATATAAATAATATTCATACCACATGCATGTATATACTTATGTATCCTAAGGCATGCAAGTCTATATTTATATATAAATATTTAATCCCTGTGAATATTGTTCAAGGACATTACTCTCTCTAAATGTTATATGAGTTTTGGGAAATCTGAATCTGATCTACAAAGGGGAAAACAAAGGAAGAAAAAGTATTTTTGAAGCTTTCGCTGAAAGTGTGATGGTGTTGTGAATTTGTAAATAAATGGGATCGAAAAGGGAAAATGAAAATGTGAAAACGTGTAGTTGCAGCTGTGTTCGTACATGTCGGTGACTGGTTCTGGGCAAAGCGGAAAGCCCCCTTAATCGGACAGAATGGGTTGTGGGCAGAGCAAGATTGGTAACATCTATCCAAAGAATAAGAAGAACAAGAGTAACTCCAAGAAAAATGGCGACTCCATACGTGAGTATTGACTTTCTTTCACTGACACGTACGGGATAGTAAATGGGGGACGTACTGAAGGAGAATTATTGTACAAGTTTTCTGCTTACAATTAGTAATTGTATACAGAAATACCTGAATGGCCCTTGCTGGAAGTAAAAGGATAGAAATCCTATCAATTTTAATAATTTTCTATCTCTAGGGTAGAAATGGATAAGGAAAATTGATCCAAGCCTATCCCTCGTCTTCAAATTAATTGATGTTATAGTTGTTGACCAGATATCTATAAGTGATTATATTTGATGTTACTTAGTTTTTTTGTCTACTGGCCTCATATCAATGTTCAAATATTGATTTTTATTCATAAATTGTGAAAAATTTCTCTGTACCTCCTTTGGGGAGTCCAATTTAAAATTCCCAGCTTTCTTGCCCGCACGAGACGTTGGAAAGGGGTAGGGGGTTGAACAACATTATTTCTGTGACCAGTCACAGGGGCGCTTTTTCGCCCCCCACGAGACGTTGGGAAGGGGTAGGGGGTTGAACATCATTGTTTCTGTGATCAGTCACAGGGGCGCTTTCTTGCCCCCCACGAGACGTTGGAAAGGGGGAGGGGGTTGAACAACATTATTTATGTGACCAGTCACAGGGGTGCCTTCAGGCCTTTAGTATCATAGGTAAGTGGAGCGAAAGGAACGAAGGAACGAAATTATAGACGAAACGTAACCTCCCACCTGTCACAACATGCAAAGGATGCAAAGCACATGCAAAGTAAAAACAAAAGTAAATTTGTTTGACTCCAGTGATTTTTCTCAATTGTTCACAGCTATTTATTCCAAAATTTCGGTACAAATAGCCGATTCAACGTTCTGAGCTATTAATCACAAAATTTCTTGATTAATAGCCTATTTAACGATCTGGGCTATTAATCACGAAATTGCGTGATGAATAGCCCAGATCGTTGAATTGGCTATTAATCACGAAATTTCGTGATTAATAGCCTTTCAAGAACTGCCTTTTAAGAAATAGATTTCATTTTTCGTCAAAAATTATCCCAAATATGAAAGATACAATGTAAAGCGAAATAAGACGAAACATACATCCTGGAAAATGGCCAAATTATGAAGTTGCATATTAAAGTTATTTGAATAAAACACAATTATTGTAGTCTTATTGCAAAGTCCATCTACCTACTGAAAAATTCACCGAAATATGCCCTGGTTTATTAATGAATTTGCTTAAATAATTCACAATTGTTGCCTAGCTGCGCTAATAATCACAGTATTGCTTTATTGAATTTGTTAGAGTAATACAAAATTCTTGTCTAAATGCGAAGTATCATAGCAAAAAGTCATTGGTGTAATATTTAAGGTTGTTCATGCTAGAAAACCGAAGCTTATATGCTGAGAAGCGGCCAAATTATGCATTTGTTTATTAAATTTGTCATAAACAATTAAGATTTAATGTTTAACTTATTTTAATTGTAAGTTAACATTATCCAACTTCCATTTCCTTTTTAAAATACGGGTCCAATATATTTAAATATCACGAATGAAGAAGATATAACTCTTATTTACTAATTTTGTTTATAACAATTTTAAAAACATTTTTATTTGACTTCTACCACTGGACGTCATTGTCAATGAGTTTCCGTTTCGAATGGGGCCATTCAGATGGAAATTGTGGGATGAGAATTGATATGTCCATACGCACATTATTTGCCCCACTGCGCGGCGTGTATGACATGAGACGTAATCTTACGTTCAAGTCGTGCCAGACTGTGTAATTTTGATCCGAAAAGGTTCAAATATGGCTATTTTTTTCAGAAAATATTGCTGTACAATTTTCGCAAGAACGATTTTTTTTTAAATTTGTATCTTTCAAGTTACAGGAACAAATGTGAAAAAAACGAACTTGTGATATAAAAAACTGGATTTTAATCATGATTATAGAAGCACAGTAAACCCCAGGTATATTTTTTATCTGAAATGTTATAAAAGCGCTGCAAACAGTTACAACTACATTTATCCGCCTCCAGATAAAAATTTTCCAACGTCGAATACACAACTACATTCATAACTTTCTGTGTAGTTGTCAACTGTTTGCAGCGTTTTTATCCAACTCCAGATAAGAAATATTTGTGGGATTTATTGCGAGCAAATAATGATTTTGAATGACTTTAAATGTTTAAGTGAGGTTTATTCAAGTGTTCCTAATACATTTCTACAAGAATTTGAAAGAATTTATTAAATGTAAGGTATTTATTCACCTTTAATTGAAGCTGTACAGCTACATTTACGCCGCGATGTTTGCAGCAGTTTTTCGCATGGTTCCCCCTCCTCCAAATTTAAAAATCGTACATATTCATTCTCTGATCTCTGCACAATAAAAACATCGATTGAAACCAAAAATAGCGAATAGAACGCGAGTGGTCGGTCTTTCGATTTCTAAGCGACTTTTCGGTGGTAATCCGCTCGCTTAATTGTACTAATTATTTTTATTCAACTATTGGCACTTGAAATTACTTTAAGATATCTTCAGGCGACGCCTACGTTGAGGAAGCGTCTTCAAATTTTTTTAAGTGTTTTTTTTTTAATCCTTACACGTATGGACCACGTAAACGACGATTTTTTTAATATCAAAAACTGTTCCAGACTATTTTATTGAACTATCGAGACCTGAAATCGCGTTCAGATATCCATTAAAGCACACACTTACCCGACCCCAAGGCCTTCAGGATAATAATAATTGTTATACCATAATAATTATTAATAATAATTCATTGCAATAATAATTAATAACAATAATAATGATTATTGTACTTCTGTGATGAGAAATCACGACTTCCATGCATCATATGGTATACATTGAAAATGTAACCCCTATACTTAATTCAGAAGCTTTTCATAATGTCGGGGGGAGGTATGCTTCAATGGATATCTGAAAGGGATTTCAGGTCTCGCTAGTAAAATATTCGGTATCAAGAAATCACGATATCCGTGCCTCATATGTGTAAGGGTTAAAAATAAAACCCCTTGTTCTGAAGTAGAAGACTGCTCCTGTACAGAGATGTTTTCTGAGAGCATCCTGGAGAGATTTCAGGTTCCAGTAACTTGATCAGAAAATCTGCTGGAGATATTTGCTGCTCAGAAATCGGAATTTCTATGTCTCATCTCTCTAAGGGTTGAAAAATCTACTCGTCAAACAAATTCAAAGTCTTATCTTGAATATAGGTGTTCACTAAGATTTTAAAGTGATTTCATATGTCAATATTGAATTAAAAAAATTTTTTACCATGAAAAATCGCATTATCTAAACTTTATCGTAATGGGGGTTCCAAAAAATCAACCCTCAAAATTTTTTTAATGAATACGCGTTTTCGATGGATTTTTTTTTTTTGGATAAAATATAACTCAAAAGATGGTCTTAATTTCACAATCCCACATAATGCGATACTCACTGACAGTGTGTAGGAATGTTTAAATAAATTAAGGTGTCCAAATAATAAGATTCTATCTCGAGAGACGAACTCGGGAAGCTTCGGAATAACATATGGGTCATTTTTACATAGTTTCAAATTTTGACCATGGTACAAGAATTGGTTATGTATTTCCAAGTACCAATGTATGATTGACGGGAATGGTATTGTCCGAATATTCACATTGCAGACAAAGCAACAATAATGAGATTAAACATAAGAGCCAAATGTATCTGAATTATTAATATTTTCGATATTATGGCAGACACGACCAATTTCCGCACATATTTTAAATAATAATGTTTGATTTTGAATTATGTTAAGTAGTTATATGCAAGTAGTCAATACGTTTGATTGCTAGAAATCTAGAAAAGAAGTGTATTAATACAAAAAAAGAAATACACACAGAATGCAAGTGCACGACACGAATAAGATTCTCAAATTACAAACATGTTTTCTTACCTTTTATCGTTCTTTGTCAGCCGAATTTTCGCAATTAACAACGTTATTAACGTATTAACCTCGTTTTCAATTAACCAATTAATCACGTGAAAACAAATGATAAATTCGCATTTTATTACTGAAAAATACAATGAAAACTCGAGTGAAAACTACAGGACATGAATGAAGTGAATTTCACAGACACACATATATTTGTAGTTGATTCAGAATCAACCTATTCAGATTATTCCATTTTTCAAATCGAAAAAAAGTAATAATCCAAACAATCACACATTTCTAAATATTGCTAATTTCATAAACATCCTTCGATCAATATGAAAAAAAAAGATATCTTTTGATAAATTAAGGTAAACATTTATGTCTCAATTAAAAGAAAACTTAATGGTATTCATAGACAACCCAGCAGATTGGAACTAATCTCGAGCTTAGTGTTTTGAGTTTTTTGATAAGATCGAAATGATATCTACTTTCTTGTGAACTCTTTTATGCATCAAAAGCAGAACACAAAAAATCTCACAAATCATAATTGTAGACTTTCAACTACCTCCTCTTCGGTATATTAGAGATAAAGGTACACTATTGAAAATTTCTGTTGGAACTTTACATTGAATGTATTAGGAAGTTTATTTCCGGGACGTAAGGTAACGCTCCAATACATGATATTGTAGTTTTCAAATGCTGGTATTGCAATAGTGACATATATGTATTGTCATATTGCTATACATGTAATATAATGTTGCGGAAGAAAGTTTTAAAAAAAAAAAATCGAAATTCACAGGCACGGAGAATCGAACCCTAACCGCCAAACTCGCAGTCGAATGCCTTACGCACTAGATTAGCAAGGTACAATGCTTATCTTACTTAAGTAGAGGGTCACTCATTCGTTAGACGGGCTAAAGTGAGTGTTAAGGCAAAATTACAATACCGGTATTGTAGCGTGAAATTGCAATACTAGCATAGTAACCGGCGCGTATTCTTCGAAATTGCAATACACGTATTGCAATTTTACCTTCCAATACCGCTATTGTAATTTCGCCTTATACTCGTATTGTGAAAGTGTGGCAAAATCCCAAAGATTTTTAACAGTGTATGACAAAAGGAAAAAAGTCGAAATTTTTCTAGAGTGGCAGAGAGTATAAAAATATAGATAACCAACAAAATCGGAATTTTTCAGGGAAGCGAAAACCAGTTCTGTAAAATTAAAATCACCATTTAAAGATAAAACAAAAGTCCACTTCTCAGATGCATTATTGCTGTATTGAGACCAAAAACTTCAAATTAGAAAACGTTATCCAGTTTCGAGGAAATAGATGTGGAAGCTGACAATCTTAAAGTGAAACTGACCACAGATTAGAGCAGGCTATCGGCTACGAATTGCGATAAAAATGTCTTCTTTAGTTTGAATAAAAAATAAAAACTAACTGCCGAAATGTTGAGTTTCCGAATTCAGTCAAAAAATGTTTGATGTAAAAAATTTAGCCAATTCCGTGTAATTGTCCAAGAATTCTCAGGTTACAATCAGTGTTTTTGAAAATCGGCTTTTGGCATTGATCAAAAATCGAATTCTCATTTTCTTACAAAAACAAAAATTTGCTCTCGAGATATGGGGATGATGAAGAATAATAACAAATAACTGCAGGCAAACAGACACTTTCGTAAAAGTCGTTTTTCTTATACCTTTTTATTTAGAATGAGAATGTAAAAAGAAGAAACAATAAAGTGACATGGTAATCATACTTTGTTTTCACATTCCCGTCCTAAATGAGAACGTATTATAGTTTAGATTGATGTAAAAATTGACTCCGCCGGATTTCATTAAATGTCCATGTTTTGAAACCCGAGTCAGAAAAAACGGGTTTTACGAAACTGTCTGCCTGTGTCTCTGTAGTAATAGTATATGTTGTATTTGTAACGTCCATATAGATCAATACAGGTAGAGAGGTAGGGACTTAGCATCATGTCTGAAAATCCTGTTCGGATCATCCATATCAGTAGAAATTCTGTCTGGAATTCCGTATAGATTACATATTTGTAACATCCGTATATGTACAGGCAGAGACTGAGCGTGATGCCCGAAAAATCCTGTTTGGATTATCTATACAGAAACCAGTGGAAGTTCTGTTTGGAATTCCATATAGATTACATATATTTGTAATATCCATATCAATCCATATAGAGGTAGGGACTGAGCGCGAAGTCTGAAAATCCTCTTCGGATCATTTATATAGATACCAGTAGAAGTTCTGTTTGGAATTCCAAATAGATTAAATATTTGTAAAATCCTTATAGATCCATACTGAGGTAGAAACTTAGCGCGATGTCTGAAAAATCTCGTTCGCAATATCCATATAGAAACCAGTGTAAAAATTGTGGTTCATTAATTTTAATATAAATATGCAGCATATATTTTTCTTGACAATATAAATATAATAATACAATATGAGTGAAGTTTATGTCACTATATGTATCTCGGTTATACAATATACTCAGTGCATTGAATGTGCAAAAAACTATTTCTTGTCATAAATATGGGCTTCGATCATATACATTTCACACAATGAGCTTATTATATGAAACCTATTGTAACGTAGATACATACCAAGTCGTTTGTATTAGCTTCACTCATATTTTCTTACTACTTATATTATCAGGAAAAATCTTCTGCCTAACGGGAAAATCTAGTAAGTGACATTTGCCATAAAGATTATTTTCCTGTGTATGTAAACCCGAAAATAATTTCTATGACAAATGGCACTTACTAGGTTTTTCCTTTCGACAGCAGAAATATAGACTACATATTTGGTATTGAAATTATTGAACCGAAACAAATTCTAATCATTGGAAATTTTCAGTTACAATATCTGAAAATTACTAAAGTGTAACAGGATTTTCTGAAACATATGCGACTAAAGCTTTATGCAATTATCGTTTCTGAAATTTCCGTTTCTGTCGAGTAAAATTTAGTACGGTTACTACGAGTACATAAAGCTTTAGTTACGCGTCTCTAAAAGTTCCTACAGAAATTCCTAATTACTGATCATTATAACTAAAATCCAGATCGAAGTAAAAAACTGAGACATGCCTCTTTGTAATATTTATGACCTGAAAGAAGAATATTTTATTTTTTCTAAAGTTTTACAGATCATTGAAGATTGCAATAAATACACTGAAGCCTTCATTTAAACTTCCTCCGTTTATGTTGTTTCTAGAATTTCGGTCGCGGATGAGGGGTTCCAAGGGGTAGAGGGAGAGGTGTTGTGTTGAGGTGTCGTGCAGCGAAGTTGAGCAGTTTCGTAGCCACAAAGCGGGCAGTTCGAACACTTGCGTACATATTTCGCATTTATGTTTAAATACATGCGGAAAATTCTTTTTTCATTAATTGAGCTTCATTATTAATACATGTTCATCCTTTATAGTAAAAAAAATCTACATTTATACAAAATACAGATGATCAATATTATGTATTATTAAGAATAATGATGTTATTTTGTCGACCAGGATAATAAATTAATTAATATTTTGATGTTAGTGTGTCGATTACTGGTCAAAATTATTTTTGGAGAAAATGAGAAAAAATCTACC
>JAUMHM010000086.1:7437834-7451669 GCA_032362435.1 Melikaiella ostensackeni
AGTAATCGATACAAGAACATCAAAAATATTAATTAATTAATTACCCTGGTCGATGAAATAACATCAATATTTTAAAAGGTTTATAATATTCATGATGAATTTTCAAGAAAAAAAAAGGTAAATTTTGAATATGAGAGCTGAGTTTTCATGCCAAGAAGTCAAATTTTTTGAAAAACAGTTGACTTTTGAGATCGAAAAGTGAAATTTTCAGCAATAATTCCTCAAATGAAATAGGCAAAGTCACAATTTTAATTTATTTACTCAAATTGAATGACAATTTACGATGTATAAGAGTTTCTTGATTGCTGCATAGCTCTCAGACGATAATGATAGGTGTAAGTAGTAAGTCTTAGAACCCTCTTCATCCATAGAAAAATCGTTATCAATGAGAAAAGTATTATTTAATTAAGTGAAACCTTAAGTTTTTTCTTTTTTTTTTCAATTTCAGTAACAATGCGTGATGTTTCTGGATTTCTCTATTGCTGCATAGTATTCGGAGAATAATTTTAGTTTTGGATACTAATTTTCAAAACCCTTTCCATCCAGAAATAAAGGCAAACAAAAAAGTCGACCAGCTTTTTTACTGAACTTATCAAACGAGCCTCGTATATTAGTTTGTAAACCTGGGTACAAGACTTCTGCTGTGGGCAAAAACTTTTGCCGTCAAAGTTTTTATTGTATCTTTTGTCGTTTTTCTAAAATTTAAATTTTATTCTAATGATATTTTTCGCGATTAAAATGAAACGTATGCATCTTATCAAAAAATAATATGAAGAAAAGATATTAATCTTTTTGAGATGAACAATTTCGTTTGGTAAGATTTTATCGTGCCTTATAGTTTGGTTGAAAAACGGAGTTTTTCATTTTTGCTACAATTTTTCACATTTTCAACAAAAAGTACGCGTCTTATCAAGAAAACGCTTCAAAGTAAACTTTTATATATTTTTTCTTCGTATCTCGTACAGTGTTGATGCAAAATATAATTTCTGATTGAGATGAGAATGTAAAAAAAAAGTGTACTACTGGCATTGCTACCAAAGATAAATCGGCTGGAAGTTGACAGTCGGCACTGAAACGGTGCTAGATTCTGACGTAGCCAAAAATAATAAGAAAATACTGTTAGAAAATAATTTTCGATAAAGCACACACCTTATTTGCAAACATGCTATTTATATACATATAATCAATCGACAGTTGTAATTTTTAACGCTTATATAAGCACTAAAATTTCGATTGCACGCTGGGGGACTCGAACCTACGCATAAACCTATAACTAACGCTCGCTAGTCAAGACTCTTAACCATTATGCTACCACGCAAGTTGAAATCTCTTATGAAAAACCAAAATGCACTTTTACGCACGTAAGTACTTGATCATTGTGATCTTGTAAACTATATTCTTGAATGAGTCAACTACCATGAATATTTTTTTTACAGTCTCAAAAATTCCGTTTCGAAAAATATCAACACATTTCGACAAACATTGACATTGTGAAATTAATCAATTTTCGAAAATCAAAATATTCCAAACTTTGAAATTTCCCTCTGCACTGGGATAGTACTAAAATAGTTACGAGTCACTATTTGTATAACATTTAAGTCGAATTTAAGCCAGTACTCGGATTCTGTACTAGGACAGTACTATGCCAGTACCATGCCAACCCTCGGCAGAACTCCTTAGTTGCTGCTAGCCAGAACTCGAACTTTCTACTGGAGCAATACTATGCCAGTACTACGCCGACCCTCGACAAAAGCACTAAGTCAGTTGCTAGGCAGCACTCACACTCTATACTGGGGCACTTCTATGCCAGTACCACGCTGAGCCTCGGAGGAACTCCTAGGAAAATTGCTAGCTAGAACTCGGACTCCGTGTTGGAGCAGTACTATGCCAGTGCTACGCCAACCCTCGACAGAAGCTCCAAGTTGGATGCTAGACAGCACTCGCACTCTGTACTGGTGAAGTACTACGCCAACCCTTGGCAGAAGTCCTAAGTCGACTACTAGCAGAACACGGTCTCTGCACTGGAGCAGTACTATACCAGTACCACGCTAACCTTCGGGAGAACTCCTAAGTCAGCTGCTAGCCAAAACTCGGCCTCTGTACTGGAGCAGCACCATGTCAGTACTACGCCAGCCCTCGACAGAAGCCCCAAGTTATATGCTAGGCAGCAGTCGCTTTCTGTACTGGTACAGTACTAAGCCAGTACCGCGGCGAACGTCGGCTGAACTCGTAGATCGGCTGCTAGCAGAACCTGGTCTCTGTACTGGGACAGTACTATGCTAGTACCACGCTAACCCTCGGAAGAACTCCCATGTCAGTTGCTCGCTAGAACTCGGACTTTCTACAGGAGCAATACTATGCCAGTACTACGTCGACCCTCGAAAGAAGCCCTAAGTCGGTTGCTAGGCAACACTCGTCCTCTGTACTGGAGCAGTACTAAGCCAGTACCGCGGCAAGCGTCGGCAGAATTCCCAGGTCGGCTGTACGCCAGCACTTGGAGTGATTTCTGGTTTAAAACTGGCACGGTACAATTCTATTTTTAAGGTGCGGCATAAGTCCGACTTTTTCACCTCTGCAGGTATTTTTGACAGCATTTCTTCGACGGTTTTTCTTATTTGTTAATAATATTATGATTTTCAAATTACACCAGACTTACATGCACAATCAAGAAAAGCTATGCTGGTGAAGAGCAGAATAACGATCTTCATTTTTTCTGGATAAAAAATAATAGAGAACTGAAAACTGATTTTGGGAGAATTGAATCAGCGGTTTATATACTCAGTTGAAGGTTTACAGGCCATTATAAAAGTGAACGTTTATTGTCTGATTGCAGAGCTTTACTCATTCTTTTTAGTAGTGTGGAGATGGAAGATCGTTGTTGTTAGACTCTAGAATTTTTTATAGCTACTCAATTCACTACCCGTAGGAGCGTCAGAATTTTTAAAATTAACTATCGATTTATCATCTATACTAAGGTAGTTTAAAAATACATGTTTGTTCATGCCGTATGGCAATATTATGATTATGAGGGTGAAGAAAGGCTTCCCTAATTATTCAAAATTTTTTTAAAATATCGAGTGCTTCATGCAATACTGAATCAAGTTCAAGTAAGTCCGGATAAAAAAAAACAAGTTACCGTTATTCCGTATAGAAAATCAGGTGAGAGCTGCTCTGTATATGGAATCGAGTCCATTTTAATCCATTTTGACGCTTCGATTTTTAGCGATAAAATAAACAAAACCAAGCCGCCTTACAGAATGAAATAAAATTTCAAGGAACTCTTGGCAATATCTATTATTGTATAACATTTTTCAATATTCAATTACGTGCTACGGAACGGTCTGATTGTTTATCTTATTGCGAAAAATCAAGCTGTCAAAAAGTGGACTTGATTCCATGTACAGAGCAACTCGAACCGGATTTTCGATACGGAATGTCAAAGGCATTTTTATTGAAATCGGATTTTTTGATATCGACTTAAATATTCTACACAAGGCTGTCCCAGTAAATGCTATTTTCAAAATGCAATCAAGTGATCTGATAAGATTTCTTCGCCTAAATTGACATATGTCGTGCGGAAAAAGCCCTGTTTAGCCCTGATTGTTGACATTGGAGTCGGGCGGCTATATGTCTAAGGCCATTTTAGGCAAGAGCCTAAGTCGGACCTATATTGGAATTTCAGTGTGATTCCAACAAATTTTGATGCACATGCGGAGTACGGTGTCAATTATTTTTCGAACTCAAGATTCTTTTGTTTCTAGGGGCGGGTTTCGTTTCAATAGCTAAAAAAATGATTCGCTCCAAATTTTTGTCAAATCGGTTAACATTTACCCCTGGCATACACCCCCTGAATTTTTCCATATGGCTAACATGGCGAAAAGTGTGAAAAAATAAAAAATCCACATCATTTTCGAATTGGTGGACCCATAAAGGAGGACCACAAATAGTATTTTCTATAGATTTCAACAAAAAGGGCCCAATTAAATGCAAAAATCTTTTTGAGAGCTACAAAGCAAGTGCTGATATTAAAAGTTCAAAATTTTGAAAACACATAAAATGTCGACTATTTAGATTACGAAAAAAGTATTTATCTTCCCATTTTTCAAGGAAAGCCTCTCAAACTTGACACGATGAGAAAATTTATTTTTAGAAAGTATTCAATTTTGAAAAAATTTAAGATGGCCGCCGGTCAAATTTGCAAAAATATCTATTAGTAATCACTATGAATACAATATACATTTTTCGGAAAAATAAGTAGGTTTCGATATTGCTAGACGGTGGCCATTTTGTAAATATTTTTCTGCAAATAAACTTGTTCATCTTGTCAATTTTGGGGGGCATCTGTTGAAAGATCAAGAAATTCATCATTTTTCTAGAACTCTAACTAGCCGCCATCTTGGGATTTTTCAAAATTTCTACTGTCACGTCCTACTGTATAGTTTTTGAAAACAAATTACTTTACCTTGCCAAGTTTGAGAGGCTTCTGTTGAAAAACAGATGAATTAAATATTTCATTGAATTTTACCAGCCGCCATCTTGGATTTTTTCAAAATGTCGGCTGTCGCTGACTATTGCATAGTTTCTGTAAATAAACTTGCTCAACTTGTCAAGTTTTAGAGACTCTCCTTTAAAAAAGGAAAATAAATCATCTTTTTGCAATCTAAACAGCCGCCATTCAAAAATTTTTTCAAGATTTTGAATTTCAAATGTCAGTACTTGCAGTGTATCTATTAACGAAATTATTTTAATAAACTTGGGGCACATCGTTTTTTTTGTCATTGCAACTAGCCCCGCTCTTGGGAGCAAAAGAATTCATAAAAAAAATTTGACTACGTGTTCAAGGTTCATCTGAATGCGGAGTGTCTGTCTGAAAAAAAAGTTATAAATATTGTGACAAGTTGATCAGAAGGAAAAAAGGAAGTCTGATAAGGTGCTAGTCATGAATTCAAGTCACGATCAAGGCACTAATATTTTGTTTATTTTTGAATTTGTTATACATATCAACAACATATATATAATTATTAAAATGTGTGTTAAATGATGAGGTGACAGTTATTTACGCACTTTTTGTGACAAACAACATGTACAAATACACAAAACCAGTAATCCAAGTAAAACGTTTGACCGTTGACCGGTAGTTGACATACGATATGGGAAGTTAGCTTAAACGGTTCCCACAACCTCTCTAGGTGGCGACACATTATTCTACACTATCCCTGCTACAGATATCGACATTTAAAAATTAATGGCTGTCACCAACACAATATTCACACACTAAGATGATTATAAGCTATATTTTTCCACTAACGCCATTTTTCTACTCCCTAGGGAGTAGAGCGTGCGTTCTACTCGCTGGCATGAAAATGGGCCGAAATCATGGGATCCAGCTAGGACGACGACCAAAGTAATAACGTAACTCTCCCACATAAATGGTATCATTACCTGGCATTCGTACAAAAACGTACGGGTTATTAGATGCCGGTAATGTTTGACGATGGTAAGGATGAAGTGTTGCTGATAGAGTAGTGTCACGTCTTATTGTTACGAAGCAGCGGTTTTCTTCATGAAGATCATCATTCATATCAATTTCGTGACGAATGGCAAGCAGACTTGATGCTATTCCACTGCCATTAGGCATTCGTATATAAACCCGATGTACTGAGCTATAACTTAGATGTGGATTTCTAACCCAGAAAGGACCTCCAATGCGAGGCAGGTTTCTCAGAAATCCAGAAAAAACACGATCATCTGGTGTATGTATATAAACACGGGAATTCGGGTGATAAACAACTGGTGGATGCGCCACAGGTATACTTGCTGGACCTTATTTTATAAAAAACAAAAGAGAGAATGATGAAGTTTTTCTACGCCCCAGTGGAAAAGCCTTCTGACGCTGGTCTGGATCCAGACTAGACCGGCTAGATTCTAATCTGGCGCATATCAAACGGTCTGGTCTGGATCTGGTCTAGAATACTGATCAGCGCCAGATTTGGGTCAGGTTAGACATTAGACTGCTATGAAATTTGTCTACTAGAGACACTCAAAATAGCTATAAGTAAGTAGTAAGCAAAGAAAATATGGTGATTTAACCTCAAATTTTGCTGCAAGCAAGCATACGCGATAGAAAATTTTCTCGAAACAAATATGTTTGACAAATTTAATAGTTGATGCAGCATACAATTTTGTAAATATTACTACTAGTAGTTAATTAACAATTCTGTTCGCTTTTTCGGAAAATTTCCTAACCCTTATGCAGATCTTGCGTCAAATTCGCTTACAAGTGTGTAAACTACTAGATCCGGTTTTATGAGAAAAAAGCTCGCGATTTTCCCTTAATGTGATAACTTTTATCTATCAAATCCATTTTTCCCTGACGGTGTTTCTTATTTGCTAATAAGAACATTGAAATATAGAATAGCACTTACTTGTAAAATCAAAAAAAGCTATGCAAGCAAAGAGTAGGATCTGGATCTTCATTTTTCCTTGAGAGAGACACCGATAGAGATCGCAGTTCTAAAGTGAATATTCATTGCCTAAGAGGCTTTATATTGTTGATTTTAGATACCAGGAGATTTCATATCTACTTGATTTATACCCATAGAACCTTCAAAATTATACCAATTTTTCATATAAAATTAGGAACATGTACAACCCCAAAATCCAATCTCCTTTTGTATAGCTTTTAGAGTTTCGTAGCGAAGTGAGGGAAAGCAATGGTAAATGAGGGGAAAGGAGGGCAAGTAATGGAAAGTGAGGGGAAATGAGGGAAATTTACATGAGGGGATGAGGGGAAATTGGGTGGGAGTAAGGGGAAGCGAGGGGTGGAGATGATGGGGAATAGGAAGAAGAGAGGGGCTGGGAAGTAAGGGTAGGAAAGGCGAAATGAGGAAAAGTAAGGTGAGTGGGAGGGGAAGATTTGAATGACTTTATTAACGACTTAATGGACTACGAAACCCTCTCTTGTAGGCACCTGCCGCCTACTTTTAATAATTATTTTTGCATGTACACTTGACTTTTATGAGGCAGAAGCTTAACTGAGGTTCATTTAATGACATCTACCAAAAAAGTAACATATTTAAAAATTAGTTCGAAGGAAATCGTCTGTTTCCTCGACAAATGGTTCCCCCTCGGTTATTGCTTCAGTTACCCTACAAACCACGGACCCAATCGTGATTTTTCATATTTTTATATTTAAAAGCTCACTATTTTTTCACAAAAAATGTATGAATATTTGGTAGAAAAAAATTTTTTTACGAGTACTCAGAGGATAAAGATATTAAGTATGATATTAAGATATTACATAAATCCAGTATCAAGATTTTCAAGAACAAATATTTGGAAATCGTAAGCCGCATAATGTAGAAAAGTCGTTCATAGGGACCCTGACAATGTTTGATTAGTGCGCAGTCAATTGATAACACTTTGGTTTTGCGCGTTAGAAGAATATGCTTGACCCAATTCTTATTTTCATTTCCTTATTTTCGATTTGAGAATCAGTGTATGTTTTAGTGAAAGGACCGAAAGTAAAGTCTTTTGGAATATTGATTTTTGTGGGTTTTCTTTACACGCGTCACATACAGAAAGTATGAAGATGATTTTGGCAAAATTCGAAACAAAAATATTTTAAAATATTCAGAATATCATTAAGCAAGGTATAACTATTTAATTTCGTGTCACACTTACCCGTATCGGCCCTATATTCAATATTTATATGGATACAAATTTTGTGACGTTTCTGGAGGTCTTAACCATCACCTACACCTTCTTATTCACTGATCTATCGAAGATAATATTCACATTCAATAGACACATCTTATCAACGAAAAAATTCAAAACCTTCAGAATAAAAACATAGATTTACCTTCTTGAAATCTCATTCAAATATTAATACATTTTGAACAGTAATATTTGGATTACATTTTAATTCGAAAATGTCTGCTTACGAAGGTTTTGATTTTACATTACCCAATTCAGAAAGTTTTTAAATTCAAATTGTGGGGTCGGGAGAAGTCACACGTAATAAGTCATCTCGGGAGAAGTTTCCCCATCCCAGGGAAAATTATCCATCCTGACGAACATGTCTTCCCCGGACATCACTTCCCAAACGCAATGCCATCGTGGGAAATCGCTCCCCACGAACGAAAGTTAAAGTTTAACTTTTGAAGGAAAACTGGAGCATCTCTTTTCAAAGACATCTTTTCCCATCGAGTTAATGCATTATGGGATATCCCTTTCCCCATCTGAATATTCAGACTCTCAGGATCCGGTCATATTGGTTGAGTCTTCCCCAGGAATCATTTTCCACCTTTACAAAAAGTATGCCGTGCTTTGCAGGTCTTTTCGGGAAAAAATTTCTCGAGAGATCCCTTCTCAGCTTCAAATAGAATTTGCCCCGCTTCGAGGCACCACTGAACGGGTCTTCCCGAAACAAATCTTTCCAGGGAATCACTTCTTAACTTCAAAAAACATGAGTTGCTTCGAGGCATTATTGAATATGTCTTCCCGGGACAAGTCTTTCTGGGACAAGTCTTTCTGGGAAATCACTTCCCACCTTGAAAGAATATGAGATACTTCGAGGCACTAGTGGACGGGTCTTTCCTGGACATGTCTCTCCAGGACAAGTCTTCCACCTCCAAAAAAATGTTCATGCTTTTGAGTAGCACTGGGCGGGTCTTCCCGGGGGATCACTTTCCAGGACAAGTTTTCCCAGGAAATCATTTCTCACCTTCAGAAAAACATTAAATGCTTCAAAGTATCATTGGACGCGTTTCCCCGAGAAACCACTTTACAGCATAGGTCTCCCCGGGAAATCCTTTCCCACTTTGAAAAAAAATTGTCGCGTTTCCAGGCACCATTGAACAGAACTTCCCGGAACAAGTCTTCCTAGCAAATTACTTCCCATCTTCAAAAAACATGAGATGTTTCGAAGCACTATTGGATAGGACTTCTCAGGAAAGGTCTTTCCGGGAAGACCCATGGCAAATTTTTTGAATGTGAAAAGTATTTTCACGGGCAAATTTATGCTAGAAGAACATGTCCAATAATACTCCGAAGCAACTCATTTTCTTCAAGATGGAAAGTGATTTCCTGGGAAGGCATGTCCAATCATGTCCCGAAGCACGACAATTTTTTCTAAAGGTGGAAGGGATTCCCCGCGAAGACTTGTCCTGGGAAGTAATTTTTCAGAAACGCCCGTCCAAAGTTACCTCGAAGCATATCATGTAAGACAAGACACTTGAGAATAAACATTTTCAAATTAAACGTTGAAGGATTAAGCAATTTTCAGTTTGAGGACTTCAAAAGCTAAAAGTTAGGAACTATAAGCTATTATTGATGAAGGCTGAATCAAAATTATGCTTTTTCTCAAAAGCAAAAGCAAAAATACAAAATATTACAAAACTAGTGCCAAAAACAAAAACAATTACGGTCTCAACTATCTTTTCCTAACTCACACTGAAATTTCTCGTTTAAAATTTCTCCTATTGAACAATTTGGCTATTCTCCTTAACTTTATTAACATTTTCAAAAATTATTCAATTTTGTGGTTTGATAACAAGTTAACATTCTTAAATAAGTGCTCAAACATTATACTTTCAACTAGTAATAACAAAATATTTTGAAGAATAATGTTTGAGTCCATGCATTCCCGTAACCTCCGAATGCATGGATCTGACATGATTTTCGGAAAATCAAAGCTGCCGTTTGAATGAGCTGTTCTTATAATTTTTTTACTTATATCCTAAAATACAAGGTTTATGAATTCATATAGACCGTGTTTAAAATCTCCATTAATGAGGTTCGCTTTCTATGATTTTTTCTTGATTGACCTCATTTTGAGCCAAATTATCTCTAAAAAATAGCCTAATGGAATAATTTCGCATTTCTTTTTTGATGTAGCAACACAAAGTCTACGGAAAATCAAACGCATCATCAATGACACACTTTTAATGTTGACCTTTGAAATAAGTGTAAACTGTCCACATTTTGAGAACATGTAATACTACGTATTAATATAAATATTATATTACATTTCCCTTGCTTGTGAAATGATGCAGTTAAAGAGAAAAATTCTGTCTCAGGCAATAATGTTTTCGTTTGGGGATTTCACATGATTTTCATTGTAACATTTTTCTGTTAATAGGTAATTATTGACTTAAAGAAAAATGTTGATAAAAATATAAGTGTGTAACATAAGTGTGTAATACAAGCGTGTATGGTATTTTATAAGGATTTTCTCGTGCCCTCAACACTAACAAAAATGAATATCACTTTTTATCGAATATTGAAAAACAAAATCCATATTTTCAATAGTAAAAATCTAGTTCTCTCATATGAAGACTGTTATTACCATCCAGCATTTATGTAAGAATTCGTAGTTTAGTAGTATCTTTTAGCGGTTCCAGATTTTTGTAACGGCGAAGTAATCATGATGAGAAAAAATGTTCGTTCCTATTGATACAAAAGCAGCGGTGTCCTTCAAGGAATATCATCTTTAATGTTAATATAATGATCGAGATGTTGGATACTTGAAACTAAATCTTTGCGACTAGGCATCCTTATAACAATAAAATGTTTAGCAAGAAATGCTCGATTTGGACTTGGGTTCGTAACCCATAAAGGAAATCCACGGTTACAACAAATTTCGAGATATCCAGAAAAAAACACGATTACACTCTACGACAGTGATCTGGCACTTTTATAGGGACCTAGCAAGAATTGTAGGTCTAGTAAAACTAAGAAAAATTGTATGAGAGAAATTTCCCATACACCCCCAAAATCTCATTTTATGGCCAAAAAACCGTTTTTGGGTAGGTTCACGTGAACAATCACTCATAACTTCGCTAACTTTCATCCGATTTACAATTTTTGTTTTCAGTTTTGAAGGGGAATATCAGACCTTTCCGATCGTGCATTTTTCATTTCGTTGAAATGAAAACTGAGAAGACTGCAGTTGCAAGTATTCGCGATGTTTTGATTTCTTTTTCCATTTTTTCAAATTTTACGATGTTTTTACAATATGACTCGATCTTAGAGATTTTTGTCAACACAATATTTTGAAAGCAAATACAATGCCGCGTCGAATAAGCTTCTTTTGAATGAAATTGCATTGAGATTGACGGAGTTGTGTGAATTTTAAGATTTTATGAATTTATTGCTAAATTTGCATGTACGTAGCTAACGTGGAATTTGCTTCAGGTCGCGTCGCGAGGGATGAAAATAATAGCGACCATCATTATAGCTATGTAATTATTTGCTTTATCTATAGTCATTGAGTACAATACAATACAGTACAAACCAGTACTGATCATAAAGTCAAAAAATGGATGGAGAGTGCTCTGTGAGTCAAAAATGTTTGCTCGGCCTCTTCCGTTTGTATGATTCATCACTTGTCTCTCGCTTCAACGACCAACAGTAATCAGCAGGCATGTTGATGGAGCTCATGCCTTGGAAACGTCTTTCAATGGCTCCCATTTCCTAGTGGAATCGCTCACCTTGTTCGTCACTCATCTTGCCTATATTTTCGAGAAAGAAATTCAAATGTGAGTGCAGGAAGTGGATTTTCATCGACATGTTGCAGTCCATTTTCTCGTATGCACTCAAAAATTCGTGCACGACTTCAACATGATCATGATTTTCTTATTTCCAAGAAACTTCTCACTCAATGACATTGAACTCTCCCATGTTCGTCTTTCCACTGCATTCATCTTGCTCACGAATTCCTCATCTTGCATAAGTTTTCGAATCTGAGGCCCGACAAGGATCCTTGAAATTAACAATGACAGCTCTTCAAAAAAATATAGGAAAGTAATGAACTGTCAACTGTCAACAAATGAAAATCATGTATTTCCTCTTCTCAGCTTTGCTCCACTCAATTTGGGGAATGCAACTTCTTTCAGGTAACGAAACGCTTCGCCATCGACTCTCGGGGTAGGACTATCTCATTCACAAAGGTAGCAAGGATACTTGGTGTACCCACTTTGCATTCCGAACGACATTGCCAGCACTTTCGACTCGCTGACTATTCGTCATTTAAATGCAGCGTAATTGATAAGGCGGAGTATTTTTCCCAAATTTTCTTACGTCTTCTTCATGTCAGTTGCGTATGCTAATGGAACTGATGGCAATTTATTTTCATTGTGTAATAACACAGCTTTCGAACCCATAAAATCATACAAATTTGAACTTCAGGATTCAAGTAAGGAATATGATATATACGATTCATCATATTGGGAGGGTACTTACTCACTCACGATCCATCAATGAAGAGTCGCCATTCATTTGATACGTGATCGTCGTCTGAGAAGTGGAATAGTTCAGATACATCTGAACAATGAACAAGCCTGTCATTCTCTTCATCAGCTTTGAAAATTTCTCTAAAAGAAACTTTATCATCTTCCCGGGCCAGCGTGATCTTGAAGTCGTCTTTCACCAAATTCCATTGTAACAATCGAGAAGCGAGTACCTCAGACTGTCTTCTTGATAGACCTAAGTCACGTGTAAGATCCTAAAAGTCCGCATTTGATACTGCATGTCGTTCCCCTGAACTTGATGCAGACGGAAGATATTCTTCATCATCAGTTTCATGATCATCAGTTTGACCATGATCAACGAGCTGGACCTTCTTCAATTCATGAACTGCATTTGAGTCAGCCATATCGTTCAGGACTTCAGGTTTCGTTGCAGTCACAACATCAGCATACTTTATGCGTTTTTGCGTTTTATAATGATGACCGCCTACGCCTGTTTTACAGGAATAGCAGTCGTTCGGTTTATCGTGAGGCTGATGATGCCATATCATCGGAGCAGATAAGGAAGTTCGAACTTTATGGCAACTTTTTAATTTCCATCTGTTGAACTTCGATGAACACTCGACACACGCGAATTCTGGTTCATACCAGCTGTAGCGATCAATTACAGCTTGATCATTTTTTCATTTCAAACGACGCTGCTAATCCACAAACAAACCACACATAAAACAAAACTAATTGCGATTATCACACATTTTTTGCTCACAAATTCAAAGTAAGCACTGAAATTTTGAATGATGGAGCGTTTCGGGAAACATCCTTTTTTGTTAGTAGAGGTACAGTGAGGAGACTGTAATAAGGATTTCTTTTCACACTCAACTCGCGAGTTTCGTCCGATCCCTTTATGACCGGCTTCTAGCTTGGCTGCAAATACATGCAAGTACATGCAAATTTAGCAGAAAATTCCTAAAATTTTAAAATGCACACAAGTTCCTCAATTTTTATTCACTTTCATTCAAAAAAAGCTCTTTCGACGCGGCATTAAATTTACTTTCAAAACATTGTATTGAAAAAAATCTTCAAGATGAAATAGTACCGTAAAAATATCGTCAAAGTTGAAAAAATAGAAAAATAAAAATTGAAAAATCGCAAATACTTTCAACTGCAGTCTTGTCAGTTTTTAATTCAACAGAATGGGCAATACACGAGCGGACAGTTCTACTTTTCTCCTCTCAGACTAAAAAAAATTGTAAATCGGATAAAAATTTAGCAAAGTTATGAGTGATTGTCCACTAGGTTGGGCCGACAAAAAAAATTTTGAATTTTGTTTATAGCTAGCAAACATGTTTTTCTACAGATCAAAATGAGTCTTTATGATTATTTTCAGATGTTTAAAACGATATCTCCAATTAGCAGAAACTTTTTGAAGCTTTAAACTTTGAAAACAGTGATTTTTTCGATATATTTCAATGTTCTGCCACCATTTCTTCATCAAATTAGTTCTTACTGAACGAATTCATTTATTTTGATGTAACAAACGATTTGCAAAAACTTTTAGTGTAAAAAGAAATTCTGGTGATGAATGTA
>JAUMHM010000086.1:7466117-7477385 GCA_032362435.1 Melikaiella ostensackeni
CAAAAAAGTAGAATTTGTGCTTTTAACAGGTCAAATAAAATTGCTGTTAAACATTTCTTCATAGGACCAATCGTAAACCAAGATAATTTTTTTAATCGTCTTTTTAACTATTTATTTGAATAAGCAATTTCGTATTAAATGAAACTTTTCTCATGGTTTCTTCGATATTGCAAATGTATGCTGGAAAGTATTCGATTTAGGTGCTTTTTGTTTCATTCTTTTTCGCTTTGATTTACAATTTTTCAGCTGGGTATAAAAATATAACGTAAAGTGTCAGTTCTATAGAATCTAATTTAAGCTCAAGCATTGTCGAGCGCGAAGCGCGAGTGCCATAATGAGAATGTATTCCTCAAACCCGAAGGAGTTTTGAGAAAGTTATATCTACGAGTACATCATCACTTAATGTTTAAGCATGAATATGACTAAGTTGATTATCCAGGACCGAGCGCGCAGCGCGCGATGAGAATGTGCCCGCGCAGCGGGCAGATTCTTTTTCCATCATATTCACTCGAATTTTTACTGCGATCGAGCATAAGCGGCAATTGTTTGTCAAAACCATAAATATTTTCTGTTAGCTTTCCCTTTCACTTTTAGATTTCGGATTTTCGTTCCTCGCCTTTTACATCAGCTTCTACGTATCTTTTTTTAGTTCTTTTCCACTGTACTATCATTATTATAGAGTTTTGAAAATTGTTTTGCACAATTTACTGTGTATTTCTATAAAAATTCGTCCGAAAATTCCGGATGTGATGTCACACTTCTCGTGCATGCACATTGATATTTTTCAGAATAAAAAGGTCTTACAACAACAGGTGTGAAAATTTTCGATTGTTTCTTAAAAGTTTCATCCAAATGTTCCCAGTTTTGTAATTATTTAATCTGTATCGTGTGAGGGCACGCGGTCGAAGCAATGCCCAAATAAAAGTTAATAATGTAAAAATTAATTTGATGATATTTTATTGCAATTCATTTCCAAATATAATAGTTGCATGAGTGAAAAATTAGACGCAGGCGAAGTGCACGTATGACACGATGAGCTTCTCCCAATTTTAACCTAAAAAAGCTATTTCTAGGATTTTTTTCGCGGAATATTATTCTGACGTAATATACGCGTATTTTCTACGTATTAAAGTTTGAAATTTTGAAAAAAAATTTCGAAAAAAAATTTTGAATCGAGATTTTTTTATTTATAAAAATTACTTGGATGGCATCATAAATCAATATGTGATAAATATCATTTAACTTCAATCATGTTCGGGTTAAAATTGGTTGAGGCTAATCGTGATGGGGGTCTAGTAATAATTATAATACTAGACGCCAGAATCTGAACTTGGGGGGGCGTGCGCCCGTGGCCCACCCCCTGGATCCGCTATTGATTAGAAGCCTTTCTAATTTAAACATTTGTATTATGATAATATGAGCTGCAGAGAGTTGAACGTATCAGCTGACGTAAATCCACTTATACAAATAGATACCTTGGAATAACTAAGATTCGAGCAAATAAGAATCTTATTAATTTTATTGTACGAAATATTGTATGGACATACAATTCTACAAACGTTGAATGTTTTAAAATAAGACTCGTATCAAATGACGCAATCTCTATTTATTTCACCTCAGAACCTTTCCTTTAATGACAAAGAAGTGACACAATTTCATAAATCGTTATACAATAACTTGTCGCAATGAGCAAATTTGTAGCAGACTATTGCGGAATATATTTATAACGATGCAAACATGAAATTCTTTTATACCATAACGCTTTTATTATGCCTCGCATCTTTTGAAAAAGCCAAAAGTTGTTAAGAAAGAGAATTTTCTCTTATGCTTTTTATGCTTTTTCATGAACTTTTTTTGCACGTTGAATACCTGGAAGCTATTACTACAGAAGGAAAACTTTATACTACCGGAGATTAACTGGAAGAAATTCAATTTTTTTCAAAATGTTTATTGGAATCAGTACAATCAGATGTTTATTGGCATCAATACAATCAGAGTACGATTAATTTCACAAATGATAATTTAAGCAATCACAAATAAGAGAAAGGTGATTCTGACGCTTATTTAAAAATTGGACTTTATCCACTTAGAAGTACACCGAAAAAAAAATAGTAAGATTGACTAATCAACTGGGCTCACTAGTCAAATTTGGTTAAATTGAACTGAAGACTAATAAAATTAACTAAAAATTTGATTGATTTGCTATTTTTCTAGTAAATTTCACTAAATTCAACTTATAATCTCAGTTTTTTCAGTGTACCCGAAGCCAAAATTCACTCGTTTACTTATTTTGGATGCATTTCTTGGCATCATCCATAATGCGTTTCATGTCCGCTTTACAACTAGCAATCTGGTTTCCACTGCAAAGCGCAGACTGTGAACAAATAAAAGAATAATATTTATATTTATGGAAAAGCTGTATAAAAAGGCGGCCAGAAAAAAACGAAAGTTCGAATTTCCTTTGGAATAATGACTCATTTTGTGAGGTTCCCAAAAAAAGTAAATGCATATTTTTTTTCGATCAGACAACGTTTGGGGCTTGCGCCCAGCCCCTCAATTTTCTTATCAAAAATACACGGGGAAAACCCTCATTTTTACGAATATGAGACTGGAAGGCGTCCATTTTAATAAAACGAGTGCGAATTACATGGACTTCTTAAGATCACCTCCTCGAATGTGACGTATGCATTGATTTTTGATTTTGACCACCCCCATCCTCTTCCAACATGCCCCAAAAACCACCCTCTACACGAGGATCAAGTATTTTGCTGTATACTGGTCGTAAACATTACTTTTGTGCATTTTTTTTATCACGAATCATTTTTAATGGTTAGATTAAAAATCTCAGTGTATTTTTTATTAATTATTTATTGTTTAAACAAATTTCATTTGTTCAAACCATTCTTTCTCACATTATATCGCAAATTATCGGTACCCTCACAACAAGACAAGCTAATTAGGCAATATAAAGAATCAGAACTGTCAATTTAATTTGTTTCTAATTGTTTAAACAACTTTTTTGTTTGAACAACTTTTTTTAAAATGTAACTTCTGACTAAAATAAGGCAGAAAAATGTAGTTTTTTGCAAATTTGGCAACAAACTCGCCAGAATTCTGATATGTTCGATATTTTTATCACTCACCTATCATTGTTTAACCAATTTCCATTTGTTTCCATTTTTTGGACAAAATATCAAAAATTTATACCTTCTCTGAATAACATGAATTAATTGGTTTAAGTCAAAGATCAATGCGATCGGTTCACTTTTTTGTTAATTGTTTAAATAATGATTTATTGCTGAAATGTAACTATTAGCTGGAATAATGCATGAAAGTGTAGCTTTTTGCAAATTTTTTGACAAATTTCATAAGCTCCTCTTAAGTTAATACATCACTACTTATCCATAGATTTTAAAACAATTTTGATTTGATTAAATAATTTTCTTTCGACTAAACAGACAAAAATTTCAATTTTTCTAAAAAACAGGAACTAATTAGTTAATCCTTTTTGTTGATTCTCGATTAAAAGTAAACAGTTCAAGTTATTTTGAGAAGGTGTAAATTTTAGATATTTTTCCAAAAAAATTGTTTAAACAAATGGAAATTCTTTTTAAAATTATGGATATATAATGAAAAGTGTCAAAATAAGAGGAGCTAATGAAATGTGTTTAAAAATCTGCAAAAAACTTTTCTGCATTATTCCAGTCAAAAGTTACATTTAAACAATGAAGCATTATTTAAACAATTAATAATAAAGTGAGTCGATCGTGTTGAGCTTTGATTCAAACCAATTAGTTCATGCTACTCAGAGAAGGTGTAAATTTGTAATATTTTGTCGAAAAACATTTTTTAAACAAATGGAAATTGTGAGGGTACAGATATTTTGCGATAAAATGTGAAAAAATAATTGTTCCAACAAATCAAACTTGCGTAAACAATAAATAATTAATAAAAAATACATTAAATTTTTCAATTTTATTATGAAAAATAATCTGTGATAAAAAAATTCACAAAAGTAACATTTACGACCAATATACCGCAAAATACTTTATCCTCGTTCAGAGGGTGGTTTTTGGGGCATTCTGGAAAGGGTTGGGGGGACAAAATTAAAAATCAATGCATACGTCACATTCGGGGAAGTGATTTTAGGAATTTCATGTAATTTGCACTCGTTTTATTGAATTGCATGTCTTCCAGTCTCATATTCATAAAAATGAGAGTTTTCCCCATGTATTTTTAATGGAATAATTGAGGGGGCGGGAGCAACCCCTCAACGTTGCCTGATCGCAAACAAAAAAATAAGCATTTACTTTTTTTTGGAACCTCACAAAATGAGCTATTTTCCCAAAGAAAATTCGAACTTTCGTTTCCTTTGGACCACCCTATTGTATAAACTCCTACTGTATGAACTAACCCTATTATAGTGTATAACCTAATATTATATATTGTATACGGGAGCTGAAGCTCAAAAGTTTACAATTTGGCACTAACACATTAGAATTTCAATTTTTTTTTAAATATATAAAATAGTGGTGTGCAAGATGACTTCGAGTCTGGCCAGGTTTCAGGTTCAAAATCCTGCAAGTGGGGCGGAATCACCAATGTGCGGTAAAAAATCCGAAAAAGAAATAAATAGGAAGAAGAGGTGAAAAAAGATGTAAAATAAGAAGAGAGAGAATAGCTAGATACAAAGATTTTATAGTATGATAAAAATTTGTTTTCAAGTGATTTATTTGATATGCCAGGAGAATTTCAATATGGTTTTTATATAGCAGAACTACGTTATTTAGTGATTTTTACATTCTTCTAGATTTTGATAACAACTCGTACTGTTTTAATTTTAATGATATTCTATGTAAAACTTATTGCGTAATTTTTGTTAGTTTTACATGAAATAAATAAACGTATAAAACTTGATCCACAGCACCCAAACTTTCCATGAGTAAAATGTTAAAAAAGGTGATATTTTCGATTACCTGCACGGCGTCCTGTTTAAGACATTTCTGCATTTGTTTTGTGCTGTCAATAATAGAACTGGTGACTTTGTCGACGTAAGTTTTCTGACAATCTGAAGTATCCTTTTTTTGTAGATTTGCAATATCAATGACAGACTAAGTGACAAAGAAAGATGAATATAAGAATTTTTCAATCTTTTAAATTCCGAAACGTATTTCAAAGAATTGAAAATTATTTTCGTTGACTGACCTGGAGTTCATTGGCTCTCTCATAATAGTAGGTCCGTAGTTGATTTACTGAGTTTACAAGCAAAGGCTGCAACTTATGGCCAACTGCGAGGTCTGTCTGTAAAGTTATAAAGAAATAGTTCATAAAAAAATATATAATTGAAGTACTCTGCAATTTAGACCGATGTAAAAATGCTGAAATTAATCGAGTCATTCATGCCGAACAAAAAAATTGTTTTTTGACATCTAAAAGAAGTAAAAAAAATAATTAAGAAATAGTCGTATGTCTCCTGTTTGCCATTAGTGAAATACCACCGACTTCCAGTGAAATTCTTCTTGATTTGCAGTGAAATATTTCAGTCAGTGAATATTAATTCTCGCTGTTACCGACTGAGAGGATTTCACTGGCAATCAGTGATATGTTAAAAAATTATTTTGTTAAAAAAAAACTTAAACACGAGAAACGTACAAATATAACTTTTCTAAAACATATGAATACAATAGAGTCATATGTTACAGATAATAATGCCAGGTAACATTTTCTTGACAATCGTATGGGTATTTGGATTGTTTTCTACTTTTTCGGATAATTAAAGGCGGCGATTTGCTACCGCGAATTTTGATTCTGATATTAAATGTAATATCGTTTTCATCGATGATTCAATAACATCTAATGATATAAATGAATTCTTCTTGTTAAAAAGTTATATTCAAGATTATTATAAAATATGTAATACACAAATTCAAAGGATGAGGGTCGACAAGGGAATTTCCTCAAAGAATTATAATTCTGAGACAGAACTGGGAATTTCCGTAAAGAATTGTTATTTTTATTTTAGGTTCACTTTAGAACGGGAAATTTCTTTGAGAATTATAATTTTTACGTGAGGTCAAGGAGTTTCCGTAAAGAATTTTAATTTGATTTGGAATAGCGAATTTTTGACATGGAACGCGAATTTTGTAGAAGAATTTTAATTCAAATTCAGAAGAAAGGAATTTTAAAAATCCCTGTTCCAAGTCAGAATTCGTCAGGTTTTGAAAATTCAACAGGAGACTTCCGTAAATAATTATAATTTTGACTTTAGAACAGGGAATTTTCGTGAAGAATCATTATTTGACTTAGAACAAAGAGTTTTGGATATGGAACAGGAATTTTGGAAAATAATTTCAATTCTGATTTAGAAGAAGGGAATTTAAAAAATTCCTGTTCTAATTTAGAATTATAATTCTTTTACAAAATTCTGTTCCAAATCAGAATTGTAATTCATATCACCAAAGTTATCTGATGTTCCAAAAAATCATAATTTTTTTGCAAAATTTCCTTTTCCAAATCGGAAATCTTTGAAATATTTTAAAATGTTTAGAAATCTTTAGAAATCTTTAAAAATCATTAGAATCATTCAAATTTTCTGAACTTTTTTAAACAGACCGGGAAGAATTAACAATTAAGCGGAAGAAAACCGGAAAGTGACCGAAATTTAAAATCATCCGTCGGGTAATCAACCCGGCGAGGAAAACAACAAACTTGACCTCCAAATGCATTTTACCGAATTCAGGGATATTCATTATCCCGATACCAGACGAAAAAGTGGCTATTGCAAATAGATATATTTCCATTTCAACCTAATGTTTTCTTAATTTGAAGATATCAAAAAGTATTTACAATCGGTCGAAAATAATAATTTCTCAAACTTAGCAACTTCTCCAAAATTACTGTTCTAGGAGAACAGTTTATATAAAATAACTAAAAGTTTTACTTAATCTATGCGAAAATATTCTTTGAACTTAATACAACCTAGATTCGCTCGTTCGCCTCAACAAATTTTTTTCCGTTCAAGTATATAATTTTATATCTAAAGAGTACAAAATTTCAGTCTTATGAAATTGTACGTCACACTTTTATTGTAAGAACGCAAGCGTGACAAAGTATTTGTTCTAGATAACATTTTTCCGTAACCAATATTTGTCCAAGGTAAAACTTGGGTCACGTGGGTTCCATAAATTTAAAGAATTATTTTTTTCCAGCTTCTTTCGCAATATTTTCTTATTATTATCTCATATGATTCATCAAACGATGAAAAGCAATTAAAAAGACAATGTCTTTTTACCCACACATAATTATAGTTCGCGTTTGAAAATGGTTTTGACACTGTTGCAAACTTGGATGGAAAACTTCAGGACTCCTTTTTTACCTTTTAAAATTTATTCAATATAAATATATATCTAGTTTTAACGCGACAAGTGAGTAAACACTCAGGGCCGCGTATATAGTCTCTGAGCCCGGTACACGTACGAAAGTATATGCCCCGAGAGTCGCGATATAAATAACTTCTGATACGGTGCGACTGTCCGAGCGAAAACCTTGAGTATAGGGCAACAAGGGACGCTGGATTCTGGGTATTCTGGCCTTTAAAAAACTCAGTTAACCTAGCAAACGTCAAATTGAAATTTGAATAATAAAGAGATTCGATAAAAAAAAATTAACTCAACAGCTCAGTTGAGAATTTTGGTAATGGCCATTTTGGTTCTGACAATAACGCACTTACCAAATTCTTAAAAAATAATTAAAGGGTTTCACGACCCATGTAAGTGCCAAGAAGAAAAAAATTTCAGGAAAGCAAAAAAAACGTTCCCAAAATTCGACTTATTTAAAATAGAAAACAATGAGAAGGTACTGGTAATGAAATTATGGAATGACTGGTAATGAAACAATGAGAAGGTAATTCTGTGTTTGTTCTTGGCAAACTCGGAAGCTTCTTTGGTTTTTTTATTGTACTTGCGGCGGTGACTCCCTACTGCTCGAATCTTGATAGCGAAACATGTGGGAACAAAAAATGGTTTATAATTTTACATAAAAGATCAATTTTTTACTTATATTTGTCCTTGGAAGTTTGCGAAAGGAATTTGCAATAATTCCGTTACAAGATTTCAATTTCGAATACATATTCAGTATAAAATATAATGTCATAGTTTATAAAAAACATATAACAGAGGGTCTCTGTACTTTAAGCCGGAGGAAAAATGTTGAAATTAATCGAGCCATTTGTGCGGAACAAAAAAGTTCTGGTTTGTCATCCTAAAGAGTAAAAAGAATAATTTAGAAGTGGCGTATGTTTCCTGTTCGGTTTTTTAATGTGAAAATGAACCAATTTATCCCCTTGGTCAAAAATTAATAAAAATTAAAAATTGTTTGCGACGATTTTTTTTATTTAAATAACGTATCACCTATGGGAAGATAAATTTAACTAGAAAATAATATTGTGATCGAAAAAGTTTGAAAGTGACTTACTTTGAAGGCAAAAAATGCCAGTAAGCAGCAGAAGATGGCAGACTTCATGCTCGAATAAATCGTTTGACTTCTACTTTCCAGAAAAGATTAAAAATGGCGTCCGCAAAGTTGTCCTTTTATACTTCACAAGGCAATATATATTTCAAACCTCGGCAAACATGACGTGGGATCAACGAACATCTGTTTAAGGTTCATCAAGTATTGCACAAGCATTTTGTAGGGGGGAGTTTCTCGTGATTGCTTACTGTTCCTTGCAGAGGGAAGTGGGCTTAGGTGAAATCTTATGTAAGATTCCGCATCATCTAGAGAAATTAGTTTTAAATCTGGCCGACACTTCATGTACAGCAGTCACATCACCATAAAATAATTATTCACTAGATTGAAGTTGTTTTGTCTCCTTCGTTGAAAACCTGCTTTCAGCGAAAACAAAGGGGGGGGGGCAGAAAAATTCTTACGTAATATTGGTTTACAAAATCCTCACTGGTGCTTAAATGGGGGAAGGGGAGAGATTCAAAAGGACCTGAAAAATGCTTATGGGCCATCCATAAACCCTCCACTCCTAAAATGTGTTTCGAATAAGCCTTCATAATCCTTATAATTGTAACGCAATCTGTGATATCAATTACATATATATTCTGAATCTCTGTAAAAATATTCCTACTCAATTAGCGCCATATTCATACTTTCAAAATTTTTAATTCAGCTATATAATATCTTTGCCCAATACCCGCGCGAGAAATGCGATTTCGGAGGCTCGTTAACAGACTCAAAATAAATTATACTGCCAGTACCTGTTTTAAAGATTTTTCCAATATCGTTAGTTCATTTTCAACTATATTTGTGGCTAGGTCAAGGATGAATATTGCTGGTTCATCACACGGAGAAAAAAATCTAAGTATAGTAGCGTGAACATCTCTCATGATCTTGTGAGGCACTGAGGTTTGCGCATCAGCGCAACTCTTTTTGCAAGAGGCCCACACTATTATAGTTAGGTTTTTTGCAAACAAATCTACGCTGTTGCGCAAACCATATGGGTCTCAGTGCCCCACAAAATCATGAGAGACGTTCACGTTACTATATTTAGATTTTTTCTCCGTGCAGCTATGTATTTTTTTCCGTGCAGTTTTAATTTAAACTAAAATAGTTATGGTCATTTTCCTAAGCTAAAACGTAAAGTTTAAGCTTCATATAACGCCACTGAAAGTCTCTAGCGGTTAGCATGTCAGGTTCAGCATAAAATCGGAAAGATGTGCTGCAATGCTTTTTCCTCGTGGCATAAAATATCTGTAAAATGTTTTAGAATAGCTGTTAAATGTATCCCGCGGCGGATAAATATCTTCGCGTGGATATGTTTTATCTCCGTGAAGATAAAAACGCTGCAGTGCTTCTATCCAATTTTCGGATAAAAGAAGTTCGGGGTTTTTCTGTAGGCTGTCATAGGCTAGACTTCTTTTTTCTCTTTCATTGTGAATAGACGTTCCTATAAAAAATTTTAATGAATTAAGATTATATATCAAATCATATATTATAATTTTTTTAAAAATCTTTATCTCGAGTGATCCTGGTTTCTTCGTCATCAGCGACGGACTAAGTCAAGTGCCTGATGAGTTAAAGATGTTAAGAATTTAATACGATGTTTGAAATCTTTTGTGACGATGCTGAAGTAGGCACAAAATTATGTGTATGATGTAGTTTCGAGTTCGTTATTTACCGCTGTTGTCCTTACGCAGCGGCCGAAAGCGCTAGAAATCATATTAATTTATTATTAGATAATTGAATAATTACTAATATTAAATAAATATTTTAACAATAAATGTTGCGATAGGAACAATATAATAATAAATATGACATTTTTACAAATTTGATGTTTTAATACATTATCCTAATTTTTTCCTGTAAGTACTACCTTACTTTCTGTTCAGTCTTACAAACCCTCGTCCCTCCCTCTTTCCCCTTATCAAATCCTGGCTACGCCACTGTGTAAATTTATGGATGACCCCTTACGTAAACGCCCCTCTTTGCCTTTGCTGAAATCTCTGTTTAAACTGTTAATATACGTAATACACTTTGTTATATGACAGAGTCTATTATATGCCATAAACTGATACATATACATATACATACTACGATTTAAATTTTAGTATTTTAAAATTTTAGTATTTTAAAATTTTAGTATTTTAAAATATTAGTATTTTCTCTCTCTAAATCTAAATTAGTGCACTAATTACTAGTGGAATTGTACTAATTCAATCAGAGAAAAGTGAGACACTAAGCATTAGTACAGAAAATTACTTATTCGATTATTCGAAATACTTATTGATTCGGTAGTGAAAAACTACTAATTGATCAATAAAAATATATGAATTTATTTAGGGCTGTATATATTAACTAAAAGAGGGTTGTAGGAATACAAAACATGTCAAATCGAGAAGTTTAGTAAAAGAATGCGATTGTGTAACATTTACTACTTTATTGAAACAATAAGAAGAGAAAATTGTGAAACTTGTGAATAGGCTACATCACCTCCACCAAAATAACGTATTAACAAGCTACTTAACTGCTTCAAACTAAAAACAAAAGAACTGTCCATATATATATAAACATCTCAGGAATCAAGCTCAGGAATCGAATACTGAGAAAAACCACTGATTGAAAGATAATAATTTTTACAGCGAGCAGTTAACGAAATAAAAAAAAAATTATCGTTCGGTTCGGTTCAGTTCCGTTGGAGTCGAACCGAAGGGCCTATGACAAAGCCACCGAACGCGTCCTCAGGTTGCGGATGGAGGGTCCCTG
>JAUMHM010000086.1:7482058-7507679 GCA_032362435.1 Melikaiella ostensackeni
ATAATCTTTTCGAACGATGCTCTCATATAATTTCGATCGAACTTCGCTTCAGAGAAGTTCGTTTGATCGATTAATTATATTTCGAGCCTCGTTCTCAAGATTATACTGTAAACCATGTAGAGGTTTAGAGAGAGAGATGGTCATAACTTTTTCTTTGGTATTTTTATTAGTTTTCTATAAAAGTATAAAAGTACATAAAGAAAGAAAAATACGTCTCATAAACACTATAATAACTAATTTTTTATAACAATACTTTCTAACTTTGGGAATCTTCCAATATTGCTTTTGCAAAACTTTGGTTTTTCATCATTATAGGTCTGTTGTAGACTTTTGCAAACATCTGGGACTTTGTAGTCCAACCCGCTGTCTTTCGAATCAAATCTAAGCTAATGCCCCCCTTGTGGGCTGCCGACGTGGCCGCATGTCTTGTTGAATGTCCTGTAAATATTGTGGTATCTATTCCACTTTTTTGTAGTGTGTGCTTGATCGACCTACTTATTGTTTGACTCGATGCCGGTTTATACGGTTTTTTAGTTGTAATAAACAGCTTTTCAACCTTTCCGCGTAGGGTTGACGAAGTTTGTATGTATTTTATCAATGATGTGGCAACGCACAATTCTGGTTTTGACTTAAAGAAAGGTACAATTAAGATTGGTCGTTCTCTACCTGGTGCGGATGTTTTTATGAGATCCTGTATCCTAATTTCTATTTCGTTGGTACGGACAACAATATTTTCTAGTCGTATGCTCGCTATTGTTTGGGCTCTCTGTGCTGTACATAATGTGAGTAAAACTACTGTTTTTAATGTCAAGGTAGCGAAAGGCAGCTCATGCAAAGGGAACAATTTTTCGAGGTAATTTAATACAGAGGAGACATCCCATATATGTGGGTATTTTGGGAATGTAGGTTTCAATTTAAATGTGCCCTTTAGGAATCTGGATATGAGAGGGTCATCTCCTATTTTATTAGGAGATATCAATGAAATAGCAGACCTATATGCGTTTAGGGTACCGTAAGAGGCTCCGTTCTTAAACTTTTCCGTCAAGAAGCTTAGGACTGAGTGATTTTTTGGATTGAAGAAGTCGATTTTTTCTTTTTTGCAGAATATGTTCCACTGATTTAAGGCTACCTCATATTGACTCATTGATGCTTTAGACAAAGAGGCGACGACTATATCTACAGATTCTGGCGGAGTTCCTCTCTTTAGGAATGCTTCGATGATAGCCTGCCTACCATTAACTCTAATGTTTCTGCCCTTGGGTGCGTCTTCTTCCTACAAGGAGACAACAACAATAAACGGTTAGGTTTTAGAAATAGTGGTTTACTGATTAACAATTCGAAGAAAAGAGGAAACCACGGTTGGTTTGGCCAATTTGGGACCACCACTATTCCGGAAGAGTTTTCCCTCTTAATCTTGTTTAGCACTTTGATTATCACCGCGAAGGGAGGAAAGGCATAGAAGTTATATATCGACCAGTCTAAGGTAAAGGCATCTATTTGTATTGCCGTAGAGTCTGGAAAACGTGAACAGAAGTTGACGCACTTTCTGTTTTTGTAGGTAGCAAACAAATCAATATCTACATTACCGAATACCTGGGTAATTTTGTTGAAAGCAAAATCTGCCAATTCCCATTCCGTGTCATCATTACTCAATCTAGATAGAGTGTCTGCCTGGACGTTCTCTTTGGATGGAATGTAAGATGCGAATAACATAATATTTCTGTGCTCAGCCCATTGCCAAATTTCCTTGGCCAAAGCGTGAAGGGTAGGAAATTTGGTTCCCCCCATTTTATTTATATAGGCGACTGCAGTTGTGTTATCGACACGGAGCAGGATTTGGCAATTCTTGATATCACTTGCAAGATTTTCTAACGCGATTTTTACGACGAACAGTTCCTTGTAATTTATGTGCCATAGCTTTTGATACTCGTTCCAGACTCCGTGCACGTTATTGTAATTATCTGTAGCTCCCCAACCCGTATCCGAAGCGTCCGTGAATATCGTTTTATTATATTTACCATCTTTAAAAGAGCTCCTAGCAGTTTTCACATTTCTCTGCCACCAGAGTAAGTCTGGTAACAGTTCCCCAGGAATCGTAATGCTCGAGTCATAATAGAAGTTGTTGGATGCGAGAGCCGTATCTTTGTAATTTATGAGTTGCTTTAAGTAGAGCCAGCCGTACTCGATTCCAGGGCATGCAGCTACTAATTTTCCAATTAGATGGGCAAATTCTCTAAGGGAGTGTACCTGGTTTTTTATGAAATTTTCTAAGAGTTTTTCTAAGCTTATTCTCTTCTCGTTAGTAATTTCAACTATCTGTCTTTTTGAATCTATTATGAACCCTAAGTATTTACATCTTGTTGACGGAATGAGGTTACTTTTACAGGTATTTATTATAAAGCCTAGCGATTTTAAAAGCGATACTGTTTCTTGGATATTACTGCTGCATTTTGTGTAGGAATCCTCAATGCAAAGGATGTCGTCTAGGTATATCACTGACGTGAAATGTTTGGATCTAAGTAAACTCATGACTGGTTTCATAATCTTCGTAAATATGAATGGACTTACGCACAAACCGAACGGTAAACAGGTAAACTGATACAAGGTCCCTAAGAAATCAAAACGCAAATATTTTCTGCAGGATTTGTGAACTGGGACCATGTAAAAGGCGTCGGAAAGATCCAGAGAGGCCATATAATAATTCTGGAAAATTAGGTTTCTGGCCATTCTTAGGTCTTCTAACTTAAAGTGTGGAGGGTCAATAAATTCGTTTAGTCTTTTCAGGTTTAAAATGAACCTGTATGACCCATCAGGTTTTGTTGCTAGAAAATAGGTAGATAAAAATTGATCTTGGAGCGGAGTACACGTTTCTATCGCTCCCTTTTCAATGATCAAATTGATTGCCTCTCTGTATCTATCCAACTCCTTCTCTGGAATGTTTACAAATGGTACTCGATTTTGGGTGATTGGTCTATCGAACTGAATGTTATAAGCACTGATACAATTTAAGATAAACGAGCTATCTGTGATTTTTCTCCATTCGTCAATGAAAAATCTCAGACGACCCGCTACTTTACTTACACCTATTGTTTCATGTTCGGGTTGAAGGGTTTGTTCTGCTGTGGTCTGTTCTGTTGTGGTATGTTTTGCTGTGGTCTGTTCATCGGAGCTTGTTGTCTCTGCCTGAAAGGCCCTTTTTTGGTATTTCTGAATGGAAGACGAGGCCGTCCCTGAAACCCCGCGTTTCCCTGACTGTGGTTCGTCCTGTAATTTGGGTGAGAAGCGCCTCTCCCCGCCTTTGGGAAAAAAGCTTTGATAGGTTGCTTCATATCCGCTGTCAGTCTCTCGATGGCCTTTGCATTTTTTATATTTATTACGAGGTCCTTTCCAAATAGGAATTCGTCTGGCTTCGATTTATCCAGAATATCCTTCGTGGATTTCGAGAAGGTGGGTGTAATTGTAGCCCTTCTCGAAACCGACTGTTTGTGGTAAGTATCAGCCAGGATCTGTAAAGCCTGGTATTGCTTTTCGAAAAGATCCATTGGATCATTACTTTCCTTTTCTGTAACGAATGAAGAGGCGACTGATCCCAGAATCATAATCGCTGTTCCAATTGCGTCCTGTGCCTGTCTCTTATACTCATCCCTCTTTTTGGCCGATAAACTCAGCTTATTCTCGACTGGAGGTTTGATTTTTGGGGCTTCCAAGAATGTTTCCTTTTTATATTTGGCTAGCAACTCCTCCAAGTCTTTTTTCGACATACCTTCCTGGGTCCAAAATTTTAATCTGGACGATAGGATCTCATGAATATCTAAATCCAAGTATTTCGGCACCGCTGGATCATCACCAATGATGTCCATGAAGGATTGGTCTATTATAGCTTCCTCCTTTTGGACGGCCGGTGGCAGCTCTGCGGTCTCCCTTTCTTTAGTCTCTATAATCGGAGAAAGTGAGAAATGAGAGCCTTCACTCGCACCAGCAGTAAAATACTCAGAAGGAGTTTTGTCGATAACACAATGTATTGCCACACCGTGCCATCTCAATATCGACATTAAAAAATTTGTAACACAACAAGATGTCTTGCCGCTCGTGCAAGCTCACTAGCGTTTGTATTTGATTCTATAACGCACTAATATGTCTTGCCGCTCGTGCAAGCTCATTAGTGTGTTTTTACATATATATCAGTATATATAAATATATATAAAAGTCTATACGCGTGTATATGAATTTCTTTAATATGTATTGCCGCTCGTGCAATCTCATCAAAGAAAACTTGCATATGTCTTGTCGCTCGTACAAGCTCATAAGATATTTTTCATTGTTTCAATTGTGGAATTTATTAGAAGGGCTTAGCCCCACGTTTTTATGATTATTTTAACATTTTTTATCTCAGTTATCATCTAAAGTTTACCTTGTGTCGGATTCATTACTTCAAGTAGTCGATCACTAGGTGGAGAACCTGGGGAAGATTCAAGATCCAGATCCAAATCACTTGAGGAAAGTTCCTCAACTTCTGAATGATCCGGCGAACTGTTTTTGTTCTTCATTATTTCACTCATTTCACTTCGTACACATTGTAACTTTTTCTCCAGTGACTCTAAAAGTTCTTTATTTACCCTTTTTAGACTCATTTCGAGTTTTTAGGGACTCACTCACTACTTTCAATTGAAAAATAACAAAATTGCGTCTTTGCTCTAGCGCACAACAAAGAAATATGAACTTGGAGAACATCAGGGCCGTACACCTAGGGTGGATACATCAGGGCTGTACACCCATGGTGGGTCCCCTGCAGTTTTGTTTTTTCCTTACTCTAAAAATGTTGTGCACTCTAGCGGAACTTAGAGATAACTACATGGTTTACAGTATAATCTTGAGAACGAGGCTCGAAATATAATTATTGAAAAATCCATGGGCGGTTGATTCGGCGTAGAAGTTACTGCGATACGTTACCACTAAATCCACTCGAAATTAAAGTAGTTTAATACAAGTGGGGTATGTAAATTAAATTAAGGTTATGTTATTCAATTAATGATTTATTAACATATTGCAGTATTAAAGAATAATAATGGTGGGCCAAGTCATGTGAAGTGTCGGCTAGCTTAAAACAGGTGCACTCGTCAGCAAAATGTAAGAAATAAATATTTTATATATCTTTTACAAAATATCTTCCTGCTAGTCATCATTGTCAAGATACCAAGCTACTCCAATCATATTATTGCAAAAATGTTGGATCTACCGGCGGGCGATTATGTATCTGTTTCATTTTCACTTCCACTTCCAATTTCTCAAAATTCGCGTCAGTTGTCTCTTTTTGACATTTTAATCGTAACAGTTGTTTTTTTTAAAATTCCCTCTTTCGTTTAGGTGCGCCAATGTAACCTCCATTCCCTTACCCTGAGTCTTATTTAAGACAATTCGTTCCCCCAGTATTTTTTCACAACATCCTAAAATCAATAAGAGAAATTAGGAGTTATCTTTTTTTTTGGCGATAAGATGATGAAATTATATATTATCTGTTTTAGAGGTACATAATTTTATTATATACTACATTGTATCAGAAAGATGCACAGAAATCCGACGCAACAATTTTACAAATTATGAATCTCACGACTATCGTAGAGATTAGGTATTTTTTAAAAAAAGATCAATAAATTTTTTATATTGTCGAAACCTCGTATTCCGAATAGCGTGAACATAACGAAAAACAGGCTGAAAAAATTTTATAACAACGCTGGAAGAAAGAAGGAATGCATACATAGTTTTATTGTATACTAAATTTTATCGGAAAAATTCACAGAACTCAGACAAAAAAATTTAAAAAAATTATCTAACTCACGGCTTCGGTAGAGATTGGAAATTTCTTAAATACAAGTTCATAAAATTTGATATTTTGTAAACCTCATAAATGGCCGTTTCTGTGATACCTCCAACTTTTATGATCATGACGTTTTATACTGGTTTCGAGAAAAAAAGTTTCTTCTTTCAAAATATGTTTGATCATAAGAAACTTCATACTGGGCACAAATTATGATCTAAGGAAAATGACCAGCAAGAGAATATAAGGAAACATAAGTATGCAATATGTCGATTTTTGACCATGCAGTATGTCCGTCGGCTGTAGTTTCTATGTCTTTTAATGTTAAAGCACTAGATTTTTAACAAAAGAAAAGTTCTCATTCAGAGTGTAGCTTCAGAAAAAGCGCATTAAGATTGAGAATATTTAAATAATACCAAACTGAACTAAATGTTAGGAACCAAAATACTTGCCCCCAGATTTTCTGTTGCTCGTGTGAGAAAATACAATTTCGTAAAATTATCAAAGAAATTTCTAAAATTCAAGCCTACTGCTCCGAGTACACGATGTTCAGATCTCTAGTAATTATTCAATGTAGGATATTTATGTTTAGTTATATTATGGTTACGGTTATGTAACGGTTACGTATGTGAAACAATAGGAAATATTAAAAAATAAAAAGGAACAAATAAAGTAGAATAGAGAAAAAGAGGCAAAGAACCTAGAGGAAAGATTACGGTATTCTTTCATTTCCTTTAAAAAATATTTATCTAAATAGAAAAATCGATCAATCAATATCAAAAGACTTCTCAATCCTTTAAGGTTCTCATTTTTTTAGATAAAAAATATATTTTATTTGAAATAAAGTACAATTTTAAAATAAAAGACAGTTAACTTGAGCAACTTTCAAAAAATATTTATTGGGTACGATCAACCTCCTCTGCGGCATCGTAAACTACTAAGAATGTGGTAATTACTATTGAAATTAGAAATATACTAACGAAATCATTTATATGTTCCTGTTAATTTATATTCTATTAAATTGGTGGCCCAAAAGTTAAACTTTTCAAAGAATTGCCCACATCGATAAGTAAGGTTTGAAAAATACAACAAATTTATGGGATTTTATTTTGAAAATTCATAATCTCCGTCAAAATCTAGAGTTTGATCATTTCAAAATTGCTGCTGCGGAGGCCTCTGCATTTTTCCGATAAAATTTAGTATAAAATAAAACTATTAACCTCCATAAAATATATGCGTACCAAAAAATATTTCTTAATTTATTCTGACGTTGTTGAAAAGTTTTAGTATTATTTTCGTTATGTTTTTATTGTTCTACATACAAGATTTCGAAAATATAAAAACTTTATGAACTTGTTTTCAACAATTCCCAATCTCTATCGTAGTCGTGAATTTGATCATTTTTAAAATTGCTGCGTTGTAGTTCTGTGCACATTTGCGATAGAATTTGGTATATATATAAACACTTCGAAGTCAATTTTAGCGACTGTGGTACCACCTTAAACGTAAGTAATAAAAAGTAATTTTATAATTTTGGTAATGATTAACTTCTATTTTACTCAGCTGCGGTTTCAGTCTTCCAAGTTCTTTATTTTTGATATGCCAGTGCATATGACAATTCTAAAACCGACCTTTCCATAATATACTCTCAATGACTTTTCTATCCATTTCCATGAGAGTTTTACATTCGATAAACTCCTATGGAAAAAGTATAGAACGCAATTCACAGAGGGTACTCAAAATACATGAATTGTACTTTATAATATAGCTCTGTGGTGTCGCCACGAACATCCCTGATGAGGAAATCTAAATTGGCTTCAAAACATGTTGGTCCCCAGTGGTATAAAAAAGATGGAAAAAAGAAAGTGTGTGAGGTTGGTTTTGGTTGACTCTTTTCTTTTTCTCCCTCTTTTTTCCTTTTTGTTTGTACATTTATTGTACATTTGTCTCTAATGAGCCGGAAAAAGGATAGTCTTGAAGTCTAGTTTTGATTTGTGAACTTCTTGGGTATTTCTTTTTCAGTACACCAAAAATTTTCATAAGAAAGTAGCTTTAATCTCGACCTTTGAGAAAAATTAAACAATTTTGGCATTCATCCAGTAGAACCAAGCCCTTAAGCTGCAATACATTTTTGTGACAGTCTAGTGGATATTCTCGCGGCAAGTTCAAATTCTCGTATTTGAATTCCCCTAAAAATAGTCCTCACGTACTCTGCGATGAAAGCTCGGTTGCCCACTACAAGGAGTTGGAACTCGCCTTGTTGAGATGGAATACCATATTGGGGAAAGCCAACAAACTCCATTTTGGTGAAATCGGCGATTTTATTGTCATAAACAAAACTATGAAATATGGTTTGGAAAAAATCATCTTTATTCACTTTTAACTATAGGAAATAAGGAAAGTTAAGTTAATTTGTCAAGTTACACTTCGATATCAAACATCTCCATATTGAAAAATCCTGGAGGAAATACTCATGTAATTTTCGGACACGATCAACACGAGGAATCCCGCGAGAATTTTCAAATTTTTCTAGGAAATCCGTGAGTCAGGCAATTGATCCTCGTGGATATCTTCGTGCAAATTCTGTCCGAATATTACACGAATATTTCCCCCAGGATTTATTCAATAGGGAGATGTTCTGTTAACTCGCGAAGTGTCACTTGACAAATGTCACGCACGTGACATAAATATATTCGTCAGATAAATTTTTATCTTTCGCCAGATAAATTTTATCTTCAATTGGATAAATGTGCTGCAGCGTTTTTATCCAATTTGAAGATGAAATTTATTTCTGGGATTTATTGTACGCATAACCCTACTTTACATATTTTCATTCTTTCATCAAATGGAATCTCTAGCTTTACTCCATACTATTCAAACCCATGAATTAAACCTTACTCATTCTATGATGCAAACTTCATAAACGGTGACCCAGCTAGTTTCCTAAAGAGTCCCATTAAACACGTTTTCCCAATTTTAGAGTGAAACCTGATTTCACACTTCAATATCAAAACGCCAGTAAATAAAAGTAGTAAATATGAATGATTTAGCTGTCTAATAAGAAGTATCAAAAAAGATATTTAAAAATATTTTCTACTTTGTTTTCTCAACCTTTCAACCTTTCACTTCGAGAATCTGACAAGAAAAATTAGTTCGGCATATTTTTTATAACAATGAAAAATCATTAAAACGTAGGATACTCCGAAAGTACTCTAGGCTTAATTAACAAATTGATATCTCTTTAATCATTAGTCGCAAATGATTTAAATAGAAAACAATGTAAAGGTTTTTTCATGCCCTACAAATCGAGTCCCACGCACTTTTAACCTATCTCAACCGGAGGCTCAGGGTTTTGGTATTTCATTAGAAAGTCCAGGCGAACATTTTACAACGAAAAAAATTCTGCTAAGGTTATGTAACTTTTCTATAAAAATAGCAATAATATAGGGATAAAAGAATTAAAGTCTTACTGAGTTGTAAATTTTCGTCAATAACTCGCGCAATTTCCGGTACACAGGGAAACAATCGCAGAGCCTCCTTGATGCATCGATCGAGATAATTGAGACGATTAATTTCCGTCATTCCAATTTTTCGATAACTTTCGGTTAGAACTTCGTAAACTTCCGTCCTTGCTATATCCTGTATATTTTTTTATAAAAAAATTATTACAAAATTGAACAATTATAAAATTAAATTAAATTACAGATTTCTTGAAGATCGAAATAAAATCTATTTTCTTATGAAAATTTCTTGTGTACTGAAAAAGAACACCCAAAAAGTTCACAATTCAAAAATAGACTTTGACATTACCTCCCATACCGGACTTTCAGTAATATCTTTCATAAAGTCACATACCGCCAATTTTTTTTTATCAGATACACTGAAAATTATATTAACAAAAACATGAGAATTAGAAAAAATAAAATAATTTTTAATTATAACTTCCTGCGTATAGTATCCAAAATTTTATAATCCAGAGTTCAGCAAACACTTCACTACAACACTAATTAAACAAAAGTTTCAATTAATTTCAAAAAATGTTTGTAAACTTTGTTAACTTGATTTTTCTTTTTGAAGATAGAAGCATAAATCAACTTTTTTAATATAAATTTTTTTTAAATTATGATAAAAATTCTTCACCGGGATGAAATTCAGAGGAAAACGAACGGCTCTGAATGAGAGCATTTCTACTACTGACTCGCTTATATAGCCACTCAGGCAAACAAAAATGTTTTACCATTTTTTAAGAGAGAGAGAGAGAGAGAATAACCAGCCCCGAACCCTCGTAAAAATAATCTGTTCGGAGAATGCCAATAGATTTCAGGAAAATATACAGAAAGTCTTGGCCCCAAATATCAAGATTCAGAATTTATTTCAAAGAGACAATAATAAGATAGTAAAATATTTTAACATTGAAATATGAATTTTAATTGAAAACAAATACTATATCTTAAATTATGTACATCCTTCTGGCAACCATATTATATTTATACTAAGTACCAGGATGGCATTTTAATTATATTAACAGTATACTTAGGAAAATTAAAAAATATAGTAGACTGAAAGTATATTAAATATATTTTAAATAAAAAATATCTGTAAAAAATCATAAGATTAGAGAAAATGTAAATAGAGTACTCAATGGTACAAAATATGCACATATTGTTAGTATGGCATCTTCCTCGTAGGCAACGAGGGTATAATTTCTTGTATCTAAATGTATGTAGAACGTATGGCAACCTTATCTTTCGATAAGTACCAGGTTAACATTTTAGTTAGTTACAAAATTAAAAATTTTATGTAAAACCTCATGACAACCTAATTTTTTGATAAGTACTAGGTTAACATTTAAATCAGTTGTACAATTGAAAAACCTGAAGAAGTTATCACAAGATTAATGTACACAGAACATGGGAAATGAAGGAAACAGATCACAGTTACAAGATTTACGTACACAGAAAATGAGAAATAAAGAAATGTGATCTTAGTACCAAGATCAAATTTTTAGGGTTGATTTAGAACCAATCTATTCAGATTATTCCATTTTGAAAATCGAGAAAGGTAATACTCCAAACCAATAATACATTTCTAAAAAATTACTCACGTTCTCAAAGTTTTTTTCTTTAAATATTTAAGTAAAATAGATATCTTTTGGTGAATTGAGTTAATCATTGACAACGTCAATTGAAAGAAATCTTAAGTATTCATAGGCAACCCTGCAGATTAGAACCAATCTTTGTTTGTCTCTCTTTTGAAATTCCTTGAAGATCGAAATAAAATCTATTTTTTTATGAAAATTTTTTGTGTACTGAAAAAGAACACTCAAAAAGTTTATAATTCAAAAATAGACTTTGACACTACCTGTCTTTTCGGCTCATTAGAGACAGATGTAAGTGTCTATAGAAGTCTCGGTGGCGTAATTGGTTAACGCGCTCAGTCATGAAAAGACAGAGCTCCCAGTTCAAACCCAGATTGAGATAGATTTTTTCTTGTTTCTCTCGTTTTTCTAAAAAAGACTATTTAGATCATGAATTTAACATTTAAAAAAATTATTAAGCCAGGTCAAGAAATATGACATTAAACAAGTATCAAACAAAAACATCAAACAAGTATCAGTACAAACCTATCTTATTGAATGAATATGCATAAATTTTTGAAATATAACAGGTTCTTATGCTCTCATTATAAAATGCCATAGTTTTCAAATGCAATACCTTTAATCCATGGAAAATTTTTTGAATCAAATATCAAGAAAGAAACGTAATCTTTATCAAATTAAAATTTTCCAATACTGTCAGAATAGGATCGATCATTCATTCTACGCATCGAAGTCCATGCTGAAACAGATTTAATCTATTGATAAACCAAAAATTTTATCTTACGCGATAAAATTGCGAAAGAAACGCCTTTCTAATCTAACTCTCTTAAGTAGGTCTACTGTATTTGCAAAAATAAGTCAGCAATAATGAGGTTTAACTTATTATTCGTTTTACTGACAGCGTTCATCACAAATATTCATGGGTAAGTTTGAAAAAAATTATTAGCAGAATTTCCTGAAAGCCATAAATGAAATAATATCTGGTATAATCTATAACATTAGCTATAATCTTTGAGATGAAGTTATGCAAGTCAAATTTCTTAATCGTTCTTTCTCCATACTGCCAAACGGGGTGAGTTGGAGCCGCGAATGCTTTTTCATGTTTGGTTTGCTGATCACGATAATACTATTAATAATTTTGGAATTTTGTCACGGTCATAACAGTTTCAGATTTATTCTTGGAATTATGTCGATCAAGTGCTTAGTTTAAGCATTCCAGTTATTTATTATCGAAAAATTGATCGAAATAGAATTGCATATAAAGATACATAAAATAGTTCATTTATCGATGCTCAGTTCCAAAATTTTTAAAATTATATTTTAGAATTATAATATTTCATCAATATTTTTATACAATTTTAGGCTTTACCGAAACTCTTATAACGAAGGTCGGATGTATGTTTGTCAGTCGCTTACTGCTTCCAACGACACTATGTGTCGAAGAAAGTCGTTATTTGGCATTTAGCCCTCTTCTCATTTGTTTCTACCACTTTCTCACCTCTCTTCTTCAACTCCTCTTCATCCATCTTATACCATTTGCCTCTTCTAGTTCCTTCTATACCATAACCTCTATCTCCTACCCTAATCCCTCTTCCGCTGTCCTCATAACCCATTTCCTCCTACTCTAATATACTCTTTTCCTCTTCCTTCTTCTCGCCCCTCTTCACCCACTCCTATTCACCTGAAAAATATAAAGCAGTCCTAGAATTTTCATAGAAAAATATTTTGCGCGGAAAAAAATAATGTGTGCTAAAAAATAACAAATCCCCAGCAACTGTTGATATAACTTATTATCGCGGGGGAGAAGGACTGTGTTTGGGGAGGGGTTGAATGAATGGGGGCGTACATGAGTAGAAGATAGAAAGGTGGTCAGGCAGAACAGGGGTTAAAATGAACAGAAGTGAGTATGAGGAGTAGGAGATAGGTAAAGAGGAGTAAGAATGACGGAAGAGGAGTAAGAAAGGTGGAAGTGGAAAAGAGTAGAGGATACAAGGGGGAATGGGTTATAAGGGAAGTGAAAAATGGTTTAGGGTACGAAACAGTGTTGGACGTCGAGGTGCAGGGGGAAGTGAAATAAGCGATGGTTAAAGGATAGGTGAAGAGATGTGGTGAGGTGAAGAAGTGGTAAAGAATAACTGAGAGAAGGGGTAAATGGCTGATAAGAATAGGAGAGGGGGAAGAGGAAGAGGCAAGGGTTATACGTGCCCAAGCGGAAAAAATATACATAGTGGAGAAAATTATGTATAATTTTCATTAGTTTTATACATTATTCGTATCAAATTCGTATTTTTATCTTCACACATGCCCAGCCATCGCATCGTTTCTTCTCATTCCCCTACACATCCACCACGAATCCCTACCCTGCCTCACCCCCTCTTTCAATTCTCTTATGACTCACTCCCCTCTTCTCATCTTTCTCTCTACACTTTTCCTCTACGCCCTTCCTCATCCCTATTCGCCCTCGTCTCTTCCTCTACCCACACGGAAAAATTGTAAATGGTGGAAAAAATTAGGTATAATTATTTCCAGTAAATATAATTTTTCCATTTGCGTAGGGGAGGGGCGAGGAAGAAGAAGGGTGAGGGAGAGCCGAAAGGAAAGGTGTAGAGAGACGGGAGAGAAGGAAAGAATGAGTCATAAGGAAATTGGAAAGGGGGTAAGGCAGAATGGGAGTGGCGGTGGACGTGTAAAGGGAAATGTGAAGAGACGATGTTTAGGGAAATGAAGGATGGCAGTACAGAAAAAGATAACCAACACTTATGCGAAAATGAATTTATTGCATAACAAATTATTAAAAAATCAAATACACTTTGTGTTAAAAGGATTTGTTCGAAATCTCATTTTCTAATATAATGATGAAAAAATGTTCAATTGTAAATTTTAGTTGAAATTCAGTTATAATTTCAACGAATTAATTTTTTTTTCATTCGGTATCGATGTATCGATGTAGCGCACGAAATCGTTCCTTGGTGGTGTGGTGCACGCCAATCTCTTCTCGGGCTGATTTTGCAAATCGCAGTGTCTATTCTTGCAGTTTTTGTAACGAATAATGGCAGGACAGACTTTCCTTCTCCTTCTCCACCAATAAGAAATTCAAGATTTGTGTTTTTTGTCCTAGAAAGTGGGACGATTAGCCAAGACCTTTGTTTATACAGATATCTGGAATTCAAGATTTTCTTTTTAATAAGGATTGAATGAAACATAATGAAAACACTGATTATAAATAATAGCGATCTTTCAAATTGTTTCATCAGAATTACAACATTTCACTTCCAGAACACATTGCGAAAAAGATTGTTCGTTTCCGAAAGATTTTCTGATAGGAGCCGCTTCCGCTGCTTATCAGGTGGAAGGAGGATGGAACGCAAGTGGTAATGATTAACCAATATTATTTGTCGCCTTCAACCACATAGATTTTTTATCAGATAAAATAGCTACTCAACTGTTGAATAAATGTTTGCTCAGGCTCTTAAATATTAAGCAACCCAGGTTTACATTGCAGTACTATACTAGCACTGGAAAAACACCCCAATCATAACTGTTCTGTACTCGTGTGAACGGTACTGAGCCGGTATAAGCTTTATATTTTCCTTTTTTTCGGCCTACTACTGTCCCAATACAATAACAAGTACGGGCTCAGTGCCGTTCATACTAAAAGCTTGGTATCAGAACAGTATAATTTAGTACTGAGACAGGTGTTGACGAATATTTGGCCAGTAAAGAACATTATAGTTCTCATTAGGGTGTTTTTTCAGTAAATATTACTGTCGCGGAACAGTGGTTGTTCCGACAAGTTTTATATTATATACAACACCGTTTCAGATATTATGGGAACGCATTATTAATTCTCGGTACATACATTACTAATGAATTCTATATTTAAACTAATATTAAAAAATTGTTACGTAATGGTTATAGACCTGTTTTTCACTGTGCAGGCAAAGGGGAAAATAACTGGGACTGGTTTACCCATAATAAGCCATGGATGATTGCTGACCGAAGTAACGGAGATGTGGCTTGTGATTCTTTTCATAAGTACAAGGAAGATGTTTCAATTATGAAAGACATTGGCGTGAGTTAATTAATATTACGCTTTTGTTATAAAGAAATGCATGTCATATTATTGCGATTGATGCTCAAATGTCAGGCGCAATTATTATGATAAAAATAAAACAAATTATATAACTTGGATACAATTATAATAGGTACACTATGTGACTAAACATAAAGCATCGAATTTCAAATTTTAGTTTGACTTCTACCGGTTTTCAATAAGCTGGTCTCGAATTTTTCCCAATGGTTTTGCCAATGAGATCAGTAAAGAGGGTATCAAATATTACCATGATCTTATTGATGAGATTCGATCAAAAGGAATTGAGCCGTTTGTGACTATCTATCACTGGGATCACCCACAGGTTTTGGAACAAATGGGAGGATGGATAAATGAAATGATGGTGGATTGGTTCACTGACTTTTCTAGAATTGTGTTCCAAGAATTCGGTCCTAAAGTAAAATACTTTGTGACAATTAATGAGCCAAGTTCTTTTTGTTATGGAGGATATGGAGGAACATCTAAAGCTCCTGGTAAATTGCATACGTGAAGGATGTAGGAGCTAAAGGAAATTTTGTATACATTTTAATATCAAAAAAATTTATCGAAATTCAACTTTAAAACAAACTTAAAATCAAAGAAATAACAACATATTTGAGACTTTAAACATGCCTAATAGCTCGATCCAGATCCGAACCTTTTTAAATTCTTTGTCTAAAATCTAAAGAAATCTTTGTCAACAATATGTCTGTTCTTATTATTTGCATTTCTAAATTAAAGATGATAATTCATTTCTCTTGATTTTCGGAAGCATGGAATTTGCCGCTCAATGCAGAATATCTATGTATACATAATGTATTGAAAGCTCACGCCAAGGCTTATCACATGTATGACGAGGAATTTCGTTCAACTCAAAATGGGATAATTGGAATTGCATTGCCATGCAATCACTATTTTCATCAAAATGAGAATGATAGTATTACAACTGATATAGCCTTTCAATACGATTGCGGTTGGATGGCCCACCCTATTTTTTCAAAAGACGGCGATTATCCAAAAATTATGAGGGAAAGAGTTGACGAGAACAGCAAAATTCAAGGCTGGCCTCGATCAAGGTTACCTAGATTTACCCAAGAAGAAGTTGAATATATCAGGTAGGGTTTGTATTGCTTATATTACAAATTTAATGTAACAATTGGATGATTTGTTTATATTATTTTCTTTTGTAACAAGTAACCAAATATATACATAACAATATAGTTATTAGTTATGTTGAAACATACTTAAAAATAAATCTTTAATAATTATTCATAGGGGTACGTCAGATTATTTTGGTCTAAATCACTACACGTCATATATAGCCGTACCTGTTAAAAGGGAAAGTGGTAAAGCATGGACAAATGATCGAGGCTTTTACCAAACAGTGGATCCCAAATGGCCTGTATCTGCAAGTTCTTGGCTGAGAGTTAGTTAAAAAATTGAGAAATGATCAACTGATTTTTAAAATTATTCATAACCTTTTGTTTACTTTTAAATATATATACATTTATAATTATGTCACCATTATATTAATATAACATTACAATTATATTACTACAATCATCAGAGTCATGAATGTAATATGTAATTGTTATGCAGTAAAAATGTAACAGTTTACAATACCTACACACTACCTAATGCATTTATCTTGAAGGTGGTGCCTGAAGGATTCGGAGGAATTCTCCGAAAATTAACAAAGGAATATGGAAATCTACCAATTTATGTCCTGGAAAACGGATATTCAGATGTAGGAAGCCAAAACGATATTGACCGAATGAATTATTATTATTCATACATGAAAGAAATGTCATTAGCTATAAAAGATGGATGTAATGTGAAGAGCTATACAGCTTGGAGTATTATGGATAATTATGAGTGGACAGAAGGCTACAAGTAAGTTTTGTACTTAAATGTCTTTTAATAATGTAACGCTGCATTTACATGAATTAATATAACGGATCAGAATCAAAAGCAGGAAATATTTAATAAATATTTTCAGTGCACATTTTGGACTCCTCCAAGTCGACTTTAACGATCCAGAGAGGAAAAGAACTTACAAAAACTCCGCTAAATGGTTCAAGGATGTGCTCAAAAGTCGCAGACTAGTTCCTGTGCAAAATTATATAAATGATAATTAATATGTTAGAATACACAACAGAGATATTTTTTCATTCAATAGTATGTCGATGGGAATAAAATCCTTTTTCTCTGGTCGGCAGTGTTCAATTTAGTTTAACGCGTTCGAATTCAATCAAAGAATGTGAATAGTATGACATTGCTCTGTGCACTTAAGGGAGTACCCTCGGTAATAGAACCAGGAATGAGAATCGTTTGATATTTGGATGACAATTGTATTAAAATGCACTGAAGCTCTGGTTAAAATTTTGGAACCTTTCAGAGCTTCATAATCGAAAAATCAATTATTGAAAATAACATGTGATCTTATGAGAAGAAGCGCTTTTTTAGTATATAAAAAGATTAAAAAATGAAACAATTCTGAAATAATTTTGAGATATATAGAATGTTTTCCCAAATACATATTTGCTTCGAAAAGTATCATTCAGAGCCTATATGAATAGAAAAAAATAATTTATACCGTAAATGTATGATTGACGTCAGCGAACTAAGGATATGGCAACGTCGCATCCGCTCCACGTGCGAGGTACGTTGAAGGTTATAATACGAAGCGTATCACAAGCAGACTGCGACTGCTTCATGCGGGCCCGGAGGGGGGCGGGGTAGAAGCGCGACGTTTCCAAACTTATGACTGTGACTGTGTGAGTCAATAACAAGTCGAAGCGTTCTCTCAACTGACTTGCTACGTACCGAGGGTACATCCTTAAGGAATTTCAGTGTTAAGCATTTAAGACAAGACTTGACAAATTCAAAATGAAGCTTTCGAAACTGTACACTCTCAAAATATAAAAGTTCAAATCTCTTCAAGTCTAAAAAACTTAAAATTAAAAAATGTATGAATAAAAAATACACAATTAACAATTTAATACTGATGAATATATTAGCAGCATCAGTACAACAAAAATTATCCAACTTTGGCTCAAATTGTTAATGACATGAAAGTTTTGTGTATGTGTTCTTTGTGGCCGAAAAAGAATCATAGAATAGCACCCGTTTCTAAAACTGCCTGCAAAATTGAATTACAATAAAGCATCAATAACTGTACATACATTTTTAAATTTATAGTTTTCGACTTAAAGAATTAGAAATTAAGAAATTAATGTTTCAAATTCACTCCTTCAAAACAGGCACTCAAATTGAATTATTTTTTTATTTCAAAATGTACCAAACTGAACATTTCGAACTAAATGCCATCTAAATTATATATATATATATATATATATATATATATGACGGCCTTAAAATTGAAGAATTTCAAACTGGAATCATAGCAGTCTCGTTTTTTCAATTTTATTATTAATTGCCAACGCAATGTTTCCCGCTACGCTAGTTAAGAATTAAAAAATTCATGGTCAATTGACCACTTTGAATTAATAGGATTAAGAGTGCTTCCAAATTTTAAAAAACCTAAATATCAAGACGAAAATTCGTTTTGAAACGAAACCAAACTTAAAATTGCAATTTCTTATTCAAATTCGAAAAAGAAATTTTTTCGACCCACCTATAAACATATTTCTCTTCGTTGACTTTCGTCACTCGTCGATTCATCCAAGAGCGCAACGCAATGATACTGCCGAGTTTGTTTATATCTTACATATAAGAAGTACTTGAAATAGCTTTTATACCGAATATCGCTTACCTGACCATATCAGGTGGCCAGTGGCAACTGGCAGCATGACGTTGCTATCTAATAACTATAATATTATGTTTCTCGCTTCTTTCAATATTTACTAACGTTTTTGCGTACGCAACAGTCTCAATAGTTTCACAGTTTAAATGTTCCCTCCACTTGGATAGAAAGGAAACGCTCCGAACTGGAAATTCACAGGTGTCTTCGGCGAAGCACACGTATAAAGAAAATCGTCCGATTGCAACTGAGTCCTATTCAGATTTGGCTCCGAGGTAGATCTGGTAATCTTAGGAAGACCCCGAAGGAGAGCTTCTAGACTTGCCAAGATCTGCCTAAATATCGGTCGCTCATCTCTGGAGAACTTTATGCAATCTTCCGTTAATCTGCGGAGAGCTTTCGGCGTGTCAGACCTTAGTTTGTTCAAATCCGGTCGCAGGTATCCTCTTCCGACCATGAAGAGGATCTGATCCTTATTATTCACATGTGAGTATGGCAGTTGACCCGCCAAAAGTTCAAACAATACTACACCAAAGGCGTAAACATCTGACTGGAAACTGTAAGGATTTTCCTCCTGCATTCTAATGACCTCGGGAGCCATCCAAAGAATCGACCCAGTTGGTTGATGAAACTGCAAAGACCCTGACCACCTCGTCTTGGCCGTTGCGAGGCCGAAGTCTCCAATCTTCACGGTAAGGTCATCATGCAAAAAAATGTTGTTACTCTTCAAGTCTCTGTGTATGATGTTCTTGGCGTGCAAGTAGTCCATTCCCTGTGCAGTTTGTCTGCCGATCTCTATCAGAGTTAACAGCTGAAACCTTGACTCGAAAACGTGTAGATGCTTGTACAAAGACGAACCTTCGCACCACTGAGTGACGATAGCCAGCTGGGGTTTGCTGACACATCCCATGAAGAGAAGTATATTGACATGGCGAGTCTTTCTTAAGACTGCTACTTCATTCTTGAATGCTTGTAGCTGCGCCGCCGTAGGTATTTTCACATTCAAAGTCTTCACTGCGACTGGTCCGTGCCAATGAGCTTTGTATACCGTCCCGAAGGATCCCGAGCCGATTCGCGGTCCAACAAGGATTTCATCCGCTGGAATTTCCCAATCTTCGATGGACTCTCGTGGTGCGAGAAGGTTCTTCGACGATTCGTCCGCGGAACGCGCCCTGGGGCGCTTCGGCCTCAAGGTACTGGTAGGACTCGCCTGGGTGGACTGACTGTGTTTGGTGGGGCTGCTTCCGGGAGATATAGGACTCTGAGTAGTATCCACGGGTCGTCCAAGACATTGCGATCTTGTGTACTCATCTAGGTTGATCGGTTCACCTCCGGGTTTCACCATGTTGAAGCACACATTAGGAGCGGAACTGGAGCGATCTTGCTGTCCGAGAGATCTAGGGTGCCTAGCATTCCGGGAAGTAGCCAAGGTGGACGACAGGCCATAGCCTGAAGGTAGCTGCAGAATTCCTGCAGTAGTTTCTGGATTGTGAGCAAGAAGCGCCTGATAGTAGGCATCTTGCATGCGTGTTTGATGGCAAAGTGCTGGCACACCACCTGCACATCTCTGATGAAATCTGTAGTTGCAAGTTCTACAGTAGAATCCTTGGAAAAGTAGCTTTCGACAGCATTCACAGAACGCAAGGGAGAAGAAGGTCTTCCGAACAAAATTGTGAGATATCGAAGTCGCGATGGGAAATTTGTCAAGTATCTCCACCGAGATTTCGTCACATTCGAGGGAGGAAATGTCTGTATCCCAGGGAATAGGATGTTTCGAATCGTCGGATCCTACTATGTACACCATACACATTTCTGTAGTAAGGTTCCGGAGCTTCATGGCCTTGGCGAGAGCATCTCTTAGGGAAAGACCTTCCCGGACTTGCACACTCGTACGTTGCTGGTTAGGTAAATGGGCTCTGACGAGGGATTTCAGTGGAGTTCTCGGTGAACGAAACTTATTAGATAAGTGCGATTCGTTTTCCGCTGATGCTGCGCCTTCGGCGGATGTGGAGTTAAGAAGTTCATTGAGTTTCTGCTGCTTAGATTCTAATTCGTGTAATTTGCTGGTTAATTCTTGATATTCAGTCAAGTAAATTGAGGGAGGATCTTGAAATCCGGCGAATCTGTTGTTGAGCGCATCGATGTTTTGACGTATCACGTGGATCACGCTCTGTATGTTGCGAAATTCGTACCTACGGATAGAAAATAGAGCATTAAAGATCCTTCTAATGTTTTTTTTTTTTAATTTTATTGAAAGTTGAAAATGTATAAGAAATTATGAGATTGTTGAGGGTTTCCAGGGACACTGATAAAAAAGGGTTGCGACTATTTATGAACCTAGTTCTCAGACTTCTTTAAATTTCGATCACCCAACATTTTAAAATACTATTTTCAGATTTAGGAAACTTCTGTCCAGCTAAAAATCAATTATGAGAATTTTCGTATTTTACTTGTAAGGCCTCGAATTTACAATATTGTTCATTTGTCAATTGTACATTGCTAAGGACCCCGTACAAAATGTATGGAAAACGCCTTTCGGTGAAATTGGCTCATTAAGTCTTTTGATGAGCATCACGTGTAGCATCATAAACCCGAAAATTTATTCAATTTGACCGAAAGGCCTTTTCTATACATTTTGTGCGGGGTCCTTTCAAAATTTTCAATTGAGAATTATTAAATTTAAAACGATTAAATTTAACGCTATTCAAGTGAATGCTTTCAATAGTTGCTACCTAAAATTAAGTTCGATTTAACAAATTCTTATTTGAAATTGAAATTGTTCCGTGTGTACGTTTCATTAAGTTTTAATTTTTAATTAATATTAAGAAATTTGCAGTTATTATTTCTTCTGCAATTAGTGTAAAAATAAATGTAAACATTTATCTTTAAAATTAGCGCAAGAACAATGAAAGTCGTTATTTATTTCACAAGTTGTTTTTATAGGTAATTAACAAAAAAGTAACCGAAAGGTAACGGGAACATAACTCGTTACATTTTGAAATGTTATTACAAATCAGTAAGAATTCAATACAGTGAATTTTTAAACGAACTACTCATCAATTTCAGAATAAAAGCGTTAAAAGTTGAATAACTTTCAATTCAAAGTGCTTAGAATTGTACAATACTGAATTTGCAGCATTCAATACTGTATAATTTAAAATTATAAGACTGTTAAACTATTGCGGTTTGCAATTTGAAATAAAATTGTAGAATAATGAAGTATTCGATTGAAAATTGTTCAAATTCAAATGCTATTACAGTCATCACAGTACACACTGTCGTTAAAGAAGGTGACATTAAACGACACGTGTTTTCTCGGTTTCATAAGATACTTTGTTGAAGTTATGAGTATTTTAACTCCCAAAGGTAACAATTTTCAGGTGAAAATTGTATTTTTTTCAAAATAATATGATTTTATGATATTCATCTGTGGTTGATAACATATTTTCGTGAAAGAATAATGAAAAATAATCAACTTCTGAGAAACTAAGTATAAGTTAATAATGTGCTCCTGATTATCTTCGAAAAATAACCACACTTTAAAGATCGACAACTCTTTTTGATAGTCTTCACCGTCAGCTTTATAAAATTTAAATATCATAACTTTGTCAAACAAAATTTTTAAGCAAATGGATAAAATTCGAGTGAAAATGACCGTTATTAATTTTACACTGTCAAATTAATAAAGTTTCAATCAAACAATTTTAAAATTGGGCTTTCAACATTAAGTAATATTTAATTTGAAAAAGTTTCGAATTTAACATTTCAAGCTCAAGGCTTCTAAAAAACTTGAAATCCACAATACTATACAATTTAAAACTGAAATCATAGCAATTTTAATCAATTTTGAAATTCACTCTTCGAAACTAGTATAATTTCATGTGATATCATGTAATATTTAAAGATGTGAAATTATTAATGGCACTAGAAAGAAGTGAATAAAACCCTTTAAAAGTGGAGAAAAAGAAGAAATTCTGAAAAATTTACTCGGCAGTTTTGTTAAGATTTTAAGAAATTTAAAAGGGTTTAAATAGTCACCTAAGAGGATCGGTGTCCAAAGATCCATCCTCCGAGTCGCTAAGGTCGCCTTGATCAGTACTCCGCGAACATGACATCGTGCTCTCGAGAGCCGATCGACTCTTCCTTTTTCTATGATGACGGCCAGGTGATGATGGACTTATTCTTTCTTTACTTTTACGACTGAAGACTTCTGTCGGTTCTCTCACGCGGACTACTGTATGATACCTGTTGAAATGACATTCTTGTATTTAACCAAAACATTTGATACTATGTAATAATAATGTTAATTAGGTTTTAGTTTATTCTATTATTTATTAAGTTTATTTTATTTATTGTTTATAGTTTATTTAACAAATATATTACATATATCTACCTATTTTTCTCTAAACTATATTACTGACATAAAGTAATTTTTGAATCGAGTGTAATTTTAATATAAATTTAATGACTTATAGTTCTTGTCATTTTTTTTTAGACGACACATATTAGAACTTATTTAGGCTTAGAAATTGAATCACTCTATTGGTATACATTTAATTACAAATATAATTTCCCCATAGAATATTTTACACGGACCTATATTATCGCGACTACAATTAAACACCCTTTAAATTCAATACTTTTCTCTCAATTCAAATAAAATTCTTCTCTTCATGACAAAAGTGGATGGTATTTTTCAAAGTCAGAAAAACTCTAGATCTAGAAAACAAAATAGCCACGAACGTCAAAGTGCAACGAATACAATAACATTCAAGCAAAATATTATCTCTTATATTTATCTATATCAATTATATTAATTAAATATTATAAATTCATCACATTTAGCTATTTCTGTCTCTGATCGCAGTGAAAAAAATGGTTCCACTAGTCTTTGTTAATTTGAAACATGAAAAGAGTAAAGCTCTGCTAATAATCAGTTTGGGCAAAATAAAGGAGTAAATTTGAGTGTGCAGAATCCTTGAAAATTGTTGGACGAACAATTGGAGTTGGAGCAAAATTAACGGGAAAGTATCGTCGCGAAAAAAGAAAGGGAGAAAAAAAAGAGAATCTAGAATCGAGAGACAATAGGTGGAGTGGTTTTTTGTTGTCGAGAGTGTCGGTCGGCATTATTATACCTGGGTTCGCCGATCACGGCCATCTTCCTGAAGCGTAAAATAACATCCTGGACTGCCCCTGCGGCAAGAATTACTCCTATAACCGGTGCTGCCAGTGCCGGTTATCCTTCAAATCAAGCTATTTACGCTGTCCACGGTGCACCAAGAGTCCAAGACGTGATGTAGTATAGTAAATTCTACGTTTCCTCTTCTGACCCTCGTCGTTACGTTTTGTTTCGAATTCACGGAACACCCGAAGGATCGCATTCCGCGAATCGCGACGATGATTCCTACACGACCTGAATGTATGCAGGCTTGCGCTTGTCACTAATTTTCTGGCCTAGCCATTTCTACCTGGCCTCAAACCGCACTCACCGAAAGAAAACTGGCACGAGATCCGAGATGCCGAGCAGTAGTGTCGAGGACAGCCGGGGACGAGACCAGTGCCGTAGATATGAAATCGATAAAGGAGGTTCTTGAAAACCTGCATATTCTCTAATTGTTCCATAATAAAAGTCAGAAGCGTAACGATGTTTTATTACATATGTTACATACATACATATATATGTGACAGAACTATTATACAATAACAAGAATGTAACATTGTTACAACTGAGTTACGCAGTTGTTCCAGATTCTGTAATAGTTTAAAGACTGTTTCATATCTGTGTCTACTGCTGTATTACAAGAAGGTTATATTGTTATGAAATTATTATAAATTGAGTTCTGCAACTAATCCGTAACAGTAGCGTAACGTGTCTAGGTTATAAAACCGTGTAAAAATTGAATTCTACAATAATTCAAGATCTATGAGTGGAAACAGGTCTGTAACAGTTGCTTTCAAACTTGTAAAGAACAACAGTATCAATTTTGAGTTATATAATGTAACTGTACCATAACGTTATTACGTGGGTTATTAACGGGTGACTCTTATTTCACGCCGCAACGCTATTACATAACTTTTACATATTTGTTACAATTAAAATTTTTAATTCAATCATTTTCAAATGTTTCACAATTTTTCTTAGCTATGTACGCTACTGCAAACGACATTTACGTTCCAGAGCGCAACTCCACTGCACGGATTACGATCAGTCACAGGTTTGGGGGTCCTGAAACCCTCTTGTCATTGCAATCAATCTTGTTTAGATTTTAGAATCAGAATATTACTGTCAATCATTGAAAATAACATTTTTTAATCAGTAAATAAATTATTGTTTATATATCCTTTATAATTCAATATAGGAATCAAATTCCTTTTACGTATATCGTCAGTAGAGAATTCATTTTAATCAAGTTCCCGCGCCACGATATCGAAAGTCACGTGACATGACTAAGAATAGAAACTGATTTTAGTGAAATTTAAAATGCATTCATTTATATTATGTAATTTATGTAAAATAAGAATCATGCGAATCTTATATGTATAATGTAGACATTTTATTTTAATATAATGTTAACTTAATACCATGATCTTACGACATACTTTTCCATTTTCAGATCAAATGAAACAAACTTATATATTTCTTAAAATCTCTATAATATGTCAGCACAAAACTCACTATTTATTTGAATTATGAATTAAATGTATAATATTTATATGATATTTCGAAAAAATAATAGAAAATAAAGCAGATTGTAAATATAAATAAGTATATATGCTTGACCTCAGTAAATATATTGTACATATACATTCTCAAGACAAAACAGCACACAGGTTTGCAAAAAAGATTTGCTAAGT
>JAUMHM010000086.1:7550319-7564151 GCA_032362435.1 Melikaiella ostensackeni
TCCGTCCTAGGATAATCCAAAAATACGTCTTTAAAATATTTTGCCCATTTTCCTCCTCAAAAAAAAAAAAAAAAAAAAAAAAAAAAATATACCAATATTATAAATACTTCTAGACAATGCAGTTAATTTATAACAAATGAAATTTGAAAAATACCAATCAGTCTCGAGTATTACTAAGCTTAAAGCAATTTATACTCTTATTTGTTTGAAATAATGCTTTCTTTTATACATTTAATACTATTCCAACTGTTACTGTTTATAAACAATAGTACACATTCAAACAGCTGGCCCCAATTACGACAGAAGTAAATTAAACCAAAGAACCAAGAAAAATGTCAAGCCAATGACACAAAAAGTAATATGAATTTTATAAATAAATACAAAAAACATTTTCAATATCACTGAAATTTCTCACGTTAGTATCCCCTAGCCTGATACTGTCATATGTTATTTAGTGTTTTATGTAATTTATTAAAGAGTTTATTGTAAATAATACCTATCCATCCAATGATGATTATTTGATGCCTTGCTCAAATTCGCTGCTTGACATGTGTTAATGAAGTGAAATGGCAGCATTAGATCAGATTATTTGCAGGTTGAGCTACTCATGAAATTAAAATTTTTAATCCTAATGTGTTTGCAATGTTTAAACGCGCCATTTCCGAAAATATCTATCCCTTACAGATAGTCCAGCCAACGACCCTGCTGAAAATATGTGCATGGGGCCCATGGGAAATTCGGACCGATTTATTTGACACTTTAATTAAAATTATTTCACATTTTAGTATTTTTTGTATAAGTATTACACTTATCCGTACTGACAGAATGCCCAAAAATAATTTTGGCAAAATTTGAAAAGAGAATCTTTTAAAATATTTGAAATATCACTAGTCAAAACATAACTTGAGTTTCGTATCACCCTTGTCCGTATTTATCCTAAATTTTTAACCGTGACTTAATAAATATCAACATAATATTGTTATTGGCACCCTCCTCTAATTTATGAGACAATATAATTTTTACATTCTCATTCATGAGAGAGTAATGTAATCGTATAAATTTTCGATCTCTAGTTTTCAACGGTTCATCATGTTTTAACACTCACAGAGTCCAAAAATCATATAATTTTGTCGGTGCCTGTCTATCTGCCTATATGTCTGTATGCCTGCGTGGTTACCTGAATGTTGTAGCCACGACAACTTTTGAAATATTTGCCCAATGCAGTCAGCCTTTACTACACTTTTCTAGAATCCTAAAATAAAGGTCAAGTTCGTTAACCAGATATTTTCGACCAAAATTAAAAAATGTAGAGAATTTTCAAAATTTGAATCCAAATTTTTTTGTTAATTTTAGAAATTTTTGTCAATGTTTCTGGTACGTGATAAAAAGACTTGCAAATTATCCTGATGGCATTGTCAATTTCGATGAAAATTAAAAAAGTTATATGCTTTTTAACATTTTAAAAATTTTCAAAAAATAGAAAAAACTATTTTTCTGATAGATTAAGAATTTTCAATCAAAATTTTTATTAGATATCAAGTATATTTCAAAACTATCCCAGAGAAATTTTTCGATAAGACCAAAATTCAAAAAGTTAGATCATTTTCAAAATTATGCAATTTTTGTTTTTAAGTGATCCTTAAGTTTTATTCATGATTTTTAATAGATTTTAACAAGATTTACAAATTATCTTCATAACATTTTTCGATTGGACACAAATTCAAAATGTTCTAGATAATTAATTATCAAGTAGATTACCCATATAGGGGTATTTTTAAAACGCATTGAAATGATTTTCAATCTCTTTTACAAACTGACTACAAATATTTGTAGAGTTGATTCAGAACCGAACTTTGAACGAACGGAATCAAGGTCTATGGCTTAATATCTTTGTTTAATAAATTTGAAAACATAAACTTGTTTTTCGTACTTTTTGTATTACTTATTTCAACAATGTATAAAAAACCTGTTTTTGGAGTGAAAGATCCATGCCCATTAATACAATTATTGATTACTGTACTTTAACATTATTTTCAGTGTAGTTGGAGAAAGCATGCACTGCCTTTCTGGCGTGAATAAACAATTCGCTACAAAATGGTTTGGTAATGAAAAACAGTTTGGCTTGTTCTCGAAACAAATAATTTCTGAAATTGATAGAATTTAAAGCAGTTTCAAAGTGGCTTATCATGTACTTCGATTAACACGTTCGTTTTCTGATAAGGAAATCCGGAAAGCGCGGGAGGGGAAAAATTGGTATATAGTTAATAATAAGTAATATAGGTGATAATTGGTTATAGTTTAGCAATTCTAAGAAAAGTTTCACTCACAAAATTTCTTACGCACTGGGCTTTTTTCGTTGAAGCTACGAACTTGTTTTTCAAACACGAGATTCAGGTTCGTGAAGTAGATTGGGCTTACCAGTTGAGCGGTTGGGTGCAATAACGGTGTTCTCACATTTTTGGAAGTCACTTATTTTTCATTTGTCTTGTACATAACTTCATACAAAACAAATGAAGAATGAGTAACTTCTGAAAATGCAAGAACACCGTTATTGCACCCAATCGATCAATTCTTATACGAGTTCGTTGCCGAGACAGAAATACTTTATTCAAAAGTATGGATTACCATTATCGTTCATTTACTTTAGCATATGGCGAGAAGTGTCTATCATTGGGGACCATGTGAACAAATTCTAGATAGAAAAATGCAACCTTTCTGGAAAAGCTCTTTCGTATCATAAGATTGTAAAAACCAGTTATTTGTATATGACATCCTTAGAAAAAATGATCGGATAATTGATTCGCACAGTTCATGCACCGACAAGTGATATGACAAAAGTGTGAAAGGGTAAATAATTATATTCTTCAAGTCGTGAAAATGCTAAAACCATGAGTCAATCATTTTAAAAAATGGATTTATCATATTTTGTTTGCTTAATCCTCATTTAACAAGTAATGCTATTTGGCGGGACGCTAATGTACTGATGGTTTTTTAAAGTGATAAAGGCATGTGGTCTGAAAATCATTCTTGTTAACTGTGCTATTAAAATCTTACTCTCAAGTAAACATTTTTGTTTCATTTAGGTGAAGTTTTGTTAGAAATATTTTTGGATATTTCTTGTGTTTATAAGTTCAAAAACGGTAAGTTCTCGTTTATTATCTTCGTCCACGATAAAATATAGTATTTGAACGATTCGTCCATCACTTAGTTGTGCATCAGGATTATAAGCTCGTTTGTTTAATACCATAAATTTATCTTCCACCATACGAAAATGTTAGTTTGAACAAAGACCCAGTTTTTCTATCAGATCATTGTTTAGAAATGTTGGTTTACCAAAATACCTCATATATTCGAAAATTTCTGTTGTTTTTCTAGTAGTGCGAGAATTCAAGTACAAACAATAAGCGAAAGTTGATTTGCTAATATTTGAACCCATGCAATTTCTCAAAAAATCGATACTTTGCTTCACTGAGATTTGCTGGATAATTTACAAAGCAATTCCCTTTGCCGATTGGATAAACCCACAAAGGTCTCCGGTGTCTCACGCTCTGAACTACTTGCACATGAACTACTCTGTACATTGTATGTCATAGCAAGCTTACCATACAATTCCTAAGTATCCACTACGAATCTGAGTAACAATTCCTCAGCACGATCTAACTCTGCTGCACATATTTTTTCCTGCAAAAGTAAATGCATTGTTTCTACCAGTAGTCCTCAGTGATAGTATTTGGGAGCATTTTTCTTAGACATACGTTAATGTGAAATAATTTCTTTCATATGAAGGTATTAGATTGTGCTGAAATGAAGAAGTTTACCAAGTTTCATAAACAGAACCCGTTTGGTTTAGTAAGGACAGGTTCGAGACACAAAACTGGCCTCTATGCGGAGAATCATCCATATGCATTATATGTAATAATGATGGTAAAATTAAATTAATTCAGGCAAAACAAGCTAAAAAATATGTCCGCTGCGCGGGTACATTCTCATTGCGCACTGCGCGCGCGGCGCTTCGCGCTTCGTACTCGTTTTTGTACGTTTTATCCGTGCATTTCAACTGCATTTTTTAAAATATAATATATATAGTTAATTAAATTGAAAAATGTGATTCAAACCCCTGATGAACTACAGTCATAAAGTGAAACTGAACATTGTTTTTCAATTTGACTTTGAAGAAGGTTCTCAAAGCGGCCTTGACGATTACATTCTCATTGCGACACTCGCACTCAACAGTAAGGTTATACAGACGATTCCGTTTTAGAAATAAAGCGATGTAGACAAAATTAAATGGAATATGAGAAATAGGTATGTTTTTCGTTAAAAATGTTATTAAAAATTAGATTTTCCTATTATATATTATGTACATTGTAGAAATAAGTAATACAAAAAGTACGAAAAATAAGTTTATGTTTTCAAATTTACTAAATAAGGACATTAAGCCATAGACTTTGATTCCGTTCGTTCTGAGTTCGATTCTAAGGCAACTCTACAAAAATTTGTAGTCATTTTGTAAAAAATATTGAATCTTTTCAATGCGTTATAAAAATATTCTAATATAGGTAATCTACTTGATTATTAATTATCTAGAACTTTTTAAATTTGTGTCCAATCGAAAAGTGTCATTAAGATACTTTGTAAATCTTGTTGAAATCTACTAAAAATCACGATTGAAACTTACGGATCACTTGAAAACAAAAGTTGCATAATTTTGAAAATGATCTAACTTTTTGAATTTTGGTCTAATCGAAAAATTTCTTTGGGATAGTTTTGAAATATATTTGATATCTAGTGAAAAATTTCAATGAAATTTCTTAATATATCAGAAAAATAGTTTTTTCTATTTTTGAAAATTTTCAAAATGTTGAAAAGCATGTAACTTTTTTAATTTTCATCGAAATTGAAAATGCCATTAGAATAACTTGCAAGTATTTTTGTCGCGTACCAGAAATTTCGACAGAAATTTCTAAAATTCTTTAAAAAATTTGGAGTGAAATTTTGAAAATGCTCTACATTTTTCAATTTTGATCGAAAATATCTGGTTAACGAACTTGAGTGTAATACTTGTACAAAAAATACTAAAATGTAATATAATTTTAATTGAAGTGTCAATTAAATAGATGATGTAATTTTTTCGGCGTATGTAAGGAGTTCAAAATGTATAATGTAAGTAAATGCAAAAAAGAAGGTAATAAACTTGGGACTTAGGTAACTTGGGTCTTATGGCACTTGGGTTCAAATTTCCCATGGGCCCTATGCACATATTTTCAGCAGGGGACGCACAAATCTGGGGACAACATTTATTATATGATAAAAAAGAGACTAAATATTTTTTTTAAATCATCCATATATCAACGCAGGTCGTTCTGACCCATTAAATTTTCTATTTTGTTTAAATAATGCAATTTTATGAATTTTTAACTTAGAGTATTACTGGGAACAGAACTTCAGAACCCTTAATCGTTATTAGGGAGGGCACTCAAGCCCCGGTTCCAAATACATACTAACTTAAAAATTAATAAAATTGCACTATATTCAAACAAAACACAAGATTCAAAGGGTCAGAACAATGTGCAATGATATATTTTCTGTCGATTCACAAAATTTTAGCGAGTTATCTTCTTTAGTTTAAAAACAAGAATGTAGACAAAAATACGTGAAAAACACTGCAATTTATGACGTCATAGAATGTCATTTGTCCTTAAATATTTTTCGGTACATTATTTTGACACAAACGCAGAAAATGCTGTTTTCGTAATTTTTGGCAGGTGTGTATGGATATGTGTACAGAAAAAACTGACAGGTAAATTTAGTTGCGGGAACTTTTGAAGTAGGTGAAATTAAATTTTTCCGCATTGAAACAAAAAAAGATACAATAGGCTCGATAATAGGTCACCAGAATATCATTCTCCTATTTTTCGGAGAGATTTGATCCGCCTGAACGTAATTTTTGTTGCAGAGAAATTGTATAATGTACATACACTGAAATAAGTGTTATATTCACACCCTATTTTTTTCTGTGTTTCTACTGGACTAGAAATGAAAGCAAGAATATAATTGAGTTTAGAGAAATATGTGGACTTTAATGAAATGTGTGGGATTGAAAAATGACACGAGGAATTCTATTTTTCAGGCATACGTATTTTGCGGCGTGGTCGTCTCGTCCTACGCAGCGTCCTTGTTCCTCAGTCTACTTTTCGAAGCTCCGATGGTGTCCTTGCTGAGGATAGTTCATCCCCTTCGGCAATGGAAACGAGAATGAATTCTGCAGCTGGATATTTCTCCAGTAACAAACGGTTGCAAAAAACATGGAGAGCTGGGGATACAAGGTCATATAATTAAATGTTAATAATGACCCGAGCCTCGCTGTAAAGAGTGCTTTCTTTGGCCTCTATTACCTGCAACTCTATGAGTCACCTTGTACAATAACAATCTACACGAGATTCTGTTTGTCTTTCAAAGTAAGTGTGTCAAATAGCCAATTTTTCGATAAGAACATTCGTAATGACATCAGCGAATAGATTAATTCTAATTTATTTATATTTTATTATTGGCTATAAAAAAAGTTTTAGGAAACATTCTCTACATTCTACGGAAGATGATACACGGAATAATTAGCACTGAATCAACAAAATATTGTATCGTCCATATTCTTACAAATATTTTTTTGATTCATTGCTATTTTTTCCGTGTATCAATCAAATTTTATTAACTAAATAGGGAAAGTCTGTCACTTTCATGCACTGGCCGCTTTTTGTGATTATTACTAACATAGGCAAATTAAGGTGCATTTTTTAAATAGGGTAGCCATTAAAATTTCAGAAAAAAATTCCCGGTCATTTCCAGGTTATTAAAAATGTTTCTTGATCGTTCATATTCTAAAATAGCAGTTTTACAAAATGGACAATTTTAAACTTGAAGTTTACAAAACTGAAGTTCAAAGTAGAGTATTGAAAGTTGGACAATTTTATTCAAATTTTGACGCTTTTGAAAATGAAAATTAAATATTCATAACAAATCAATTTTAAATTCAAACGTTCAATTTTGTACACTTTCAAATTCGAAGGCCGACGATAAGATAAATGTCAAGGCTTTTAATGTCAGATATCATTTTCAAATATCAAATTTAAACCTTTATTCAATTCAGACAATCTCCAAATGAGAAGCCGTCAAAATAAAATTGAAGAATGATCGTCAGCTTTTCATACATATACATTTCACTAAGTAACAAAAAGTAGAAATTTATTAATTCATAACAAATTTTAAATTGAACAAAAAGAGCATTTAAAACTGCACAGATTTAATTTAGCGCATCAAAATTTGGCAGGTACAAAATGAAGCACTGCGAATTACTCAATTATTGATTTTAGTCCTTTTTAACTTTTAAAGCTACTAGTTTAGAAAATTTTTAATTTGAAAGTGTACTGTTATAATAATACTGGATTCGGAAATTGTTCCAATTTAAAGTCTTTTACTTTGAAAGCGTACCATACCATATTGAATGCTTGAATTGCAAATTATTCAACTGATTACTGAATTAAAGGTTTAAATTCAAAACTATTCAATTTTAAACTTTGTCTATGTGGAATTACCTACTTTATAAATTTGATATAAAAATTACTCAATTTTGATTATAAATTTTTCGAAAAAATAAATATACTTTAAAAAAAGGGAAAAACCATCCTTCTTTCAGGGAACAGAATTCCGTATATATTTCATACAAGTTTCGAATAGGTATAAAAAAGGTTGAGTCTACACAGCCGGCGTCGGCAACGAACGATGTTGCCGGCGCCGGAAACCAACAATGTTGCCGGCTGTTTTTCATAAATAGCGAAATACGAAATAAAAGCGAATTGCGTTTACAGTCATGCAAACACCGGAAAATATAAGTTTCAAGGTCAAAACTGATAAAGATCATGTTTGCAAAAAGAAAAATAATCTGTTCGCATTTTTTTTTCATGAAAATACGGTGAGCGTAGACATTGGGAAGGGGTAGGAGTTTGACTAAAATTATTTCTGTGAACAGTCACAAGGGTTCTTCCCCCCCCCCCCATGAGAAGTTGGAAAAGGGCAGAGGTTTGATCGATGTTATTTCTGTAACCAGTCACACGGGTGCCTTCCCGCCACCATGAGATGTTAGAAAAGGGCAGGGGTTTGACCAACATTATTTCTGTAACTAGTCACAGGAATGCCTTCTCACCCCGCCACGAGACGTTTGAAAGGGTTTCGACCAAAATTATTTCTGTGACCAGTCACAGGGGTGGCTTCCGGTCCCCACGAGATGTTGGAAAGGGTTAGAGGTTTGACTAAAATTATTTCTGTGACCAGTTACAGTGGTGCCTTTCCACCCCCAGCGAGATGCAGGGAAAGGGTAGTCGTTTAACCAACATTATTTCTGTGGTCGGTCACAGGGCTTCCTTCCCGCCCCCACGAGATGTTGAAAAGTTGTAGGGGTTTGACCAACATTATTTCTGTTTCCCGTCAAAGGGGTGCCTTCCCGCCTACACAAGATGTGGGAAGGGTTAGGGGTTTGACTAAAATTATTTCTGTGACCAGTTACAGGGGTAACTTCCCGCCCCCACGAGATACTGGAAAGTTGTAGGGGTTTTACCAACATGATTTGTGTTACCAGTTAAATGGGTGCCTTCCCGCCTCCACAAACCGCTGGAGAAGGGTGGGAGTTTAACCAATATCATTTCTGTGGTCAGTCACAGGGGTGCGTTCCCGCCTTCACGAGATGTTGGAAAGGGTTAGGGGTTTGACTAAAACCATTTCTGTGACTAATCACAGGAGCGCCTTCCCGCGCGTATACGATCTAAAAAAATGTTGCAAATATAACAATTTTTCTTTTTTAAAAAGTTTTTTTTCAGTTTTGACATTGAAAATTGTTTTTTTTTTACATTCTCATCAGAGAATGTATTAGATTTGTGTAAAATTTGAGCCCCCCCCCCGTTTTTGTGAAATGTCCACGTTTTGAGACCCCCTGAACCCGGAAAACATGTTTTTATGAATGTGTCTGTCTGTGTGTTTGCAGATTTTTAGTTTGTGAGCACGATAACTTTCGAAAGAATTGACCGATTTGATTGGCCATTGGTATACTCTTTTACGAGTAGTGTCCTAAAATGAAGTTCACGTTCGTTAGCCAGCCATTTTGGACAAAAATTCAAAAAGTTAGAACATTTAAAAAAATTTTGAGACTACTTTTTTTAAAATTCACAAATTCTATGTGCGGATATTCGTAGTACTCAGAAAGTCGAACAATTTATCTCATCATGACTTTTTTCGATAAAAAAAATAAATTCTCAAAACATTATACACAAAAATCACTTACAAACATCACTTACCCTCAAGGCATAACTGATATTGTTTTCATATTCCCCCATGGGTAATAATTTGTGCAAAATATGTTTTGTGTAGAAAAAGTTTTAAACTCAATATTTTTGAGTAGAATATGCCTGTCTTGAATATCTTCACTAAGAATATTTATAATATAGCAGCAACAATATTCAAAGAAAAAATTATAATCGTTTCATTTTGTGTAGGATCTACTTTGTGTAGAAAATATTTTGTTAACTGTTTCAAATATGTTGTGTAGAATATATTTTGTGTAGGAAAAATATTGGACATAATATTTTTGTGTACAATTTTTTGAGAATATCTTCATAATGAAATATTATTATTTAATTCCGTGTAGAAAATATTTTGTGTAGGAAAAAACATTTTTTGTACAATATTTTAAAAATATTTTTAGGACAAAGTAATTACTATTCATTTCTGTGTAGAATATATTCTGCGTAGAAAATATTTCGTGTAATAAAAATGTAACAGTATTGAACAATATAAAATTCTGTGTAGAAAATATCTTGTGTAGAAAATATTCTGTGTAGAAAAAATTTTGTGTAGGAAAAATATAACAGTATTAAATTCGGCGTATGAAATATTTTTGGTAGAAAATATTTTGTGTAGGAAAAATATTATCAGTATACGCTGTGTACAATATATTTTGTGTAGAATAAGTTTATGTAGGAACGGGTGTTACTCGAGAGATATAGCATTTACAAAATTCAAACAGAGAAAAAAAAATAAAAATTTTAAGCCAAACAATGCACGATATGAAAAAAAGTCAAGACACAAAAAACGTTCATTTTTGTAAGCTCTGCAAGATTGTCGTAACAACTTTTTGAATTTTCTTGAAAAACCGAAAATTCAAATTTTGAGCCAAATAACGCGAGATACGAAAAAAAGTTTGGTTATCAAAATTGTTGCTTTTACGAAGTCCTGTAAGCTTGCTTGCAAACATTTTCTGGAAGGAGCCATAGTTTGTTTTTTGAGAATAGAAAATAGTATTGGAATATTCTTATTTTCATTTTTGAGCCAAACAACGCGAGATAAGAAAAAAGTAGTCAAAAAAGTAGACTGTGCTTTTAAAAGTTCAAATAAAATTGCTGTTGAACATTTCTTTATAGAATCAATCAGGAATTAAGATAATTCTTTCAATTGTCTTTTTAACTATTTATTTGTGTATATTATACGTTGAGCGCAGAAAATCGAGCGCAAATATAATGATGAGAATGTATTCCTTAAGGCCGATAGAGCCTTAAGTAGATAAATTTCCTTTCCCATTTGAGATAAAAAACAAATTTTGTAATTTGTACATGAAGAACATATAACACCGAGCGCGACGAGCGAATCGCGCTCAAACTCGAGAGCGAAGCGAGCTGCGTGCAACGCGAGCGATGAGAATGTGCCCGCGAAGCGGGCAGATTTTTTATTATAAACTGCTCTGAAATAAAACGGTCCCTCACATTTTTCTATGATTGAGTCCAGTATTTCAGAGCCCATTTTGACTCATCAATTTTAAACCTCATAGGATAGGTGGTATGATGTGAAAGATCACCGAAACTTTTTTATGTATATTATGTATAATGATTTCCTGAATCTGACCGTATAAGGTGATTTCACGAACTCATGGTCATTTTCGAAATATTGTTGATGAAACATTTTTTTTAAATTATGCTGTATCTCCTTAGATTATCAAAATTATAAAAAATGCGTTTTTGAGAATATTAGGTATCATAAAAATGAACAATTGTTGTTCTATGCAATATTTTGTCTGCCTGTTACTTTTTGAAAAAAACGCAAAAAAGCATATTATATTAATCGATTTTTATACGTTGTTTATAAATATTTTGCAGATTCGTCTTCAGAATTAATTAGATTATGATATGACTTATCAGGCGAAAACAACTTTTTGACGTAGTTATGCATATTACAACTTGTAAAGTTGATGACGCAGTTTATAAGAAATTTTTAGACACTTTTCCCAAAGTGTTGCAGTATACAAACCAATATTGATATTTGCTTTTTTTCATTCCGATACATATTTTCTTTCACTTTTGAAATCCATCAAAAGAAATTCGAAAAATTGAAAAACTCACAAAATGGCGGTGGTTTTCCTGACAATACCTATAATCAATTTTCTGAAAATGGCCATTGCTTTTTTCCTTCAATTATGTGTGTAAGAGAGAAATTTAAATTTATTTTTTCGGAAAATGGAAATTCGCATTTTTTTCAATAGTAGTCAAAACAGCAAAGATGTTACTCAAAAAACCTCTAAATGAAGTTTCAAAGAATTTTCCTCTATTATGTAATTTTTTCAAAGTTTTTGTTGATTTAATTATGTCGACTATCACTGTTTTTTTTTCGTAAAAACAATAAAATATTATAATATTCTGTAGAAAAGTTAAATGTGTGAATGTACATGTTGAAAGAATTTTTTTAGAGTTTTCCAGAAAATTTTCTTCTTTTTCAGGAAAATACAATTAAAGCCGATATCATCCTAATATTAGCGAAAATATTGATAAACCACTATATAGAGGAAAATGCATGGGGACTTGTTTCAGAAATGTTGAAGTAGATCACCTTTGCTTTTTCACTTTTCCGTATCTCACCTTGTTATTACAAAAAAATGCAAATTTTCATTTTTCATGAAAATAGAGCAAGTTTTGTCTTTTTCAAGACGCAAGCTCAAGATTAATTTGTACTAATTTTCTTTTTTTTTCCAAAAAGCGAGAATTTTAAATTGCACATTTTAGTTTCTAAAATTGGCGATCTTCAACCACCTTATTGTGTATGTAATGTATTGTTCGTAATTGTAATAGAAACAGGATTTCGAGTGAATAAAAAGCGTATACTATGTACATTTTTCAAAAAACGATTTTTTAACCACCCTATTATGTACACAATCCATTATTCACAATTAAAGTATAAAGAAATATTTCAATATTTAAACAATTCGCCTTTTTAACGCAGCAATGTTTTTAAAATAAATCTTCAATTACAACAATTGTCACGCAACACGTGAAAAATAAGAGCTACATTTTAAAATATTATTTTTGTTACCGTTGTTACAGCATTTAGTCAAATCCCTTCCGGAGTAAGCGTAACTCACTGGGTTCTAGCTGGTTCTACTATTGGTTTCAAAAATGTTGACCACTCTACAAAAGTTAGATTAAGTCAGCGAAAAAAAAATCGCTAAGGATCGAAATATACTTCATTGTAAATGTCATTCTATTTGGCAAAAATTCTCCATTCATGGTTCATTACAGGTTAATCATAAAAAAGGTTACGGTTGGATGAATGTACAAAAACACGGTCAACAACGCAAATTTCACGACAGTGAACTTTGACTTGCTCTATTTTGTTGGAAAATGAGTAAAAACGAGTCAAAAAATCAAGCGACTACCTTGACATTTTAATTAAAGGTAGGTATCATGGAAATATTAAAATTTTAATAATTTTAGCTGACAGAGTTAATTATAGAGGAGGATGCGATCTCAGCTCCAAATTGTGATAGAAAGCTCTGCTGAAGCTTGAGATAATTAAAAAAATTCAAATAATTCAAAATGATATAAGAAATGAAGTTTTAAAACAATTACATAACTGCCTATTCTCAACTATTTTTTCTACGTCTTTTTTTGTCACTTTGGAGCAGCAAGTGTAACTGATACCGCCAATAAAATCTCAACCATAATTGTCCGGTCCAGCTCGGTCCACGGTCCCTATTTAGTACCTCTTCCAAATACCTGAAAATTATGGGTGCAACGTAAGAACTACCAGAGGCGTAATATTTCTGTTCGTTATTAAGAAAATGGTAGCTGAAGAAATTAATTTTTTGTTGCAGTTTGTTATTATGAACAATTACCTCAATTATGTTACTTATTTTTGTATCAAATGCATAATTTTTTTTCAAACATTACAAATATGTATTGAAACTAATAGCTTAATAATAGGGTGGGCCGAAAGAACCGAATAGATAAATCGAGGACAGAAAAATATTTAGAAATCGGTTAATATTTCAACCTTTGAGCCTTTTGAGTCTTTTATTAATACAAAAATGTCAATTTTAAGAATTATCTATTTTGAAAATAATTTCAATTAGAAATCTTCCTCAATGATATGAATTCAAATAAAAAACATCGAGTTCGGGAATGAATGAAGTTAAAATTAAACTGTGGATTAGAAAATTTGAAATTTTTCGAATTTGCAAGAAGTTAAGTTTACATTTAAAAAAAAAACTAAAATCAGAGTTTAATTACTTTATCTTATGCGATCATTGTTCTTCAATGATATTTTTTCTCTTTCTTTAAAAGTTTCTTCTTTTTCTGGAATGGATCTGGCAACCCCAGGCGGAAAAGTTATGCATAGGGATCGTTCACATATTACGTAATGCATTTTTCTTTTGTTTAAATAAAGACGAGAATGAAATTGCCGTGAAATTAAAAAGGACACAACGATATAAACAAACGAAAAACGCGTTACGTAATATATGAACG
>JAUMHM010000086.1:7566621-7578442 GCA_032362435.1 Melikaiella ostensackeni
GTGTATCTTGGAAGCTTATTTACTGCTGACGGAAGGATTGATGCAGAGATTTCCAGACGTATGAATGAGGGTAAAAAAATTATCGGCAGTGTACAAGCTATTACGAGAAGTAAAAATGTAACGAATAAAGCTAAAATTGCAATATATAACCCTGTGCTTGCACCCACAGTATTCTATGGTAGCTCATAGATTTTATCAATTCCATTTCGTGGTATATGTTTCACAGAGAAGACTTCATCACATAACAAAGTATATTATCACATGATCGCAGTTTGAACAAAGATTTCAATGGAAAAGATTTTCACTGGTCCAGCCTTACCTCTGCCGAGTTTACAATTAGTATTTGTCACATTGGAAAATTTGAAACTGTAAAAGATGACAATAAACTATTAAGTGTGTTATCTTACCATAAGAACGACTCCAGAAACCTCTAAACATTTCTTTTTTGAATCTGAAAAAATACTGAATGTCTTTCTTATGATAAGACAGTAGTTTCCGCTTTGCGGTTTTAGAAAATTCAAAAATCGTAATTGGTCTGGGTACTCTCATGTATGAAAAAAAGGTTGAAATTTTTGCAAGATTGCCATACATTCACCTTTCGTCACTTTGACATTGGAAGCCAAGTATAATTTTTTCCGGATTTTTACCTTTTTTATTTGCATGATTGTAATCTGGCAACGTGGCACTGAATAACACCTTGTGGTTCCGTAGATTTTTCTTCTGAACACAGGATCACTTGTCATTAATGGAAAGAACTTTACACTTTGTGGTTTTAGAAAATTAGGAAATCGAAATTTGTCTGGGTACTCTAGTGTATAAAAAATAGGTTAAAATACTTAACCTTACATCATTTCCACGTCGGAAGCTGACTAGAATTTTGCGCTGATCGTTATCTTCTTTATTTCCATGATTATAATCTGGGAACGTGGCACCAGACAACACCTTGTGGTTCCACGGATTTTTCTGGTGCATATTTAATTTGATGAATTTTACCTATTTCGAGATTTTGTGAATGTGATTAATATTACGCCAAGGATTGCATTAAACTAGCTATTGTTGTCATTAACTCGCTTTGGTCAATGAAGTAAGATATAACCATATGGTTATAGGGTGACGATATGCTTACAATTTAAGCAAGATTTTAGCAAAAATAAATGAATTGCATTATTTCGTAATCTTCTCAAAATTATATAATATGACATCATATTTATTCTTTAAATTACTTATTGATAGAACTCAGGACAACCACAAAGGTCAAGAGAATAGTACCGGTACTAATCCTCATTTTTCTCTGGATAGAAAAAAAACAGATTCTTGTCGAAAGTCGTGAACGGTAACTATTAAATTCATGAAAATGACTCACGAGTATATATACTAGCCATTATCCTTTTATTATTATTGAATTTTGTAAAATAGATTTAATATTAATAATTGAAATAACAAAAAATTTTAATTGTTATTTTAAATTCGCTATTAAGTATCAGAAGTAAGGAGGCTAATTTGGCGCACATCAACGAAAAAGGGAATTCAAAAAGAAAGCTTTAGAATTAACGGGAGAAGTAATTAATTCTAAGCCGACGACTTATACAGTTATAGCCGATTTGATGATTTGCAAGATGAAGAAGTACATTTAAAACCATGTTTGTTTTGAGTAGTAGATCAAAAACTGTCATTGCATCGACCAAAAACTATTTCACTTCTCTAGTCGACAACATAACATCTAACGTAGTGGCTAGCCTGTCGGCGCCGGCAACATTGTTCGATGTCGGCTGTTTTCTTCCTCCCGGGTGTGAAGTTCCGAAAAGTATGTAGTGATGTAATTTTATGCACTGATTACGAATATGGACATAAATATTGCAAAAAATAAAACAATTTTCAATATCAAAACTTAAAAAAAACCACGTTTTTAAAAGAAAAAATGTTATGTTTACAACATTTTCCTTTAAAATCGTATACGGGCAGGAAGGCACTACTGTGATTTGTCACAGAAATAATTTTAGTCAAACCCCTAACCCTTTCCAGCATCTCGTGGGGAAGAGAAGGCACCCCCTTGACTGATAACACAAATAATGTTGGTTGAACCACTACAACTTCCCAGCATCTCGTGGGGGCGGGAAGGCACCCGTGTAACTGGTCACAGAAATAATGTTCGTCAAACCCCTACCCTTTTCTAACATCTCATGGCGGCGAAAAGGCAACCGTGTGACTGTTTTCATAAATGATATTGGTCAAACCCCTACCCCTTCCAACCGTCTCGTGGGAGGCGAGAAAGTACCCCTGTGACTGGTCTAGAAATTGTGCTGGTCAAACCGCTGCACTTTTCCAACATCTCGTGACGGCGGGAAGGCACCCGTGTGACTGGTTACAGAAAGAATATCCTTCAAACCCCTGCCCTTTCCCAACGTTTCATGGAGGGAGCAGAAAAGCACCCTTGTGACTTGTCACAGAAATAATTTAATTCAAACTCTTAACTGTTGCCAACATCTCGTGGGGGTGGAAAGGCACTCCTGTGACTTGTCACAGAAAAAATATTGATCAAACCCCTACCCCTTTCAAGCGTCTCGCGGAAGGCGGGAAGGCACCCCTGTGACTGATCCTAGAAATAATGTTTGTCAAGTCCCTGCCCTTTTCTTAGCGGCTGGAAGGCGCCCGCATGACTGGTTACAGAAACAATATTGGTCAAACCTCTACTCCTTTCAAGCGTCTCGTGAAAGGCGAGAAGGCACCCCTGTGATTGGTCGTAGAAATGATGTTGGTCAAACCTCTGTCCTTCTCCAATATCTCGTGGCGGCGGGAAGGCACCCGTGTGATTGGTTACAGAAATAATATTATAGATCAAACCCCTGCCCTCTTCCAACGTCTCGTAGAGGCAGCAGGGAAGCACCCTTGTGACTTGTCACAGATATAATATTTGTCAAACCCCTGCTCTCTTCCAAAGTCTCGTGAAGGGAGCTGTTGAACCCCTACCCTTTTCCAACTTTTCGCGGCGGGGTGAGAAGGCATCCCTGTGACTAGTCACAGATATAATATTTGTCAAACCCCTGCCCGTTTCCAACGTCTCGTGGAGAGAGCGGGAGAGCACGCTTGTGACTGGTTATATAAATAATTTTGGTTGAACCCCTACCCTTTTCCAACGTCTCGTGGCGGGGCAAGAAGGCATCCCTGTGACTAGTCACGGAAATATGTTGGTCAAACCCCTACCCTTTTATAACATCTCATGGCAGCGAAAAGGTACCCGCGTGACTGGTTACAGAAATAATATTGGTCTAGCCCCTATCCCTTTCAAGCATCTCGTGGGAAGCGAGAAGGCACCCCTGTGACTGATCCTAGAAATAATGTTGGTCAAACCCCTGCCCTTTTCCAACGTCTCATGAAGGAAGCGGGAAAGCACCCTAGTGACTGGTCACAGAAATAATTTTAGTCAAAATCCTAACCCTTTCCAATATCTCGTGGAGGGAACTGGAAAGCACGCTTGTGACTGGTTATATAAATAATGTTGATTGAACTCCTACCCTTTTCCAACGTCTCGCGGCGGGGCGAGAAGGCATTCCTGTGACTAGTCACAGAAATAATGTTGATCAAACCCCAACCCTTTTCTAACATCTCATGGCGGCGGAAAGTTACCCGTGTGACTGGTTACAGAAATGATATTTGTAAAACCCCTACACTTTTGAAGCGTTTCGTGGAAGGCAGCAAGGCACCCCTGTGACTGATCTTAGAACAAATCTTGGTCAAATCTTCTTTAACGTCTCGTGGAGGGAGCGGGCAAGCACCCTTGTGACTGCTCACAGAAATATTATTTGTCAAATCCCTGCTCTTTTCCAACGTCTCGTGGAGGGATCGGGAGAGCAGGCTTCTGAATGGTTATATAAATAATTTTGGTTGATACCCTACCCTTTTCCAACGTCTCGCAGCGGGGCGAGAAGGCGTCCCTGTGACTGGTCACAGAAATAATGTTGGTAAAATCCCTTCCCTTTTCTAACATCTCACGGCGGCTGAAGGACACCCCTGTGACTGGTCACAGAAATAATATTTGTCAAATCCCTGCCTCTTTCAAGCGTCTCGTGGGAGGCAAAAAGGCACCCCCGTGACTGGTCCTAGAACTAATGTTGGTCAAATCCCTTCCCTTTTTCAACATCTCGTGGGGGCGGGAGGGCACCCGTGTGACTGGTTACAGAAATAACATCGATCAAGCCCCTGTCCTTCCCTACATCTCATGTAGGGAGCGGAAAAGCACCCTTGTGACTGGTCACAGAAATAATTTGAGTCGAACTCCTAACCCTTTTCAACATCTCGTCGAGGCGGGAAGGCACCCCTGTGACTTGTCACAGAAATAATTTTGGTCAAACTCCTACCCCTTTCCAACCTCTCGTGGGGGCGGGAATGAACCCCCGTGACTGTTCACAGAAATAATGATGGTCAAACCCGTAACCTTTCCCAACGTCCAGTGGGGGCGGGAAGGGGCGCCCGTGACTGGTCACAGACATAATGTTGGTAAAACTTCTACCCCTTCCCAACATCTACGCTCACCGTATTTTCATGAAAAAAAAATGCGAAAAGATTATTTTTCCTTTTGAAAACATGATCGTTATCAGTTTTGACCTGAAAATTATATTTTCAGGTATTTGCATGACTGTAAACTTGTTTTATTTCTATTTTGTATGTGACTTTTTGTGAAAAACAGCCGGCAACATTGTTGGTTGCCGGCGCCGGCATCATCGTTCGTTGCTGGCGCCGGCTGTATAGACACCACCAATATCAAAACTTAATTCTCAACGTTCAAATTTCAATAACTTCATGTAAAAGAAATAGGTCATTCAGAATCTAGTGTTTGAAATTTAACAATTGTTTATTAAACACAACAAACAATAAGAAGTATCAATAGCTGAAACATTTATAATTTAAATCCTTGCGAATTTAGTAATTTCAAGTTGGATATTTCTATTATTGAATAATTAGGAAAAAATCATTTGAAACAGAACGTTGAATTCAAATTTTTGAATTTTTGTATTCCAGATCAACATAAAACCTTTTTTTCCATTTATGTTAATCAAAATAAGTGGCAAAATCATAATTTTTGAGATAAAGAAGCACGCTCTATTTTCTAATTCTGATTTTTTGATTTCAGTGGCAATCTTTCGGTATAAAATATTCACGATATTTTCTAAGTTGAAAAAAAAATTAGATCAGCCTCTCGCGGCTTAAAATATGACTTCTTAAATTAACAGAATCTCTTAAATATACTAATAATACTTATTTTCGTCATATTTTTACATTGCAAGTTGATCATGTGAATTAATTTAAATAAAACATCTACCGTTTTCATATTTTTATGTCCACTTATTAAGATTATTAGTTTGGAAGCTATTTTCACGTTGCAAAGCTTTATAATAAAAGTACATTAGTATTACTCAAAAAATTTTGTGAGATCGTTTTTAAATTTAAAAATAAGTGGGATATCGATTCTTTTCCGTTTTGCAACCAACTTCACTCGTTGCGAATATCTTTTGCTTTTCTGAAAGTCAAGGTCATGCAATAAAAATTTTAACATTTTGAATGATATTTTGAGTCTGGACTAAGCTATCAATCAAGCGTTTTTTAGGTTAGAAGCACATGTTTTCAAATATATTTTGTACATAAACTTACCTCCAAGATATTCTTCTTCTGATAATAAACTCGTGTTACCAAATGACACCGAATTGTTGTGCGATCTATTTCGGGCTCCTAAATCGGTTATTTTGGTCGAATAAGGACACATTAAGTGTAATTAACTTTTCGCGCTCTGGAGTATATTCAATAAACTTCAACTATTAATCAATTTAAATGTGGAAATTAAATCCTTGAGCCATGAAATTGATGGAAAACTGTTTAGTACCGGACGACATAAAAACTCGGGTACATTTTAAAAGTGATTATAGCTCTGAAAGTATAATTGGTTACAAAAAAAGCTCCATTTTCTTATTTTGAAATTAATTCTGAAAAACGTGTATTCAAAAATAAAGCAATAAATTGAACGATAATAATTTAGTTAAAACAAAACAAACCTCTTTTTGATAAATGACGCATTTCCTATGCATCTCTGGTAATAATTGACACAAAATTAATTTGAAAATATTCAATTTTAAATAGATTAAGAAAAACGTAATGTAGATCTAGCTCTAATAGCACTGAAACTGTGACTTTTTTAACATGACCGTTTTTTGTGAAATATCGTTTAACATCAATTTCTCAAAAAAACATTTCATGTTTTCTAAAGAAATTCATTTCCTAATCATTGCAGGCGGAAGTTATCAGTGAATGATTAAAGAAGACTCAGTTTTGAGTAGATCTAGAAAAAAAACATTACTCTTGCTCTACTTAATAGCACCATTATTATGGCCTTCTGAATATGACCCGTTTTTAATGTAATTCTGTTTTACATCAATTTTTTAAATAAAATTTCTCGTTTCTTAAAATAACTGAGTTCCTTAGAATTTCAAGCGAATGTCGACACAAAGGCGAATGCGTGGATCATTTTAAAAAAATTATGATTTTTGGGACCTCAGCTCCAAAGCAAAATTTCTGAAAATATTACTCTGATGTATATTTACTATCATTACAATTTTCTTTACACAGACAAATATCAGAGCATTACAAGTTTCATTTGAGACAAAGGCATACCAGATTAATTTTCTTTTCTCATCCATTATGTAGTTATGTTGCACCAGAAAGAGCTAAATTAGTTTTCAGTAACGTATTTGTAATTGGAAAAGCACTTTACTTAAAAATTCTGAGACTAAAAATATGCTAACATATCAGAAAATGGCTATACTGAACGGTTCACTGGCTCCAAACCTCCCAAAAACAACACAAATATATATTTATCTTGAAATACTTTGATGCCTTAGTACTGAATGAGTGTTTGACCACTCCTAAAATCTTTTGAAGCCTTTGAAACCTTTCAGGATTTCTTATATTTCATTGAAACCTTCTGAAAGCTCATTAATTCCTATAAATGTCTCTCGAATCCCATAAAATCCATTAAAATAATTTGAAATACTTTGAAAAGCTTTAAAATTTGTTCAAATCCGTCATAATTAATTAAAAAATTTCAAACGCCTATGAAATCGCATTAATTTTGTTGAAATCATTTGAAGTGCCTCATAATTTTTCAAAATTTTTGAAATTTCTTCCCTATAAATCCTCTGACATTTCTGAAAATGAGTATGAATCACTTGACATCCTGTGAAACTCTTCGAAATCTTTAGAAATAACTTGAAAACTGGTGGAATCCTTTGAAATATTTTAAAATACGTCGAAAATCCTCAAAATATTTTAAAATACCTCGGACTCTCTAGAAATGATTTTAAATGTCTTGGAATCTTTTAAACCCACTTGAAATCTGTACAAGTTTTGTAATATCCCGTTAAATATTTTGAAAATCATTGAAAACTTTCACGAAATAGTTAAAATCGCTCTGAATCGCTTGAAATGTTCTAAAATTAATTCAAATCCATAAGAATCCTGTGACATCTCTTTAAAGGCTCCCATAGCTCATGAAATCTAAAAGGTTCTTCGAAATCCCTTGAAATATTCCTGAATCACTTCAGAACATTAGAGAATCTGTGAAATCCACTGAAATGTTTCGAAGTTACTTGCAATACATTTGGGCGTGCTGTGAAATCTCTTGAAATATTTGAAATACTTCGCGAATTTTTTAATCTTTCGAGACATATGCTATTCGTAAGAATTCCTTGAAATCCACGGGAAGCTTCAAAAGTTTAGTGATACTCCCTCAAATAGTTTGAAACACATTGAAAACGCTGCAAATATTTTGAAATCTCTCAAAATGCCTTAAAATATTTCGAGATCGATTAAAATGCACAGATATAGTGTTAAAATCAATGAAATCTTTCAGAATTCTTTACAGTATCTAGAAATTATTCGAAATCGCTTGAAATATTTTATAATCCCTTAAAATCCCATAAAATTCTTCGTAATCCCTTAAATTGGTCTGAAATCCCTTGAATTTTTCTCGAAATCTCTGAAAATCTGTTGAAATTACTTGAAAGTATTAGAAATCCCTGGAAATATTTTGAAATACTTCAGAATCATTGAAATTTTTTTAAGATTTCCAAAAAACAAAGATTTTCTCGGAGACAGTCAATGATAGAGAAAAAATTTATTCAACATGAAATGTGCGTTTTCAAAGATTGACGACTTTCGTTTAAAGCTTCTTAACAAGTTCGTAGTATTTACTGAACTAAATAGGAAAACATGAAATTTTTATAGTTTCATCGAGTTTTGACCTTGAAAACTACATTTGCAAGTAATTTCATGGTCATTCTTGTAATCAGCGCGTCAAAATACATGAGCATAAGGAGTTTGATGTTAATCGAAGATACACACTTTTTGGAAGTTTATCCCCATATGCGGAAAATCATGCAGTATAAGTTGTGAAATTACAATAGACATAATGTATATTTTTTTAAAATTTTATTACTGTAGCTTACATACGTGTTTAACACAGGAGAAATAAATATTTTTCCAGTTCATGTATTTTTTTAATTGTCTCCCAACTATTCAGTTTTCGCTCGATCTTCTGCTCGAGTTTGCGCCTGAACTTCCGCTTGACCTTCGGCTTGAGCTTCTGCTTGGGATTACGGGTGGAATATATACGTAATTTTTTGGCCGGTCCTCAAGAATTTTATGGTCTGCGTGCCAACCAACGAACTGATCATTTACTAAAACTTCACCATTATCCATAATTTCGACTTTTGGTTCACCTGGTGCAGAATTCAAGTTCGGAAGAATTGGAGGACGTGTTGTAGTTGGTTCACGACGAGATCTAACTTCTACTGCTGGTCCAAGTGGGCCATCCTGAGCTACACGGCTCACTTGGACCAGTAGTAGAAATTACATCTCGTCGTAAACCAACAAGAACACGTCCTCCAATTCTTCCGAACTTGAATCCCGCACCAGGTGAACCAAAGGTCGAAATTATGGATGATGGTAGAGTTTTAGTAAATAGTCAGTAGTATTTACTGCACTTAATGGGAAAAACATGACATTTTGATAATTTTATCGAGTTTTGACCTTGGAAACTACATTTGCGAGTAATTTCGTGGTCATTCTTGTAATATCGCGTCAAAATACATGGGAATGAGGAGTTTGATATTAATCGAAGGTAAACACTTTTCGGAAGTTTATCGCCGTATGCGGAAAATGATGCAGTATAACTGTGTAAAATTACAACAGACATAATGTATATATTTTTTGTGGCCTGCGTGCCAACCAACGAACTGATCATTTACTAAAACTTGACCATCATCCACAATTTCGACTTTTGGTTCACCTGGTGCAGAATTCAAGTTCGGAAGAATTAGAGGACGTGTTGTTGTTGGTTCACGACGAGATCTAACTTCTACTGCTGGTCCAAGTGAGGCGTGTGGCTCAGGATGGTAGAAAAGGTCTGTCTGTCTTCGCATGATCTTATCTGGATCTATACTTAGTTCACTTTGTTCTGTGAGAGAAAAATAAAAATAAATTTCATTCGCTGAAAAATTATTCAGGTGATAAATAAATATGATCGATTCCATTTTAGATTCTTAATCTCAGGGTCCAAACTTATAGTGTCAGAAGAAATTGCTACTAAAAATTTTTCATACTCCAATGAATATGGAGAGACACACATACTTATATTCAATATTTAGCACTTATCTCAGCATTTCAGGGTAATTTAGGATTCATCTAAAAATCATTTTTGTTCGAGACTTATGAGCTATTGGAGTTAACTCTCCAATTGTTAAGAAAATTACAAATTTTTTTTTTAATTGTGTACTTTCCGACGACATACATATATACGGATGCATTTTTCTCAAATGATGGCGGGATTTTTGATCTATTGCATGATTTGAAGAAAATCAACAAACTTTGAAAAGCGACAAAATGGCGGTAGTTTTTATAAGCAACTTAGGAACGGATTTTTCTTAAATCCACATTAAAAATTTCTTATCTTTTTGTAGAAAATCTAATTTCAATGAATCTTTTTTTCTGTCGAACCATTTTTTTAAATCAAAAAATATTCTATTAAAATAATCCGAATTTTTAATTTGTATGAAACTGCTAACCAAAGGGATGAATATCGCTTGATGCCTTCACTCACACCTGAGACTGTTGAAATAATCATAATTGTCTATTTTTCTTATTACCAATGAGTAGATTTGATCCAAGAATAAAGTTTAGATATATTTTGTAACATGTGTAATTCTAACTTAATTTTTTTAATATTCCGACGAAAATAAAATCAATATATTTTTGATCGAAATTATAAAAAATTTCAATTATGATAATTTAACTAGCGGTTAATTTTAGCGGTACTAGAAATCACTGCTGAGTCTGAAACATAAAACCTCGATCAGAAAAGAAGATAGACAAACTTAAAGAAAATATCTACCCGCTGCCCGAAAAATGCCCATCTGATGAAAAAATATATAATAAGAAATTTGTAGACCTCTTTCGGTGAAAATTTTGGTATTAAACATTTTGTTGTGTGTTGTATTTTTTCACAAAAAATTTAAATTTTTTATTTTTCATGTCATTGTTCACGATTAAAACAAAAATTATTCGTTTTATTGGAAAATGTGGCGAAGAATATTTGTAGATCTTTTTTGAATGAACAACTTTGTCTCTTGGCATTTTTTCGAATCTTGCATAGTGTGATCGGAAAATGGAATTTTTATTTTCAATAACATTTATCAAGATTAAAAGAAAAGCTATACATCTCATCAAATGATAGTGTTAAGCAAATTTGTAGGTCTCTACAAGGTAGACAATGTTATCCTTCAATACTTTTTTGGATCTCATTTAATTGCCCTGGAAAGTAGGTTTTTTTTAATAACATTTTTCACGATAAGAAAAAACTATGCGTCTCATTGAAAAAATAGTCTCAAGAAAATTTGTGGAAATTTTTAAGAACAACAATTTTTATTTCAAATGGAACATAGAATTCTCGATTTTTCGAATACTATTTTAACCAGAATCGTTGGTCAAAAATGTACGTTTGGTCAAAAATGGTTGCTTAACAAACTCGGCCTTTCTTTTTGGTTCACCAAACATGAAGGAATGAAATCCGCAAAAATCAATTTCAAAATCAACCTTCTCATTGAAATGAGAATATAATAATTTTAGAAATGTTTGGAAAGACTAAGTGTGTCTGCAACGAATTTCAGGCCAGCCGCATCGATGCACGATATCAAATGAAATCATTCATTTAAGTATTTACTTGTTTCTTTAAACCTAATCCCGAAATGTCACCTGCACTTGACATAAAAAGATCCACTTTCACTATTAATTGACATTTTTTCAAATGAAGTAAAAACTATTCCTTGAATTTTTGATATTAAAAAATCTTTTATATTTATCGTTTAGCTTTTATCGTGTCACGACTTTAGAGACTAGAATCTTTCGCTGATTGACTTACGTGAGACATCAATGGCCAGCTCAACTAATCAATAGGGTTTAGGGACTACACATGAATTTAGCGTTATGGTTAAACATGAAGTTGTTGAAATGCATGTCTTTTTATAATAGGATAGGAGAGAAGACTAAACTATTAAAGGTGTGATTTCACCATTAAAAAGAATTCAGGGACCTGCAAAAATTTTTTTAAATTCGAAAATATATAGGATAACTTCTTCTTATTAGAAAGAGTTCTGTTCAAATAACCTCCCATCTTTTTTCAAAAGATCGAAATAAAATCCATACTACTATGAAACCTTGTGTGCACCAAAACACGCCAAAAATCTCACAAATCAAAAATGGACTTTTTGACTACCCGCTT
>JAUMHM010000086.1:7602297-7622920 GCA_032362435.1 Melikaiella ostensackeni
TTTTTTCAATAAAAAACTATGCTCCAAAGTTCACTGTCGTTAAAAGCTGTCAAATTTCCTTACTTTTTATCAGATTTCTAGGTCTGTAAGCTATAAAAATTTTTTTAGCATATTGGACTTGAATTTTCTCGCCGATAGTTCAACGGTAAGCTAGCAGCACCACCGATTTTTTTTAAAATGCGGATCATTAAATTTGGCAGCAGCGCATTAAATGAGCCTTAAATCAGCCATAAATTATAGTTTTTCAAATGCGGGGCATTAAAATTGGCAACAGGGCATAAAATCAGCCCTAAATGACATCTAAATTATAGAGCAAAGAAATATCGCCTAGGTCGTTTTTTTATGTGTGGTGCTACTAGCTCAACGGTAAGGTAGCAGCACAACCGGTTTTTTAAAAATCCAGAGCATTAAATTCGGCAGTAGCGCATTAAATGAGCCCTAAATGAGCCTTAATATATAGTTTTTTAAATGCGGAGCATTAAATTTGGCAATAGGGCATAAAATTAGCCCTAAATAAGCCCTTAATTCCCTATGAGTTATTAATTCATTTCTACAATGCGGTCATTCCAGCTTAACGGACATAGTTTTTCTTGCTCTCTAGGCTTAATCTGTAAGCCCTGAAGTCATTTCTAGAAAATCTGGGCTCTGTTCGTTGCTTTGAGTTGTCAAAGAAGTCTACCTTTAGTGACCTTCACTGTCGTGATGGAGAGAAAACGAAAATTCAGGGATTTAATCAAAGCCAGAGCAGTCGACGGTGCACGTTAATCAACCAAAGCTTTCTAACCTCCGTGCACGAGATCTAAGAACTGGTCCGTAAAGAGGCAACAGCCCGACTGGGGAGCTCGTAAAACGTCTTTCGGGACGCAAACTGCTACTACTATCTTCTCTGTGCCTCGTTGGATGACGTAAACTATCTTTACATATCAGGAAGAGTCTTCAAAACATCAACGAGGACTAAGAATAGAGACGTCGGTAGCCAGCTACTACATTTTTTTTCATTCCTTACTTACTGCATAAGCCGGTCGTCCTGCTACTTTGTACTTAAACACTTCTATTGTCAGGTTCGAAGAATTTGTAGCAAGAAATACTGCTTCATTACCTAAAACAAATAAATTGAATAATTGTTAAGTTTTTTCCAGTAGGCAATAGGGATTAGATTTAAAAATTCTTGTGATTGAATTTTTTACTCAGAATGTTTCAATGGTATGTATTTTATTATTATAGGAGATAATACACCTGATGAGAAAGCTGGTCCAGCTCCGAAACGTTGTGCAAATATATTTGAGTAATAAGTTGAGATTTTTATCTGTATGAAGTTGTAGAAGATATAGATAGGATTCATCTCCTGTTTAATTATTAATAAAAAATTTAATTTTTCCCGTAATTTGCGAAGAATGCGGAACTGATCACGAGTTTTCCTCATGGTATATTCTAGAGGTTTCTTGAAGTCATAAAACTACTGACAGCTACTAAAATATTGCATTTAATGAACATCATCTGGCGAGCCTTGCAATTCCCTGTCAAATAGGGTTTGTTTCCAAAGGGTCCATTAAAAAAAATCGTAATATGTTCAGATGGGGCGGTCCGTTAAAGTATCATTCTCCATGTTAAGAACAGTGGAAACCGTATCACGCATATAGGGGGTGCGGTGGTTCTAGAAATGTTTTAGGTATCTGTGATTCTCACATAGTTTTTCTGTGTGCATATCTTGTTCGTTTTGTTCACGTCAACAGAGGGATTTGTAAAATACTGTTTCAAAAAAGTTGAAAGCGAGTTGTATGAAAGCTCTGATGAAAGCTGATAGCGGAAATCTCACAAAAAAAGATATTTTTATGGTAATACGGTATTTCAAAGTAATCCAGATTTCGTAAGTGCACGCCAACATGGTGACATAAGCCCACTGTTTCACAAACCCTCACTTTATAGTTCATGTACTAGAAAAAACAGAACATAAGAAAACTTTAGATTCTTCTACAAAAACATTAAGCTGAGAAGAATTCTTCCTAAAATGACTTTGGCATAGTTTAGCATAACTTCTTTATCAAAATTTGGTTAGAAACCAATCGTTCAATGTCTTTAATATTTGACAAAACCTATCAGCTTCCAAGTCACGTGACTCCGGAAAAAATTACGAAACACTCAGAGGTTAGCTCAAGGTTAACTATTCAAAAATTATTTAATCTAAAATTGCAAAACAACTCTATTGTTGTGCCAATTAATTTATAATTTTTTGTCTATCAATATATTGGTGACGCCGCTATTAAATTTCATCAAAATTACATTTTAATGCCTTCATCCGAACTGTCCAATTTTACCATATGCTATTGTAATTAACTGAAGATTTTTGCTGAGGAGAAAGAAGTAGAGATTTTTTTAAAAAATTTTCATCACTGGAGGTTCAAAAGTTTTAATCAGTTACATATGCGGAATGACCATTTGTTTTTTAATGAACGCATTCATTGAAATCATATCGCTCATCAATCCAAGGTACTTGCAGACATTGGGTTTCTACTTCGTTTCGTCGGTTCTTCAACGTGTTTCCATCGTGGCTCACCCAATAGGCCTCAGTCAAATTTCTCTCGTAATCTAGATCAAGGAAATTAGCTACGGTTCATTCAGTGATGAAAATGAAGAAGAGCACGATAGATTACGCAAGGTTAGTTTGTTACGGATTAATCATATCTACAGAATTCATCGCATCAAATGAAAATATCAGACCCTGATGTCTATCTTTTCTTTAATGTTTTTATTAAAAAAATAAAAGACAAGCGGTAAATTTTCGATTGAAATAATTTTTTTAACAGTTAAGTCGTATACTTTTCTTTACATATCCAAATTCTTCAAGGGCTTCTCTAATCTTTTTTAATTTATTATGCGTAATTTAAAACTACACAAAAGCTAATTTTTTCTGCTACTGTGACCAAAATAAACAAAAAGATGAAAGAGAGAAGCATCCATTAATAAGTATTCAATCAATAGTCCTTGTACAAGTTTTTGGTAATGTGGATTGACGGTATGCATGCTAATGGGTCGACAAAGAATAATGGAAAGAAAATTTCCAGGGATGGTTTTCTGTTCAAATCGAAGGGTACTGTCATCTGGACCCCTCTGCGGCTCTTCTCGCACCAGGGAAGAATAAACGAATAAATCAACGTTTCTATATGCAGACTCACATTTAAATTCGCAGCTAAAATGGAAAGGCACTAATATCGCGCGCAAACCAAGGTGCAAACAGAAAAGGGAAACAGAGAGATTTCTACATCGGCGTAAACTAGAAAAAATCAGAAAAAACTGTAGAGAGCGTTTTGGGAAGCGAGAATCTTGGAATAAAGACTTTAGGGTGGATTCAGGGTGACTTTTCACTCGAGTCGAGTCCGAACAGCTTCCAAGGTATAATCAAGATGTTTGTTGATATCGTTAGTGGTGGAGAGGTGGGTGAAAATAAACGTGAGAACAGCAGTGAAAGGACCAGAAAGGTGGCAGGAGCCAATGCGAAATTGGAGTGCCGACTTGGAGTACCAAGAAGAGTCTGGGAAAGAAGTTAGCAGAAGGAAGAAAATAGATGGAGATGGTGGCGTGAATACAGAAAGGGTCGGTAAACAGGCACGAGGAGGACTATAATTGGAGTTGCATAAATTCGAGAATATTAAATGCATCGACCACAAAGTTCGGAATGAAAGGTACCCCATCCCCGAACGTCAGCCTGAACAAGAAATAAATTACGCCGTCGCGTTGGCGGTGGCACTTCCATACCGTAAAACTAGGGAAACTCGGCAACCTGTAGATATTTGCGGACACGATGGTACCTAACTTGTTGGAAATGGCCGAGGTGTTCCGTAGCCGAAGGCCATATAATTGCTTTCGAAACAAATGTAATTCCATACTTACTATGCTATCGATCTTTTTTTTCATTGTGAATGCTGTTTTAAATGCAGATGCGAGGAACATTGATTCATTAGAAAGTATTGTTTTATATAAGAAAAGAATTCATTATTTTAATGCAAACAATAACTGGAATTTATTTATTATACCCATTGAAGAAGTATTACAAAGATCTGAAATAACATAAACAAGAAAGCTGAAACATTGCTCTTGTCAATGAACCGTGCTTTCGCCTGATCTCGCAAAATTCGGAGTAAGAATATCGATCTTCATTCACTTCATCAAAACAGAGTCAATCAAAAATGTAAACTCGTCATGAACTTTTAAGCCAGTTACTCGAACCTCCTAGAAATCCGACGTAGTGTTTGATAATCCAAATCTCTGCATTTTTACTCAATTCAAGAATATATAAGCAATATTATTAGATAAGCTGGGGTGATCCTAATCCAAGAATTCTGTTACTGACATTGACCTACTTGAGAAAACTTTAATATTTAGCACGGACATGAACCATACAAAATTCTAATGTACACAAATGCCGGTAACAGGAATCTTGGGTAAGGAACAGTTTGAAATATTCGTGATGTTCTTCCCACATTGTATTTTGCTAACCGATGTTGATAAATGATCTACAAAATTTAATACTTACAATGTAATATTTATAGCCTAGTGCTGAAGCCTTAATGCGCGTGTTTCTGCAGCAGAGAATATAGAATGGTGAAATTCGTTAGGAAGTTTCAATCTGCGTTGGGACGTGCAGATGACTTCGTTACGAGCTTTACGCACCATCACGTGACCCCGTTTCGTGGTCGCGGGAGTAGAGTAATTCATTAGGTGACGTCATGCACTGCGAGTTTCGTAATACCGTCATAGCGTCAGAGGTCGACGTGCGTTCAGAAGTTTTAATAAAATTTAAAATCACATCCTCTACTACAAAAGTGTAAAATAAACGTCTATTGTGGGACGTTTTATAAGGGGCTGATTAGTAGCGATAGAGACAACTATTTTTTTTTAGTAGACATCTACTTCTAACAGGTAACAACCGTCACTAGTTGTAACTTATTGCAATTTCTCCGCAATTTTCCTTCGCCTTCGGTCCGTTCTCTTCCTCTACCTTCTTTTATTTTCACTCTCAAATGTTAACGATTCCTTTCAAATATCCAACGCTTACAAAAAAAAAAGGGAAAAAGGTTTCTTCACGTATGTAATAAAAAAACTGCTATAAAGTTACGGGATTAGCCTCTCAGTCTCTCAGTCTGAATCCATAAAGCATCCAAAAATGTGACGGAGAGTGACCAAAGTAGATGAGGTATGGATATAGATTCCTACTACAGACATTTACCGATATTTATCGACATCCGATAACTTTTGATGGTTCATGCTAAATTTAGAAGCTTTTACATGGTTGGTATTTTTAGAATGAGGAGTAGAGAACTAGAAAAGAGGGGAAGGAAAATAATGCATAAAATAGAAATAGGAGGAGAGAAATGGAAAAGAGTAGGCGTGTACAACTGATCAAGTTATGAGGAGGGATGAATATTAAAAGAAGAAGGGTGAAAGTCATAATGAAAGTCATAATTAGAGGACATTTTAATGCTAGGACACCAGAGAAAAAGGTGAAAAGTAATGGAAAACAGGACGAGTAGAGGAAAGGAAGGTCTAAGAACAGGAGTTGATATGGAAATGGAGAAAGAAAAGGGAGAAGTAGAAAAAAGCAGAAAAAAGAAGGAATATAAAGGGTTTTGTGCGAGAAAAAGAGGAAGAGAATTACATATTTCAAATAGGAAGCAGAAAAGGCACGAAGTGAGCCGGATGATGATGACAGTGAACAAGGGAAGAAAGAATAGAAAAAGAAGCAGAAAGAGATTGAAACGGAGGAATGGAAGAAGAAGCTTGATATGCTTCTTCGCGAGGGATGTCCTACACTGGAGAACTGTCTCAGGAACGAGCAAGTATGTTCAAGTACGTTAGGTCGCACATATATCTCCACGTACGATACTTTACCTTCATCCTGACTTACAGGATGTTCGGTAGAAGTGAAAATCCCGAAGAGAAAACCCGATAAGGCGGTCTCATCCCTTATGCTCGCTCTGGGACGACCTCTTCTAGGGGCGGAGTACGTATACTACTGAAAGGTGTGGTTATACTACTTGCCAGAAGCTATCAAGTCTCGGAGCGTGACCTATCTCTTTTTGCAATATCGTTAGCATAGAATTAATGCCCTTCCTTGCTACATGATTCATAAAGGTACGTGAGATCCTTGTTCGAAATTGATCCTCCTTACAATATTAAATTCTTGTTTCCCAAAAGATTCACCTTTCAACTTTTTAACAAGTATCAAAAATCTGTGAACTGCGCGGGCACATTCTCATTGCCCCTCGCAAATTTGAGCGCGCCTAGGGTCCGATTGTGAACTCTCTTTTTTTATAGCTCCTTTCTCTTCAAAGAATACATTCTCATCACGTGTCTCGTGCTTCACACTCAATTGAAGTATGTCCAAAAGCGAAATTTTGTATATTATTTTGTTGAACTCTTGAACTTTTGTTGAATATTAAATGTATGTTTTATTAATTTCTGTACCTCGGTCTGGGTAAATTTAGGTGAACAATATGGCTATTCAACATTTTATTGCATCTTGTGTCATTTTTCCATGAATTGGAATTTTTTATTTTCAATATACAATGGAACTAATATAACTGAAATATAATAAGCTCTCTTACTCGTATATTATCAAAATTCTGTAATAATCTTATAAATGGTTTAAGGACTGTTGGATTAGTGAAAATAAATGAAATGAAAGAGCATTTTTCACAATTAAAGCGGAGACAGCCCGTCTTATGAAAAAATATCCAATAACAAATTTATAGAACTTTTCTCGTTGAATAATTTTGTCGTTGAACATTTTATTGTATCTTGTGTCGTTTTTCCAAACATTGAGTTTTTTTAATTGTTATTTTTCACAATTTAATCTATGCATTTTATCAAGGAATGGTCTGAAGAAAATATGTAGATATTTTGGAGATGAGCAAACTTGCTTAGTAACATTTGTCGTATCTTGCATACTGTATGACTGGAAAAAGTAATTTTCTTATTTTTAATAATATTTTTCACGACTCAAACAAAAAATATGCATCCTATCAAAAACGAGTCTTAAAAGGTTTGTAGATCTTTTTAAGATGAACAATTTTGCTCATTAAAATTTTTTCGTCCATATCTTGTATAGTTTGACTGGAAAATGGAATTTTTAATTTTTTAAACAGCATTTTCGATGGATAACACCAGAACCGCTGGTCAAAAATGATTGGTTAACGAACCCGTCCTTTCTTCTCAGGCCTTAAAAAAGTGTGCCCAAGCTTAATCTAATCACATATTTTCTTTGAATGTCATCATGCTCACAGACGACGATAACGACGCCGACAGACAGACTCCGAAGTAAAATCTATTTTTTCACAATCAGTGGGTTCGTATACGTCGTGATTTGATAAAATCTACGGAAGTCAATTTTCACATAAGCCCAATACCTTCTCACTGAGATGAGAATGTAATAATGAGGCAAAGTTTAAGAAATTACTAACATAAGAGGACCAATATTTTTGAAGTTTCTGTAGAAACAGCAATAAAATTAGGAAGACTCTTTTTTCTAGAATAGTTTTATTTTATAAGAACTAGTACTGTTGCTGTCAGCAAATATAATTCCTTCGATGGAAAAAAATAAAAATGACTGACTGCAAAAAGTGAATCTGAAACTAGATGCAGTTTTCATTAAGTAAGAGCGTTCACAGTGTGAAACAATATAAATGAAAGGAAAAAACTGGAACTGTACAGGTGAACATACGAGTTAGTAACTTCGGTGGCACCAAAGGACCGAGTAGTGAAGTAATACCGTGTGTTGCTTTAAAATTGCGAGTTTATTATCGCATTTCTCCTCTTGCTCCTGCACCTTCGCCTTGCAACCGCTTATCCGATAAGGAGAATATCTTGTACTACATTCCTTTCCAAAGTTGTACAGACTCAATATAACCCATCAATAGGAACTGATTCTCAAATTATAACAATAAGGCATCCTAAAAATGAACATTGGAAATATTTGACGAATAATATTTGTAAATTTATGAAGAAAGATATATTCAACAAATGGAGACTTTATTTCCCAACAACGTTTCTCCAGATTACCGTCAAAATATCAAGAGCATTTACTATCCTCTAAAATACTTTCGAATATAGCTCTGATCGTAACACTGATACGATGCTCATATTGAGAGTCTTCGTCCCATTTTCTTTACTTCAATGAACATGTGCGTGAATCTTAATACGTAATTACCAAGTACATCGTCCGTAAAAAAAAGACGGCAAGGCTCACCACTGTTCCCAGGTAAATGGAACGCATTCTAAAAACCTATTTATTGGATATTGTAAAGATTACAACACAACTCGTTTATGTTCTCCTCAGACCATGAGTGGACCATGTTTCGATGACCCTGTCGTAAATTGTCTTTAATACGACAAGTTGCGTTGAAACTTCCAAGTCTGCTGTCTGAACTACAATCGGTGAAATTTCACTAAACGAAATAGCTAGAAGTAGTTTACTGGGAATCATATTTACTAAATCAATCAGTGGAATAAGATTCACTGCTCCAATCAGTGACAATTTTTAGTGATGCAGTCTTCGCCGATAACTACAATCGTAACATCGAAATATTATTTCAAGTTTACTTTTATAACAAAATCTTTCATTGAAATGGCTTAAGTTTATAATAGAAACTCCTTTGAATTAGGAGATGGACTGGAAACATAATGATCAAGTGCCTAACATGAGCTGGAAAATGAATGAAAATGACGCTGCAATTGCCGTTCACATTAAAAAATGTTGATCACATTCTTCTATAGTACACCTACATACTCACATCACATCACACATCACTTTAATTGACATTCATCTTTAAAAGTTCACTTATTCAATAAATAATGTTTACCGGAGCAGATCACGCGAGTTGCGCCAACCAGTGACATTGAAATCACTAACGAATCAGTGATTTTTATGTCACCGATTAAATTCAGTGACTATTTTTCCCAAGTCCTTTATGAAAATGCACTTATTTTTTAATAAAGAATTAAAAAATCACTGGCTTATCAGTAAAAACCTGAACTACTGATTGCAATTTGGTGAAAATTTCACTGATTCGAATTTCGAGAGTGAAGTACTTTAAAAAAACCCTCCCAAATCTCCTGAGATTTAAAGCGAATGAAAACTCTAAGACATTGAAGCCAACATAGATTATAAAACTTTCAAATGAATTTCTGTCAATGGCAAGTGGGTCACGAGAATTTTTAACAATGTGAGAAGATCTTCATTATAAAGTTCATTTCGAGGCAATGAAATGGAAAATGCGAAAAATACAAGTGGGACAGGACAGGCGGATTTATAAATGCTGGCTTCCATTCTTTTTGAAAAAAAACCTCGCAAATGAAACATTCCACTCTCTCAGGGGAAACAAAAAATGTCTGAAATAAGGCGTAAAATATCCTGCGCAGAATGGCCAATAAAAGAGAAACTATTCTAAAAAGACGACTAAATGAAAAAGGTTCATTTTTTGCAAAATATGGCGTTTAATAAAAAGAATCATGCTGCGTGATGTACTTTTCAAAATTTTTCCATAATAAGAACGAATAGGTAACTTGTGAATTGGAAAGATGCCTACAACTTGAGGTGGAAGCCGAACCACCAGAACGAATTAAATTCTTTTATTTCAAGTAACATTACGAGAAATTACTACACCAACTCTCGAGAGAATACATAACTACTGATTTTATCGGGTATGTAATCTATATGAGCGATAGATGACGCGCATAGCAGAAGTCATATTGTAATCTGAAATGCTAGCTCCTATCTGTTAGCCTGAATGAAGATATACATGATTAAGTTATGTGTAGGTAAGTGATCGCCCCCATGATGTAACACGTAAATTTTGAATTTAAAATATTTTTCTCGCTTATGGAACACGATGGGGACATATTGTTGTCACATCTCGTCATGTGATTAAAACTAGAGTGGGGTTGTGTAATGCAGGAAGCCCTCTGGCTTGAGTAAAACGACGATTGACCGTCACCATGAATATTAAATTATAATTCAGTTCAAGTTTTGTGACTTGTGTTTCTGAGTGAGCTCATAATTTGACAGTGATGAAGGTTTTGATAATTTGGTGGTAACTGAAGTTTTATAGTAGTGCAATCTTTTCTTTAACTTATAGGGCACGCATAAGCCCCAGCTTTGATCCAATAATATTCTTGACGATTCCATGCAAAAAGGTTCTATGGCTCCTTTATTTGATGTCCCTAAGGTTATTGATGAGAGAGTTTAAAGAGGAAATCAAATTGTTTTATTGATTACTCCACACAGAACCTATTTAAGTATATACCATAAGTTATCCTCTTCATCAATTTCCAGCGAAACGTAAATAAAAATCGTTCTTTTATTTATTATAATCGATTTTTACATTGTTCTTTGATGATCGCACTGTTTATTGTTCTGTGCTTCTGAGACTGACATAATGTGTGTGTATTTATTTCTATTTGAACTGCCTTATTAATTTATATTATATACATTGAAAGTCCCTAGTAAGTCAGTCCGCAATACATTATACCGAGAATTTCGTTCAACGATAAGGGGGGCAAGGTGTGCAGAGAGTGGACACTCTATAGTCAGAAAACTCGTCCAGTACCGCACTAATAATGCGGGCGGTGCCACGCAAGCGCATAATTTCGTCAGTTCGCACGGTCCGTACTTCGCTTCATTCGCTTTCAGAGCTGACGTTATGTGTTACAAAAATGTCGCAGGAAAACAAGAGGCAGCGTTCATCCTTCAAAACAAAGAAACATTTAAAGAAATTTAATAAATATTTTTTACTGCGAATGAAAATCACATAGAAATGGTTCATACGGAGCTGATTGTTGACACTGAAGTCGGTCCGCTATATGTCTAAGCCCAATTGAGGGAAGAACCAAAGTCAGACTTATATGGGACTCTCAGTGTACCATGAATATTAAATTTTATTTCTGTGAAACATTTCTCTAAATCATACTACATCCAATGCTCTCACGTTTTATAAAGTCAACAGAATTGTTGATTAGGTATATATAATCTATTACCACACTCGGACTCAGCTGCCAGGATCTTGAAACAATGCTAGAATTGGAAAGGATCACGTTTTTTAAATATAAATCACCATAGTACAAGCCAATACCCAGGGGAAAAGGCGGATACTAGCCAGAGTTCACGACCAGCGCAGTACTGCGCCATTTGTAATGGAGGAGAAATACCAGTACTACCTGTTAGAACTGTTCCAACCGTCGGCATAGTACTGGTTAACAGCTGGCCCCGTACTGGCTGTCACTACTGGTAGAATACCGAAACAAGAGTTCCGCCAACGATGGATGTCATACTGGTTTACAAGTGGCCCAGTAATGACTGTCACTACTGGTACATTATGCGCAATATACACATTATACATTCACATTACTGATTAAATACCGACATGAGTGTTCAGCCAACGGTTAGCATTATACTGGTTTATTACTGGCGCAGGAATGATACGCGTTCCAATGGCTCCAATTGCCAACGGTTGGCATTGTAATGAATTACTACTGGCGCAGTACTCATATACATTACTAGTGCAATATCGACATTAGTATTCAGCCAATGGTTGGCATTACACCGGTTTATTATACTGGCACAGTACTGATATGAATTACTGGTTAAATAATGGCACAGTGGTTTCGCCCACGATTTTTTTGAATTTTAAATTTGTGAATTTTTGGAAAATTTTGTAACTGAACCGCCGCATCGTAGAACGGGATACAAAATATTTTGCGAGAAGTGGAATGGCCCTGAGTAACTTTTCAAAACATTATTGAATTTCAATTTTTTAAACACATACTCTTATGTAAAATTAGATGAAAAACTTCCAGTGGATGAAATGTTCAGTAGAACCCGTAGAAGTTTTCTGTAAAGTTTGACTTCAATTGAATTATAATAGCCATAATGTTTAGTGATGTACATTTATCATCTGATGATATTTGTTAATTGTTCGAATTAATTATATCATGGTCAAAATAATTTGAATACTATCAACAGAAAAAACGATGTTTTTCTAGTAAATCCCGATAATCGGAATTTGTTTATATAATTTGTTTGAAAAATAAGCGTCAAATATCAGAAGACAAATTTTCATCACTACAACAAAATATAATAAAATATAAAATAAAATAAAACAAAATAAAATCGTAAAAATCGACATTTTTTTCTCCCTTCACTCTCACCCAGGTAGAGATGTGGAAAATGTTATTTTCCAACATGATTTCTTCATATTAATTGATTATTATAATTAAAAAATTAATTCCTGAAATTAAATATTGGAATTATTAAAAATAACACTGAACGTTCACTTATTGATACAATTATGTATTTTGTATAAGTAAAAACTCTAAATAGTTTGTTATTTAAAGCGAGTTGAAGTTAGAAAAGACGAAAATTTTTCGCTGCGCAAAAGTCTTGTTTTTACCAACTTTTTCAAAAACAAAGAAGATTACCATTTTTTCCATTAGAAAAGAAAATGTGCAATACATTTTGCTACAAGAGTATGTATTTAAAAAATTAAAAATCAATAATATTTTGAAAAGCTGACAGGGGCTTTCCCACTCCTCTCAAAATATTTTATATCCCGTTCTACGATGCGGTGGCTTAATTCTTTAGAAAGAGGACTGAGAGGACGTCCCCTTTTTCGAGAAGTCTATTTTTTATTATTTTTGAAGTATCCCTAGTCGTTTTCAAAATATTTCAGTTTTTTGAAAAATTTAATTTTGAGAATATTTAAAAATTCTCAGTCCGCATAAATTAGGGATTTTGAAAGATCTGTGTTTGAATATCTTTAAAGATGGTGTCAATGTTAAGGCATTGTCAAGGTTTCTGGAGATATGTTGATATTTTTCGAAAATCAAAACCCAATTTTTGAAACTGCGACAAAATTATTTATGGTACTTGACTTGTGCTCAAAGATAGTTCACAAAATCACGATGTTAAAAAACTTACTGCAGAAAAATGTACCATATTTCGGTTTTTTGTAACAGAATTAAATCAGCTCGCGTGATAGCGTAATGCTTAAGGGTGTTGGTAAATCCGACTTGCAATTTTTTTCTCGATAGGTACGGCACTGTCTCCGTATATATTTGCTCTCACGTTTCTTTAAATGAAAGAAAGAAAACTAACCAAACATCTGGGGTCTTGCGTGATCCTAGGGTCGATAAAATTTTAGAAGACCTACCCTAGTCAGGTTTTTGTTCCGTTTCGCAAAATAAATCCTGAAATTTGTGTTCACCACCGTTAAGTCGTGAGTATTGGAATATTAGAAGACCTCCGGAAATGCTTCTCCGATGTCAGAGTTGTGCGTAAAAAATAAATATGCAAACGGGTCTCGCCATTCGACTGTCGGCGTTAGCTACCTTCACATTTTCCCGTTTCGGAAAATAAATATTTTCACTCAAAATATTAATTTCCTCAGCCCAAGGGTAGGTCTTCTGAAATTATCTCGACCCCAGGATCATGCAAGACCCCGGATATTTGGTTAGTTTTCTTCCTTTCATTCTAAAAAACGTGAGAGCAAATATACTTGGAGACAGTGCCGTACCTATATAAAAAAAGTTCCAAGTCAGATTAACCAACACCCTTAAGATTGACGATTTGCGAGCGTTAGTTTCATAGGTTTATGCGTAGGTTCAAATCCCTCAGTGTACGTGCGAAATTTCATTTGTTATATAAGCACTGTAACATACACCTACCGATTAATTATAAGTATATCCACATTATTCGTATTTACTCGAGTTGTGAATAAAAATCAATGTAATTATCCAAGAATGAGTCTCAGAGGCACACAATATACATTATACATATTAGGAACCTTCCCTAGATGAGATGATTTATACTTTGTCTTTGTCTTTTTATGCTTTATTCTCTCAATTGGTTTCGGGTCCCGCTTGGATGAAACAAATAGAATAGACCCAATTCTGAACCTTTGTGTACCATGTATCGTTATCAAATTATCTATCAGTGGAAGAAAAAGAAAGTTTCCATTTCTGAATGTCGATCCTTCCTATCCCATACATACTCCATTATACCCATCATTGATCCCTTGAGCTTTTCCTTTAACGAAAGGAGCCCAAATTTACTAAAGCGTTTATCTAACAGCATACCCTGTTCGCAGCACCTTTCTACCAAAAATATGATTGTCCTAAGCTTTGGTGTGTACACTTCCAGAAATAACTGATCATTTTAAAAAAAACTAAAACGTGAAAAAAGGAATTTATAGGTTACTGTTGAAGAATATTAGCAGATCAGGGTTCTTATTATTCTTTCGGGTAGCATAAGCAAAATTCTAAGAACTCATCCCCTTGCAGTTTTATAAGTGACCTTTTTCACATTCCGGTGTTTATTTGTATACTATAGACTTTTCTGGAGACAAACAATCGATGAAATAGACTCACCTGCGATTTCCCTTCAAGCGATTGAGCACTTCGCCATGGGTTTGACGCGATACAAGCAGAACCGGCAAACGTTAATTTAACGCCACGCTTTCGGTAAATTTGTTTTAGCAAAACAGAACTCAAGATTAATTGCTGAACTAGATCGGGAACCGGTGGTTACTCCAATGGTAGGTAGGATCACTCGAGCCTGTAAGCGATCGTTTGATAGCGCCTGACTTTGCTTTCTTTTCGTGAAAATATCTGTCATGGGCTTTCTCCAATAAGCAAGTATGGTAAAACATATACAAAAGTCCAAAGTATTCAGAACGTTTCTAGTTAAAAGAAGAAGCCAATGGAATCCCAATAAGATCACAAATAAATTTCCAGTTTACAATAAGTATCCAGTGTGAGACAAATCAATACTAAAGTACCAGCCTTCCTTCAAAATGTTTCACAAGCCCAGATATAGGGAAAAAATAGTAGAAAAGTTCACTTTCTTATTTCAACATTCTTCACAAGTACCTAAAGACCTTATGTTCCAAAAAAGTCCTGCTGAAATAGGACCAAGGTACTAAGAAAGTTCAAATTCAAGTTTCAAACAGTTCAAAAACAATCCTGCCGAGGAAAATATTTTTGTGACAGAGTACTAGAAAGTTCCTCTTAATTTCTTTCTGTGAAATTTTTACAAGTCCTCCGATTTCAGCAGTACTTTGTTAGATCATAAACCCTAAAAGCACTGGTATAAAGTTTTGTGAAAAGTTTTTCTAGTGCTTTTGTCCATTTGGACATGTAAAGAATGTTGAAGAAAAGTTGGTACTTTATTGGTAATTCTGATAGTCAAAGCTACAACTTTCTTCAGAAAGGTCTGTGTAGTATACATAAACAATAAAAATATATAGAATAAAGAATTGGTTACACAACAACAGCAGGGTGCCCCAGGGGGCGACTGCCATCCAGGAAAATGAAACTGGTTTGCAGTAGAATTGTGGTAGATTACACTTATGGCCACGCTCCAAGACCGTGAAATGGGTGACCATAGGGTACGATGGAATTACAATGAAGGGTCGGCAAAACACTCGTGTGCCTTGAGGACACGAAGCGATCCAAGAATGACAGCTCTCTGCATCCATCCCTCTGCATCACGTACCTCGGCATGTTTCTACGCCTATGCCAAAGCCACCGGACGCGTCCTCGGGATGCGGACAGAAGGTCTCTGTACCGTGGGTTTCTGCTGAATACGATTACAAAAGTTAATAAACAGTCGCCGACAATTGTCCAGAGATGGTCTCAAACAAAAAACCCCCAAGTTAAGGCGTGAACAACCGTGCCGAAAGCTGAATTGCACATGGGTGAGGTGTTCTGTACGGTGTCTCTGGAATACCGGGCAACCTCCTGGAGTATCAGCCTTACCCTTGCATGCGGGGCTCTGCATGGGCGGACGAACCCTTTCCCTAGCTTCTCGTGGCAAATGAAAGAGATCTTCTGAAAATGGTCAGGAACGACGAAATGGTTGGCAAAGGAGCGTTCCTTTATGACGCCGCGGAGCAGGCGGCCGAGACCCTTGGCCTGGCTCTTAACATGAGAAGTGAGGAAAGTGCATTACTCCATCTGGATGCCTCATTTCTGAAAGTCCGAGTGAAGAAAACAGAGGTAAACAACTTCCTCGAACAGCTCCACGACAAGAAAATGCACGGGAACTTTCACAGAAATGTAAAAGATAAATTCTTTTTGACGGAGCTAATATCTGCTCTCCTCCAATCATCCGGACTCAATTCAGGCTAAGAGGGATTCATTGTCCCGTAACAGTACGGTGTCATTTCTACCTTAGTATACCTTAGCCGCATCCTACGTCAAAAAGTTCCCAGTGATAGGTGCAGAACGTGTCATACACATTCTGAGGACTTAGGACACATACTATCGCGGTGTCCTACTCATGCGGAAACGACTCATGTCCACACGTGCAATGGGGCCTTAAGAGTGCTTTACCACCATCTCTGTCGCTCTTACGGCGTTGGCTGCAACACACCCCTGCCGAATAGTCCGAGGAAGATAGAGTCAATTGTCGAGAACGAGAAGTGCCAAATTTACTGGAACTTCAATTTCTCGATAATGGTCCAGATTGAACACTCGAGGCCTGACATCGTTTTTCCGTGACTTCGAGAAACGAACTATCTTCGTGATCAAATTCTCGGCTCCAGCCGACCGCAACATAACGTACGAAGCCATTATTAGTTCGTAACCGCTAAACCATACCCGCGTGACAGAAACATGCCGAGGCACTTGCGAGATGGATGCAGAAGGCCGTCATTCTTGGGTCGCTCCGTGTCCTGAAGACAAAAGAGGTTCTACTGGGAGTCAGTGTCATTTTCCTGGATTGCAGTCGCTCCCAGAGGGATCCTGCGATGGTTGTTTAACCATTTTTATTATATATAGGACTTCAATTCAATCGCGAATGGTTAAATGAGAAAGTCAGGCAGGAGTTCTCCCCTGGAACCATTTCTATATCTCCTAATTCTTTTCCAGCTTCGGGCGTTCACATTGCAATAAATATCTATTTGTTCGATCTTCGTGTATCGCGATAAATTCACTTGAGCGTGTCCGCCAGACTTGGAGTGCTATTCACTCAATTTGTTGCAGGATTCTGTGCCCCCTTGAGCCCGGCGGCCTTCCCCTCGAACGTCATCCTCGCTCGACAACCGTCACCTTCATTCGCGGAGAGAAGATACAGAAAAAAAAATAAAAGTGTACAACTTCCCAAGCGTTTCAGCGATTCTTTGTCGGAAGGACCGAGTCAATTGGTCTCTTTCGGCGATTCGAAGTCCTTTGCAGAGTTGGTAGAAGGAGTGTTTCCGATCCCTCCTCCCATCGGCCGTTCGTTCTGTCGTCGCATCCCCACACCAACACTGCGGATTCCTGGTCACCCTCGAACCAATTCGAAATCACATTAAGTCCGTTTCAATGCTTCCTGTCAAAACTCCAATTTAAAACTTCCCACCCATCCGCTGTGCCGTGTCGTAGAAATAGAAGAGGAACGGCGAAAAAAGAAAGAAAGATGCGAAGACTCGAAGGGGAAGACTGGAGGTCCGAAGGAATTACAAAAATACCTAAAATATTTCTTTAACGAGCCACCGCTGACTACTTTTCTGCTCACACAAGGTGAATTAGAAGTGGCATCTAATACACGTTTTCACAAGACGGCAACGAGGGGTGATTTAACATTCGCATTTCTCTGAAAAATAGTTTCAACTTGAGCTTTAGGAGATAATTTTCATACTTTTAAACGTTTCTCGAAACTGAAGAAAAGAACATGTTTTTACAGAAATTTTTGCATTCTTCTTTCGAACTGAATTGAAATTTTGAAGTTTCTATTGCCCTAAATCTGCTTCCTACTCGCATACTTACGGTCCGCGCACTTCGTGTTCGGTTCAATCTTTAATATGCACTGTACAGGTAATACGTACAAAGCAGTTTACATTACCAAATTTTCGAAACTTCTACTTTTAAAGTGATCGTAAAATTTGTTTTCGATTTCAAATGAAAAAGGGAATCAACCTACTTAAGACTCTGTCAACCTTAAGTAACACATTCTCATCACGATATTCGCGCTTCGCGCTTGATTTTCTGCGTGCATAGAGAACAAAAATTTGGTAATCGCAACACAGACGTTTTGTTGAGCTGTTTTCATTGTCACGAGAAAATTTGAATTATTAAGGTATTTTCAGTTAACATTCATACAAAAAGCAATCCATACGAAGAACACACACGAGCCCATTGAAGACGACGTCTATCAACTGCATGCAAGTGAAAGTGTCTAGCCTATCGGACCTCTCTGTTCTTTCATACTTTCAGGGCTCTACTTCATGAACGAAATGACAAAAGAATCTGAAATTCTCACAGAAATTCTATATTGTGCCCGTCTATATTTTCTCAGTTTAAAAAAAAGTGCAAGAAAGTTTAGCCGCCAAGGTAAAATATGTGGCATTTTTGATACCCGAGGATAGGGCTTACGTACATAAGACGCTAGTTTCAGTTTTAATTATCTCAACTTTGGAATAGTCAACTTCTTTCTAATTGCACAGGCCATTAAATAGCACTTCAATGAATCTAAATTCCCAATTTGAAAAAATTCTTAAGAGAATTACTTCATGCTGCTAATACCGTAAGATAGGTTTAAAAATTTATTTATCGCGATTGTCTGAAGTTTGACACCAATGGTTTCTCAAATTATAGGAACAAAATTTTTGTAAATTTAATGTCATTAAATATAAACCTGCCTCAAATAAAAATACAATGCTTAATTTAGTTATTTTTTGTCAATGAGAGAAGTAATTCACTGGTATCGATAGACAGATTTTTTTCCCATGTTCACTTTATAGGAGTATTTGCACTTTATTCGCCAGGAGTAGAATAAATTTCATCAAACTGCTATATCAGCAATACTTTTTAAAACATTCATTTGAAAATTTGAAAGCTCAACTTTATTATTTTAATCAAGTTCACGAAAAAAATGGTGAACTTTGTAGTACTTATTTTTTTGGAATCAAATTATTTTACCGCCCTTTAAGATATAAAGAATTGAAATAAATCAAAACCTTATTACGTATAGTTAGATTTTTTTAAATTTTTGTAAAGTTTTGGAAGAGTACTTGAAATTCTTATTATGTTCGAATTACATGAGAGAAATCAGCTCTATTGCGTCACACAAGAACGACGTCTATGGTGACGGCGACAAAACTCCGTCGCAACTCTGCGTCGAGAAAAGTTTTGACGGCTCCTGCGGCAGGACCCTCCGGCGAATTAATGAGATTCCCTTCTCCCTGTCAGAAAAATATTCCAAGCGACGCGTTAGTCTGTCCCTGTTCTCTTCACTCTTCTTCAGGATTCTACTCATATCCTCTCCGACTATGTGCTTTCATCCTTATATCTAGCACAGCTCCGCAGGAAACTCTAACATTTGGGATAGCATGCGGTAATTTAAAACTCATTTCGATGTAAGATTTATGTTTCTCAGGAGAATAACAGACTTTCTCTTCTGCTATTTTTCCCTTTTGGCTTTTCTTTCTCTCCATCTTCCTTGTTCCTTTGACGCTCTCGCCAACCTGTCGCATCGTCGAATCTCCATTTGAATCCCATCCACCATCGATCCTTCATTCTACTTCGCTTTTTCCTCTGGGGAAAATTTTACTCGAATTAGTATTTTCCACACGGGTCGAGTCGAGAAAATTCCGATATCATTCATCGCTTTAATTGACGATTAAAGAGCTATATTAAGCTGATCAATTTTGAACGGATATTCGTCAAATTAATGATGTCGCATTTCTTTTTTGATATTTAATTTATTGATACGTTAAGCTCTTCAAGTCTTTTCTTCGGCTCTCGGAATCCTCATTTCCACAAGAAGAAAGTTTTCTTCTTGTGGGTAACGCGTGAATCTGATCCTGAAGGACGAACGAAAATTTTTACATGACAGGGTTGATGTCCTCGCAGAGATTTCTTTAATTCATCGAGGACTGGCTTCACTACCACCGTTTTACAGTCTGCAGTTGGGAAGTTTTGAAGGCAAGATCTCTGGTTCTCTCAGACCTGTCAAAGGAGGCAGAGCATTCCAATAATGCCGACCGTAATGGCCAATTGAAAACAGCTTCCAAGATTTCATTTTGAGGCTCGCGTACGCCAATCCTACCGGATGAGAAAATAGTTGAACCTGACTTTAAAATTAATGCTGGTAATTGATTTTATAATGTAAAGGATACCTTATTTTTAACGATGCAAATCGAGACACACAGGATCATCCATTTAATATGTGACTTTCAAAAAGAGAAAAGAAACTACTTCACAATCAAGTCCCCAGTACACAAAGTACACTGAATTTCGGTTTCCGTTTCATGTTATTATTAAGTTAAAAGTGAGGTTAAAGTTATCAACTCAAAGGCTGATATTTACAATAAACAAAAAATTGGATATATACCCTCCCCATTATGTTTGAGCTAATAAGTCAATTAATCAGTGAGTAGGGAAAAGGTGCCCACAGTTGTTCGGTGTGTACAGGGAGTCAAAAGGAATATCTAGAAAATTATAGTATGAAATGCGTTATAATCACTGAATATCTATGACTTTCTTGTATTGACGTGTTTCAGAGAAGTTATATTTGTATGCTTCTCGTATTTCAGTTTTTTTGAATAAAATAGTTTTGTGACAGGTTATTTGACTACCTACTTTCAATTAATAT
>JAUMHM010000086.1:7627162-7679453 GCA_032362435.1 Melikaiella ostensackeni
GGGAGACATTTAGGAATGGGTGACAGATAAAATGGGCATGGTAAAGGAGGGTCGGTGTGCTTGCAGGAGGGGTGGGTGACATATGGGGTTGATGATACTCGGGGACGAGTGACAGCACCAATTCATTCCATCTTACTTTCTCTCGTAAAATTGTCTGAGTACTTTTATTTTAACTATTTTTGTTTACGAAAACATAAACTCTCTTTTCAAAGAAAGAAATATATATTTGAGTGAACTGTATATATGTTTCGCTCGAAAGAATATATTTTTTATTCCAAACACATTTTTCTCTCATAGAAAGATATATGTTTTCTAATTAAAATGGATATACGTTTTCTTCAATAAAATATAACTGTGCACTGTGTAGTTCAAGCTAAATACCGCTAGGTGCGCATGGTTCATTGTCTCGCAATCGACACTTAGTTCTAAACATAATAAATTAGCTAACGAAGTCGAGTGCAATATTCGCAGATTCGTCTGCCTTCACAAGCGTTCTTTGCTCGTCGCTGACTAAAAATAATAAAGTATGGACAAAAAGTATAATATTTTCAATTTGAGCCAAATTTTTCAAAATCGTGAAAAAACCCTTGAGTGGTTACGCGAAATTGAATTAATTCCACGCGAAAGATACTGTTCAAAACATAAAAAGAAAATGGTTCTCGTAGATAATCTGCTCTCATGTGGTAAATTTGTTTGCCAAAAAAAAAGGCTTGTATAATCACAATGTAACTGTAGCAGAGAATACGTGGTTTGAAAGGTGCCGAATTTCTCCAGCAGCTTGCATGCTAATTACATACAGCTTTGCTGTAAATTTAAACTTTGAGCAAACCATTCGAGAAAGCAGTATTGTTGAAGGTCAAGAAATATCTTCAGAAACCGTCTCCGATCGTTTTTCTTATTGTAGAGAGGTTTGCATGGTTGCTCTTGACCAAAAATTTGAGGATGAAGGTCAAATTGGGGGTGCTGGCGAAATCGTGGAAATCGACGAGTGTAAGATCGGTCGTTGAAACTACGAAAGAGGGCGTGTGGTGGAAGGGTCATGGATCTTAGGAATGATTCACCGGGGACATGCACATAATTATCGATTAGAAATTTGCCCCGATAACAAAAGAGATAAAAATACTCTAATCGATCTAATAAAAAAGCATGTAGCTCCCGGCACAGAAATCAACACCGATTGCTGGAAAGGCTACATAGATTTAGAGAATTGCGGTTATGTGCATAAAACGGTGAATTATTCCGAAGAATTCGTCAACTCAGATACTGGGGCACACACCCAGAACATTGAGTCCTCCTGGCGTTGGATGCGTCGCTTTTTATCTCGTGGAGGTGTTCGAAAAAACAATTTAGCGGATCACCTTTCCGAGTTTTTGTGGCGGCGTCGAGTAAAAAAAATGAACGCTGATCCTTTCTCGCAATTAATGCAGGACATTAAAATTTGCTACCCCGGCAAAAACAGATAAAAATGTTGATAAAACCAATAAAAAACAAAAAGCCTTCAAAAATGCAAAAAAAAAAACGTTAAAAATATTAAAAACTCAAAAAAAAATTACATACTAACAAAACATAAAAAAAAATATGCTCTTCAAAGTACTCCAACCTTCCCGCGGTGAAGAGCGTGATTAGGCACCAAGCCGAAACCAATGGACGTACATACCTCGAAAACGATCACTCGTAGAAAAAAATGCTTGAAACAAAAAATATGTATTTCGATGAGGTCTACAACTTTTGTTTGAAACATTTTTTTCAATTTTGCATATTGCCTGAGATAAACGCCAAAAACCATGATTTTTATGGTTTTTTCATGGTTTCACCATGAAAATCGCCTAGTCGCCAATTTTCACTATCATATTCGTAATCAGCGCATCAAAATACATAGGTATACGCAGTGTGAATGATTCTGGAGGTAAACCTTAATCGGAAGTTCACCCTGGTTGGGTCTATATATTTGAGCATAAAAGATGTAGATTTTTTTTCGTTGATCATACGTATGATCGCAAGTACCAACCTCTGAGGTCAGCTTGATGATAAGCCTGAAAGAAGTTCTAAGCTGAGAAAAATGCGTTTAAAATGAAACAGGGCTTTCGATAGCAGATGCTGTTAAGGTAGTAATCATTGTGAAACATTTTTTTATATGTAGCTGAAATTGCTATTTTCCAGTCTTAACAGATCCTAAGAGAACATGTAATCATGGTATCTATCAACTAAATCATCAATTTGATCTTTAAGGGTGGTACCATTTAGATCAAGAAAATTATGGTTAATGCCTGCACCTTCCAGGCATCTTATAAGCTGACCTAAGCGGCTATATTTAAAATTCTTACCGTTGACGGCTTGAGCCAATTTTTTAATACAAATTTTGGGATAATGCGAGTCTTCCATATCAAAAACCCTTGCCGTCCAATTTAACGCAATTTTTATGATCTGACCAGAAACACAAGATTGGCCTAATTCTAATCTAACTACAAAGTCAGGCGTGTTTCTCGGTAAGCGAAAAAGATTCTTGAAGAAACGGACTTGTGCTTTCTTCAAGACTTCCAAATAATCTAAACCCCACAATATGAGCTGCATACAATAAAGTGTTCTTTATAAGCGAATCCGCTAAATTGAAAACTCCTGATCTAGAGAAAATCGTACCAAGATAATCAAAACAAGAAACAAACTGTAGCTCACTAACATCATTTTTCAAACCAAGAAGCTCTTCCCCAATTTGGCATTTTTTGAAGATAGTGTACTTGGTTTTGTCTCTATTGACCATTAGTTTATTTACGCTGCAATATTCCTGCAGGGCATTGAGTTTCCTCCTTGCATCAATTTTAGATTCGCCTAAGATGATTAGGTCATCTGCTTGAATCAAAACAATAATATAATTATCGCCCGTAATTCTAAGATCGGTAAGACCTTTTCCTCTAAAAAGGTAGCAATATCTGAGGATAAGAGATTAAATATCATAGGAATCAACATTTCTCTTTGTAGGACACCGACCGTAACCGGCAACTCATCTGAGAGATTATGCCCCACTATCGCGGGTTGAAGCTCTTTCATACAAACTTTTCAGAATTCCAATAATTTTTAAGCCTACACCTGAGTTATAAAGTTTTGTTCAAATGAGGGTGTCGTTGATCGATGGAAACGCATGAGAGAAATCAACTACTATGGCATAGAAGTGCCTATCTTTTTTTTCATTCTCATCTAAATGAGAAGGTACTAGTTTAATGTGAAAATTGTCTTCAGAGAATCTCATCGAATTTCGACGTTTTTGGACTCACTAATTGAGAAAAAATAGATTTTACTTCGGTGTCTGTCTGTCGTCGTCGTTGTCGTCATTGTCGTTATTGTCTGTAAACACGGTAACTTTCGAAGGAATTATCCGAATAGATTGCCCTTTTGTACACTGTTTCGAGGCCTGAAAATGAAGGACGAGTTCGTTAACCAGCCATTTTTGACCGACGGTTCTGGTTCTTTTTTTTGATAAGACGCATAGTTTTTGTTTGAATCGTAAAAATGTTCTTATAAAACAAAATTCCACTTTTCAGCAAAACTATACGAGATACGAAAAAAATGTTGAGCAGAAAAATGTTCATCTTAAAAAGATCTGTAAATTTGTTTGAAACTATTTTTTTGATGAGTCGCATAATTTTTGTTTTTATCATGAAAAATGTTATAAAAAATACAATTTCCATTTTCCAGTCAAACTATGAAAGATTAGAAAAAATGTTACAGAGAAAAATTGTTTGTCTCAGAAAGATCTACAAATTTTTATGAGACCATTTTTTGATAAAACGTATAGTTTTTGTTTAAATCGTGAACAATGACATTAAAAATGAAAAATTTTTAATTTTGAAAAAAACGACACAATAAACAACAAATTGTTTGAAAACAAAAGTTTTACCGAAAAAGATGCAATGAAATGCTTGAAGACAGAATGATCCACCTCACACCGAAGTCCAGTTAATTAATTGAACATTACTCTTATCGAATTTAGAACCAAAAAAATGAAATAAATACACTTATCTAATTTGTTAGGTGATAAACATACTCGTAATTAATAAAATAAATTCAGGTGCAGAATTGATATAACATAAATTTATTATAATAAAGTTCAACATAATACAGAAATTTAGCGTTTTGGACATACTTTAATCGAGTACGAACCGCTGGACACGTGATGAGAATATTTTCCTCAACTTTGAAGAGCTTCGACAAAAAATAATCCACAATCACCAAATTACAGTTGTCAATGATCTAGCTTTTAATTTCAACAGGTCTCTGCACAAATATGGGTGAAATGCACTCATCTCGCGTAACTGTGCAGCCCGTTCTTGTACCGGCTCCACGGTTGTTCACGCCTGACTGCTTCTGTCTTCTCCCTGAGCGTCCCTTGACGCCCTATACTCAAGGTCTTCGCTCGGACAGTCAGTGGCATATCAGAAGTTGTTTACATCGCGACTCTCTAGGCATATTATACTTTTGCACGTGTGCCGGGTTCGGAGACTATATATGCGGTCCTGAGTGTTTACTCACTCGTCACTTTAAATCCGGTTGAAACTAGATTTTAAAAGCGCCCGTTACTGTGCTGGCCAGGCTCGCCAGGCCGCGCAGTAGGCAGATTTTTTTTTATATATTTGTGAGATAGCGGCCAAAGTGAAGATATTTATCAACAGAACCCCTATTCTGGCGAAGACCCGCTTGTGCTTCCGGTATAATGAGACTGGTCGACTCCCATTTTTCTAATTTAGCTGGCAGGATTTGCGTAAAAAATGTTGGGAGCGAGTTTAGGAGAGCTATAGGTCTAAAGTTATTGGGATTAGCAAAATTATGCAATTTTGAACGTGTTCGATCTGAAATTATTGCAATTTTAATGAAAAAACTGCACAATTTTGAGAAATTCAAGTATAAAATTCTCGAATTATTGGAAAGAGTTCCGCGGAGGAACACCATTCTAGCATGAGAAATGTCATTTTGCAGAATGGGATCTACAGGTATTCTGCAGTCGAATGCACAGTCCTTCCTCTACCGCAAAATTTCATTTACGCACGAATTTACTTTGACATTTACTTCGAATTTCCAAAATGTACTTGATATTATGAAATTCATGAATTTTATTTAGAATTCAATTATTGTTAAACAGTCAATTTTAATAATTGAATTTTATTACAAAATTGGTCTAGAATAACTGAAGTAGGCCTGAAATTTGGAAGCTAAAGTTATTGAATGCGATAATTTCGTGATTTTAAACGTGCCTGGGTAATCTTTCGTCTGCTTTCACCTCAATTTTTATTCGAAAAGGAGCGATAGTTGCGACGCCAGCGCTACCTAGCGTCATTTGAATTCATTAAACTAGAGCAAGATGGCGATTTTTAGCTGTCGGTTGCTTATTGCTAAGTTATATAAAATAAATTGTAGTGCGTTTACAATAGTCTAATCTATTTCAGAGGAGATTCATAAATAAAAACAATGTTTTAATCGTGTTTTTTATTACCGGTTCCATGTTCTACCCCAATTTGCTTATTCCAGTGTGCCGTAATTAGATGATGTTAGAATTATTTTCCTGACCTCGGTAAAACTTTCGCCGAAATCCGTTTAAATTTTAACCGATCCAAAATTTATCTACAACATCTTTTAACTTTTGTTTTTTTTTGCTGCGCAATTGCGATAATGCACCGCTTCTCGCAACGGCCGGACGCTAAGCGCTCAAAATTTTGTCTTAACTACAACACTGACAACGTTAGGGCAGCAACGGTCCTAAAATAAGGTCAGTATCAAGTGCCATTCCGCCAATGATATATATCGCGCGCTTTTTGAACCGGCCGAACGACAAGCGCGCAGAGTTTTGTCTTAACTGACACACCTAGTACGATTGGGCGGAGCTCAACAATCGTAGTTGGTATTTATGAGAAGTTAAAAAATGACAGACTCTGCTAACATTGAAAAATTCTGAGAAAAATTATTTTTTGGCGCAGCTATAGTATATCTACGTGGTACAGAGGGGTTGCTTTTTGGCGTGAAGGGCTCGAGCCCGAAAATAGAAGTTGGTATTTCTATGGACAAAAAATGATGCCCACAAATTAGGCGCGCTTAATTTTTTAAAATGTTGAATTTTCATGTAAGGGATGATTTTCAAACGTAAGGGTTGTTATTTTGGTAATTAAATTTCAGATGGATTCAGGAGCCTAGGAAAAACCCAGAAATATAGCGAAATTCAGTTTGTAAAAAATTGCGACTTTTGGAAGAGGTTTGATTTTGGAACTCAAGGGTTGTTTTGGGGCAATCGGTTTTTGCGCATTTTGAGAGCCCGAAGTAAGCCAAAGTTCTGGTATAATTGCATTTTTATGTTTTTTGTATTTTAGACAATCAAGGTGCTAGGTTAATGTAAGCTAGCACCTCTGCAAGAAATTGATTTTTTGTAAAAAGTAAAGGAGTCCAAAAATTTTTATTGGTGCTCCTAAAAAGCCCAAAATTCTGGTGTGTTTGTTTTTTTCCATTTCTCAAATTCACTGTAGTGGAGGTGCTGGCAGCCACCACCTCCATCCAGATGTCGGTTTTTTGAGAAAAATAAAACATCCCGAAAATTGGCATTGGTGCCCAAAGAAAGCCCAAAAATAGTCCAAAAATCTGATATGCTCATATTTATATCTAGTGTAAATTCAATTTTAAGGGTAGTTTTTTGGTGATAGGGGTGTTTTGAAAAAAATAATTTTCGCAGTTTTTAAGAGCCCAAAAAAGCCCAAAATTCAGGTGTGTTTGATTTTTTCAATTTCTCAAATTTACTGTAGTTGAGGTGTTGGCAGCCAACGCCTCCACCCAGATGTCGGTTTTTTGAGAAAAATTAACAAGCCCAAAAATCGGGATTGGTGCCCAAAAATAGCCCAAAATTCGGGCATGAAAAACATGTTTAAATTTCATTGTGGAGGTGCTAGCGGAACGGACCTCCGAAAAAGGGGTCTTAAGTTTGTAGCACCAATTTCCCGAGATGAGCACATACTAATAAACGAAGAAAAGACTGTTTACGTACCAACGGATGAGAATCTGTTAAAAGACTGTAAGAGCTACGACAACATTAAAATCTGTCAACAGTTACAACCAACTTACCACATCTCAGAAACGCGCACATGCGACAATCAAATAATTAGAGCCAGTATCAAAACATTAGATTACAAGATGTGCCAGGTATCTCCATTCAAAATTGAATTGTTAACATACATAACTTTTTCTAGCAATCAAGGCTACATTCTTATACCCGAAAACGAACTCTCGCTGAGTGTTAACTGCGCCGGCGAAAGTAAAGATATTGTAATTCGCGAGGCAAATCTGATTCGATCAAGCGAAAACTGCGTGCTTAAGTCGGAGTCTATTATAATTGAATTGTGACTAACAATGTAACACCGCCACACATCGTCACGTATGTGCCTTTCGCACCTTCTGTATCAGGAATTGATTCCAATATAACATTTACGGAACCATTAGTAGAAAATCTCATGGTCAAGCTAAGGCATAAAAATTAAGTTCTTCCAGGAGTAAGAACAATTTAGCGTCGGGGGTGTAACTGGTTGGGTAAAATAAATATGGTTTTCCCTAAAATAGACACGTTTCTTTGTTAGACTAGGAAGGGGAAATCGTCCTGAAATGGGACCCACCCTGCATTCCCGAAGGGCTGCGTCAGTTGTATTCGTTCTTCGCTACGGCAAGAGTCTATGTAACTCACCTTTTTAAATGAATGACCTGCATGGATTTACGGACCCATTGCAGATAGTAACATTAATGGTGTGTTGTTACTTAAGGTTCCTAGACCGTCACAATATGCTACTTGATATAACCCATATTTTCGAAGCACGGCACACGGGCATCTCAAGCATTCCTTACAAGCTTCCTTTTTTTTCTCCTAATCCACAGTCTCTCCTTCTGGAGACTCGTGTTCCAGATCACTTTCTCCATCGTCGATCTCTGTTAAATCAACATCTCAATCAGCGTAGTTTTTAACCCGAAATTCTACTTCAATTGTTTTCATCCGTTCTTCGCAGTTCTTCGCAAAAAGAATTTAACCCTTTCTTTGCTTCATGTTCATCTACCTTTGCAAGATTGCAAAGAATAGATAAACCATAATTAGGAACTCCGTTGCATTGTATATCCTCAAATCTTCCAAGATCTGATAAACAGCAGGCTTTATAAGCATCACCTGATGTTGATCATAACCGTTCTTTTAGTTTGCTCAAGCATCTTTAAGAATTGGATCAACTACTTCAACTTTCAGCTGCCATTGGGGTCCATGCTTAGCGATAAGGTAATGACGTTCACCACTTCCAACCAAAATTTATTCATTCAGCTGAGATAAATAATGAAATTGATTGACTGAAAATGGTTAAATTTTCATTCGAGATTTCGACAAAGCAGACTTCACGATATTTCGTGACTTGAAAAACTTTTCCAGGGGAAAAGCGGTTAACGTAAATGAATCGTATGGTGATTTAATATTATACAATTTTCTCCCTTAAAATAACTCAGTTTTATACAAGGGATTTTCCGAAATGGTAATAAAAATAAGGTTATGAGACAAATATTGCAAAATAACTGAGGCTTCAGATCGAATCAGCAGATATGGAATTTCTCGACTAAAGCACAAATGAACTCTGATAAGGTAAAAAACGAATTTTGTAAACATTTATGAACAAATTTTTTTAAACGACGAGCAGTCATTGCGTTCGAGCCAAAACATTCTATGTTTGGTTATTCGATCCGGAGCTTCTACTATTTTGAGGCGAAAGATTTTGTTTTGATTATTATAACATAAAGTCGTCGCTTTGCCCCTGGCATTTAAAGTCTGGAACAAAGGTGCAGATTTAAAACAAGTCAATTGTCATTATCACTTACTCTTAATCCTTTGCAAGGCAATAAACGTTAAATTAACGCGGCTGCCCCGGTTTCCCCAAGTCAAGACAAGTCAATTCTAAGAGAAGAGTGTTTATTGTAACGGGGGAAAAAATTAAAATATTACACGTGTATTTGTTAATAACAATTATTCGAATGAATCTCATAAACAAAAAGAAATGAGAGAATTATTTCAATTTCTAGGATGGTAAATTCTTCGAAACTTCATTAGAGAATAAATCGAACCAACATTTAGTATAATCCAATTATTTTCGAAGAATAAGCTGAGGAAAAGCTGCATCAAACTTTGACCTATAGTAATTGTGATAATCGAACGCATTTATTACATTTTCAATTTTTTTCCTGGTGAAAGGATATTTTTCTCTTGGAATATGCATCTAGCAACAGCGCTGAAACTTTTTAAAGTAGTACATAATTAATTAGGTTTTTCAACGACTTTCTACCCACACGCGATCCCCCTTAAACATTAAAAAATTATAGGACCTTTAACTTAATTTTGAACAGTTATTCACTCGCTAGTTCCTCTGCGCGTTTGGCTCGTTGGGGGACTCTTTTTTCTTTGAATTCGTTGTTAGTTCGAGCTCGAATTTGCTTCTCCAGTTTGCCTTCCGAATAAATCCAAAGACTCATTGCAGCTTGATACTAAACTTCTCGTCTTCTTCATTTTTTCTCCGAAATCCAGCTTTTCAATGGAAGTCATGAGTGCATTTGTTATTCAATGTGCTTGAATGACATCCAGCCGTTTGGTCTGCAAATATTTTGAGGTCGGATCTGCGTGATAAAATATTTGTTGGAAAGTGACACCTACAACCATTATTTCCAATTAAGAACACTTTTTCAGAGAATCATTAGCAGTTTTTCTCACTGAAGGTTTGAATGAAGCATCTTTGAATATTGATTTTAGGACAAAAGGGAGTACTAGAACCGATTCATCACCAAACAATTGGTTCCATGATTTTCCTTTTTCCTACCATCTTGCTCCGTCAAGCTTTTTCTCTCAAAATTTCAATTTTGCAGCTCCTACGAAAACTGTCGATGTTAGATCTTTCCATGTATTTAAGCGCTTGTGAAATTCTGTTTCAAAGAAAGATTCAGCTGAAGAGCTTCACAATTCACATAGATTGTCCCTGGCACAGCTTCCTCTGATCGTGCTTGAAGCCTTTTTGTATCACCAGCCATAATTCCTGCTCCGTCATAAGAAAAACCAATCAGATCTTCTGAAGCAAGCCCCACTTTGTTCAGAACTGATGTCAGTTGAATATATATAGCTCCCCGAGTAGTGTCTGGTGATGGTACTATTTCAATCAGTCGTTCAACAGGAACCAATTCATCTACATATCGCAAAACGATAGCAGTCAGTTCCTAAACTGAGATATCCTGAGGCGCATCGAAACATAGTCCGTATAACTTTCCATCCTTTTTGATTGCCGAAATAATTTGATCCTGAATGATTCGATGAATAACTTGGATTATTTTGTCGATCGTTGTTTTGCTGCGAAAGGTTATTAAGGATCCTCTACCTCGACTGTTAGGATTATCCTCATGTCATTTTGTACTAAGTAATACTGTTTCTGGAACATGTGCTTCAATAACTTTATCATATTTGCATAGAAACTTCACTGTCTCTAAAAAATTCCCATGATTGTAAGACTCATTTGAAAAATACAGAGCCTCTGTGTTCCCACTTCCTCGAAAACCGATACTTTGCTCTCTAATGAAAATAACCACATCAATAATTCTTATCAAATCTTCTCTTCTCGCAGCACTCCTAGTTTACGTTGTGGAATTACGCTTCCTTCAACCAACCGGTTAACTGCTTTGTAGTTCGAACACATCAAAAAAGCTCTCATAGCTTCACGATGCTCCATAGAAAATTATTTCCCCAGCCGTGGATGGAGAAAGACAGATTCTTTTCACTATAGTTGCAGAAAGACATGCAAATCTAACAGAAAATTTGTTGTCTGTTTTTGCAGTAAGAAAGCCATATTCGACCTTCCCCATCTAGGGTATATACTCGATCTTTTAAGAATGGTGTTCCTTAATTTTCATTGATTGAACTTTCAGGCTGAATTGGATAAATCTTTATCATTGCTCTCATAACTTCGTCTGTGACTTTTTCTGGTATGGAAAAAGAATTTCGGTTTAGTACTGCAATGTTTCGTTTTAACTAATTTTCATCAGGAATTATAACATCATTTTCCGGATCTTCGATTATTTCCGCTATGACAACTTCTTCATTACTTTCCTCAGTCTGTCGCTTTTTTTGTCCATTCTCAATTCCTAATTCCTCACTATTTCCAATGGATTGAGAAGTAAGATTCTTTTACTTGAAATATAAGAGCAAGATGGTTACAAACTTTCATCCTCTGGAGCAACATTTTAAGGAACTTTTTTTTAGTTCACTTTTGCATAATTTACATTTTTTATTTCATGGACTTTCCATAACATGCTTTATTTTACGAATTCTAATCATTTAAATTGAGAAGTTGAGAATAGTGGTATTATTTTTTAACCAATATAAAGTGTAAGCTCGTTCGATTCTAGCTTTGTTACGCTGCATAAATTATTTCACATTATTAATTTTAATGTTTTGAAAAAACTTTTCAAATATCTTTCTAAACATTTTTAAATATAATATTACGATCAAAATTGGAGCTTCTTCTGTTTTGCATCGTCGCCACTTCATTCTAAATCGTATTGTTTTGCTTCCTTCCGCCGTTCGGATCTAAAAACTTGTTTACGTTTTGCTGGATTCATCATAAGCTACACAAATCATAAAAGGACTTAAAAGTAACAAGAAGGCTGATTAAGTTTTCTAGAAGAGTGATGACATATTTAAACAGAAATCTAGTTACCTTGACCAGTTTTGGTTCAAATTAACTTACCCTCATGCAAAGAAGAAGAATTGGTAACTATAGGATTCAATGTTTACCAATCCTTTTTTCCATGCGGGTTTGTTTATTATGAGTGGAAAAGGGTTTGTGAATGCAAACAAAAAGTTACCAAAATTTTACATTTTCATGTCGTGATATTGAATTAGAAAATGTTTAGAAAAATAATTCAAATTTGTTTTTTATAAACATTAAAATTGATAATGTAAAAAAATTTATGCAGTGTAGCAAAGATAGAATCGAACGAGCTTACACTTCATATTAGTTAAAAATTTACACCACAATTTTCAATTGCTCAATTGAAATGATTAGAATACGTAAAATTAAGCATGTTCTAGAAAGTTCATGAAATACGAGATGTAAATTATGCAAAAGTGACCTAAAAAAAAACTCCTGAAAATGTTGCTCTAGAGTATAAAATTTTGGAGCCACCTTGCTTCAATTAAGCATGTTATAGAAAGTCCATGAAATACAAGATGTAAATTATGCAAAAGTGACCTAAAAAGCAGTTCCTGAAAACGTTGCTCCAGGCATAAAATTTGCGGATATAAAATTTCGTAACCATCTCGCTTCTATTTTTCAAGTGAAAAATTCTCACTCTTTAATCCATTGCAGATAGCAAGGAATCAGGAACTGAGAATGGACAAAAAAAGTGCCCGACTGAGGAAAGTCATGATGAAGTTGTCATAGCGGAAGTAATCGAAGATACGGAAAATGAAGTTATAATTCCCAACGAAGATGAGTTAGAACGAAACATTGCAGTACTAAATCAAGATCCTTTTACCATACCAGAAAAAGTCACAGGCGAAGTTATGAGAGCAATGATAAAGATTCATCCAATTCAGTCTGAAAGTTCAATCAATGAAAATTAAAGAATACCATTCTCAAAAGATCGAGTATACCATATACCCAAGGTGGAGAAGATCCAATATGGCTTTCTTACTGAAAAAAGACAACAAATTTTCTGCTGGACTCGCATGTCTTTCTGCAACTATAATGAAAAGAATGTGTCTATTTTCATTCACGGTTGGAAAAATAATGCTCTATGAAGCATCGTGCAGCTGTGAATGCTTTTTTGATGTTTTCCAACTACAAAGCAGTTAACTGGTTGTTTGAAAAAAGCGTTATTCCACAACGTTAAGGAGAAGTAGCTGCAAAAACAATAGTTTTGAACAGAATTATTAATGCGGTTATTTTCATTGAACAGCAAAGTATCGGTTTTCGAGAGAGTGGGAACTTAGAGGCTCTATATTCTTTCAATGAGTCCTACAATCGTGAGATCTTTGATAACCTTTTTCAGCAAAACAGCGATGGACGAAATTATCCAAGTTATTGATGGGATCATTCAGAATAAAATTATTTTGGAAATAAAAAAGAATGGAAAGTTATGCGGACTATGTTTGGATGCGACTCAGGATATCTCAGTTCAACAACAGACTGCTATCGTTCTGCGATATACCTGTATAGATGAGTTGGTTCCTGTTAAACGACTTATTAATATAGTGCCATCACCAGATATTACTCGGGAAGCTACTCTTATTCAACTGACATCAGTCCTGAACAAAGTGGGGCTTGTTTTAAAAGATCTAATTGGTGTTTCTCATGACGGAGCAAGAATTATGGCTGATGATACAAAAAGGCTTCAAGCACGATTAGAGGAAGCTGTACCAGGGACAATCTATGTACATTGTGAAGCTCATCAGCTGAATCTTACTTTGGAACAGAATCTCACAAGCGCTTAGATACATGGAAAGATCTTACATTGACAGTTTCCGTGGGAGCTGCAAAATGTGAAGAATCGGTTCTATTACTCCCTTTTGTTATAGAATGAATATTCAAAGATGCTTCGTTTAAACCTGCAGTGAGAAAAACTGCTAATGATTCTCTGAAAAAGTGTTCTCAATTGGAAATAATGGTTGTGGGTGTCACTTTCCAACAAATATTTTACCACGCAGATCCGACCTCAAAATATTTGTTTATAAATATTTACAACATTATTTTTTTTGCCTTGTCAAGGCTCATTCGCGCTTTAGCCGAAAAACTCTATATCTGCTCATTCGATCTGGAGCCTCAGTTATTTTTCAGTGTTTGTCTTATGACCTTATTTTTATATTAACATTTCGGGAAATTCCTTACATAAAACTGAGTTATTTTAAGGGAGAAAATTGCATGATATTGAATCATCACATAATTTATTTACGTTAATTGCTTTGCCACAGGTCGCCGCGATGCCCCGGTTTCTTCTAACAGCACTGCATTGCAACACCTATTTTCCAAAATATTGTTTCCAGATCTCGAAATATCGTGAAGTCTGCTCTGCCGACATCTCGAATGAAAATTCAACCACTTTCAGTCAATCAATTTTGTTATTAATCTCAGCTGAATAAATAAATTTTGGTTAAAAGTGATGTACGTCGTGACCTTATTGCTAAGCATGCACCCGAATGGCAGCAGGAAGTTGGAGTAGTTGACCCACCTCTTAAAGATGCTTGAGGAAACTAAAAAAACGGTTATAATCAACATTAGGTGATGCTTATCAAGCCTGCTGTTTATCAAATCCCGAAAGAATTGAGGATATAAAACGCAACGGGGTTCCTGATTATAGTTTATCTATTATTTGCAATCTTGTAAAGGTAGATGAGCATGAAGCAAAGAAAGAGTTAAATTCTTTTTGCGAAGAACTGCGGAGAACGGATGATAACAATTAAAGTAGAATTTCGGGTTTAAAACTACGCTGATTAAGATGTTGATTTAACAGAAATCGACGATGAAGAAAGTGATCTAAACATAAGTCTACAGTAGAAGAGACTGTGAATCAGGGGAAAAAGAAGAAAGCTTGTAAGGAATGCTTGAGATGCCCGTATGCTGGGCTTCGAAAATATGGGTTATATCAAGTAGCCTATCGTACACTGTGCAAAGTGTATAAAGCCGCATTGACGCTTCCATGTACTCAGGTTTCATGTAAACGCTGCTTTAGCAAATTGAAATTGAATTGAAAAAAAATTACAACATGCAATCTCCGAAGCATTGCTACGTCCGTGCATGCTAATGGCCGTAGGACGCGACTTGGCTGGAAAGATTAATAGGGACAAAGTAATAGGAGAGTTGTCAAAAACGTCAAAGATACTAAGTGATCTATTCAATTTTCTGAGAAAATAATGCTATAGAAAATGGTTGAATAGTATTCTGGCGGTTTTTTAAAGAAATCTCCATTTTTAAAAATATTAAGTCCTCTGTACTTATATTTTTAACAGCCTGCCTGATAGATTGAAGTTCATAATGTACTTACATCAATAAATATTATTATAATGCGTGTCTGTGATATATATTTTTTCTACATTCTACAACACCTCTTGTCGACATACGAATGACTTTTTTTTGTTATCATCAGGCACTTGGCTCCCCAAACGATTTTTGCACACTGCCTAAATTGCCCCCAATCATGACATATTGGAGACGAAGTGAAGACATCCTTGGATGTCATTTTTGAGACGGAGCTACACTTCACTGCATGTCTTGAGACAAGTTTCTATGTCTTGAATACATATATGGAGTCGAGTGCTTACAACTTGAAGATAAACGCTCATGTCTTAAGTCGAATTTTCATGTCTTGAGACAGTAAAAAGGTTGCCTATAGCCCTATAAGCTAGGGCTGTATCTGTCCTAATAGAGACAGTCATCCTGACTATCTTACGGTCTAGGAGATCATTATAGAAAATTAGAATTTTGATCTTTTCGAAGCTAATTTTTTACGCATACAGTCGCTAAGGCACATAGATTCTGAATTGTTACCTTAAAAACAACTAATTCAAAAATGGGACAATTTTTTTCTTATCAATTTTAATCCTTTGCACCTATCAACTATCTCATTTCTGAGTCCAGAAAGGTTCATCTTGAGACAATTTTACACTTAGGTGAGACTTTATCTGATGTCTCGTGTCCTTTTCGAAACGCTGACAGAAATCACCATCTTAAAGTCGAACTAAAGACTGAATTGCGTCGAAATCAAGTCGAAGCATTTTTGCTCGGGATACATACGGTTTAGGTAGTTTAGGTAGGATTCCAATACCTAGCGGGTGCGATTTTTCAAATGGTTTAGGCGTGCGATTATATGTAAGTGAACGTGCGTGCAATTGTGTAATTTCAAACATAAATTGAGTGCTGTACTAATACAAAAAACTTTTTTCACAACTAACGTTTCTTATTGGTGTTAGTCCGAAGTTGAGAACAAAATGATGTGTCAACCTCGTATTTCTTTTCTGGCTCAACCTTGCCAACCAGTGATGGGCCGACTGTGGAAAATAATTATATTTCTCGCACAACGGTAAAAGAATATTTAAAATTTGGACTTCGTGACTGGGTTATCCAATTCGAGGGCCCGCGGCCCAGTACGATTTTTCGTTATTCTAATTCCCCCCCCCCCCGGGAGTTGCAAAGTGCACTTCACTTACCAGAAGAGAAGGCTTTTCTTTTTTCGCGTCCACTATATGCGGTCCCATTACCTAACGACAACTCATCAATAGTGATTTGCGCTTTAATAAGCACTCTCGTCGGTTTCATTACTACAACACTGCCCTGTACCATGACCACGCACATTCACGTAACCGTGATCTACTCGAGTTCATTACATTTTGAGAAGGAAAGAAAATTTGATAATTTATATCCGTAGAAACATACCTTTAAGACTGTGCCGATGAATGTTTGGCCCAAGGCACATGCCCCCAATAAGAGTTTGATGAAAAATGATTCTTTTTTCGCCATTTCTACGTTACTGTTTCAACGGTACACTTATACTGGAGTAACTAAACCCCAGTTCGGCATTCGTTTTCGAACCAATCTGGTCCACACTATGTTCATAGAGTCAACCAGCTTACACCGGTTTTATGGTGCGATCCAACCCGAGGATCTCCAACGAAATTTGAACTCATAGGGTCCTGCCTCTTCAATTTTACTTCCTAATTAAAGGGAGAATTTTAAAATTAAAAGTTCCATCATATTCCAATTCATCTTTTCAAATTATAATTTCATTAAGATTTCAGCTTCATCCTAAATTAATTATCAATTTCATTTCATAAGATCAATATTCTTATCTACACTAATCAAAACAAAGAGCACGTGGCGGCCAAGGAACCCCAGCTCGCCGATGCTCGCTCTCTCTTCCTCCTCAGCGCTTAGACGCGCTATCTCCCTCACCGAGTATTCACTCCCTAGCTTGCCGATGCTAGCTCTCTCTCCCTCCTTAGCGTTTTAGCGTTCCGTCCTTTTCATTACACCTTCTCTCTTCGTTTTCCCCCTATTTTTCCCTACTGGCCGATCCGTATCGAGTGCACTTGATCTCGTTGGGTCTATTCTCTGTTTTCTATGACCTACATAATTTTTTCTCAAGTTTTAACGTCATAAAATCGACTTCTCCTAGAAAATCGTTGTACCATCTTTCTTTGCTCGATATTGCTTCACGTCCCATTCTGTTTCTACTCATGCTTAAGAATCATTTCCTGTTTTTCTTTTGATGCAGCATTAAAATTTAATTTCTTGCAGGGTACCCCAGTTACCATCCCTCTAGTCCTGCTACGTTACCGAAACATTACAATAGCATGAAACTAACCATCTGGGCGAAGGCGAGTCCGGTCTTCTTGGGTCCTCTTATAATTTGAAACTGGCCTGAGTAAACTCGGTTCCTGATAGTAAACTTAATCCCCAAGGAAACCAAACCGACACGTACATCCCATTTCGGTTTATTACATGAAACTCTCTCTTTTGCTGATTTTCAAATATTTATGGAAAATATTGCTACAATTTCGACCATCTGACCGTTTGACCATTCCTGCATTCTCCCTTTCTCAACACTAGCACTAAACTGCACTTTCACTAGTCCTGCGTAAAATTATATTTTTCTGTAATTACGTTCTAATTAAACTTTGATTACAAAATTACTCATAACTACTATTGTGATTACATAATCACTTACACTGATTGCTTCGGAATTAACTCTAGTCGTTCGGCTGACAGAATTCCCTCGTATGGTTTTTGGCTCTGTCTTTCTTCATCTGTGACGCGAACCACGTATCTGTCATTTCCCAAAACTTTCACGATTTCGTGAGGACCCTTCTTTTGCTTGAGTAGTTTGCGGCTCTCTCCAGTAGCCGCGGAACTGTTACTTACGACTAAAAGTAAATCGCCCGGTTTATACGCGTACGCTTCCTTACGTTTCTTATCAAATTGTTCCTGCATTGTCTCTTTATTTGCTTCTAACAAATCCTCGACCAATTCTCTCGGTTCTTCCGAGCCTATTTCCCTATTCAAATCGATTATTTTTCTCGTCAGAGGGTTATCTAATCGTCCGGCTATTCTATGAGCGAAAACTATCTCGTATGGCGTTCTTTTCGTGATTCTGTGCTAACTATTATTAATTGCCCACTGCACGTCGAGTAATTTTGCGTCCCAATCCCTATCTTCTTCGTCTTTAGTGATAGTAGCTAAACACGTTGGAAAAACGCGCTTTGTCTCTGTACTTGCCCATTTTCACGTGGAGTGCCAGCTGCGATTCTTACTTGCTGTATGCCGTTCTCGTTAAAAAATTCCTCAAAATCCGCCGCAGTAAAAGCGGTTCCTCGATCTCTGAGAATACTCTCGGGCTTACCGTAATGTGACATAAAATCCTTCAACATGCGTAACGTCTCAGCGCAACTCACGTCTTTTACGGCTTTCAAAACGGTATATTTGCCTAATTCACAAATTATCGTGCACACGTATTTATTTCCATTTTCCGTTGTTATGAATGGCCCGGCATGATCGATATGCACGCTTTAAAACGGTGCATTCCCTTTTTCGAGCGGATGCAAAAATCCTTGCTTTTCACCGCTCGGTTTTTTGTGATACAGGCAGTTTATGCAACGCTTTATGTAAATTTTCACGAACTCGCGCATTTTCGGAAAATAAAAGGTCTCTTTTAATTTACTATATGTTTTATCAACACCGAAATGCGCGAGGCTGCGATGCGCTTTCGCGACTAATTCATGCCTGAAATCCATCGGTACATATAAGCGATATCTACCTTTTGAAACCTGGTACATGCGTGCGTTAATCATCGTGCACTTTTCATGTGTAGCTTGGTTGCCCTTCTCGAGTTTATCGCGTATGCTCATAATCTCATCGCTACCCCTTTGCATCGCGGCGATCCAATCCGTAGTGACTTTCATGCCCATAATTGGTAACCCTACGAGTGCCAGTTCTTGACCTGATTCCACGGGATTTCGGCTTAATCCTTCAGCTATCGAGTTATTTCCCCCTTTTAGATATTCAATCCGATACTGATATTCTGATAGTCTCACAAACCAACGTCCTATTCGTGGATTTAGATTCCTTTTATTCTCTAGCATTTTCAAACTGTTACAGTCAGTTCTAATAACGAATTTGATCCCTAACACGTGAACACGAAAACGTTTTACACCGCAAACTATAGCCAGAGCCTCCAACTCATACGAGTGATATTTTGACTCGTCTTTCGTCGTTTTCCTGCTATAATAACAAATCGGATGAAATTTTCTATCTACCTGCCTTTGTAACAAAACCGCATCTAACCCTACTTGACTGGCTTTAGTATATACTTCCGTTTCTGCTTTTGGTTCGTAAACTGCAAGCACGGGCTTGAGTAGCAGCAGCCGTTTTAGCAACTCAAACGCTTGCTTCTGCTCTAAACCCCGTATAAATATCACACCTTCTGCTATTAAATCAGTCAATGGTTTCGCGATCATCGCGTACCCCTTTACAAATCTACGACAAAGATTCGTGGTTCCGAGAAACGATCGTTTTCCGTTAGCATTTGTTGGTTCTGGAAAATCCCTGATAGCACTTAGAAAGCGATCTCTCGGTGCAATTCCCTTGTTTGATAACGTGAAATCAAGATAATCGACATTGTACCTAAAAAACTGACATTTTTTTCAATCTTAAAGTTAAATTTGCGGCCCTCAGTGCATCAAAGACTTTCCGCAAACTTTCCAACACCTCCTCGAAACTTCCCGAAGGTACAATCGTGTCGTCAATATAAGTCATGGCAGTGTCATTCGGTACACTTTCTAAAATGCGATGCAATAATCTTTGAAATGCGGCCGGTGACTAACAAAGCTCGAAGAGCATCTTTTGAACTGATAATAACCATCAGTCGTTACAAACGCCGTCTTCGGTCTAGAATCCCTCGCAACAGGTACCTGATAGTTCCCGCTCGCCAAATCTAAAGTGATAAAAAACTTCTTACCCGCCATTCGATCCAACAAATCATCGATTCGAGGGATCGGATAGTGATCCTTGATGGTTTGCTTGTTCAGCGCCCTGTAGTCGACACACATACGTACTTTTCCGCTCGGCTTCCTTACCAGCAGCATCGGGCTAGTATACGGTGAACGACTGTCCTCCAGGATGTCACACTCCTTCAATTCCTGAATCATATCCTTCGTTTGCGTCCTCTCGCTGTAAGACAATCAATACGGCCGAAAGAAAACAGACTTCTGGTTCTCTAATTCGATGTCTAGTTCCATGACATTTGTGCATTCAATCTGGCTCATGTTTCGAGCCACCAAGTCCCTGTACTCGTTCACGAGCTCTAGAACATGTTCCGCTTCCTCACCCTCGAGATCCGTATTCAGGTCACTCAAGGTCACTGGTACGTAATTTACCCTTCGTGATTTTGGCGGCTTTTCTTCGCATTTTTTTCCGCCAGCCACGGTCCTTCTCGGGGCCACCTTCATCTCTTTCCCTGACAAATTCAGTACCCGTAGCAAAGCTTCTCTTTTATCGTCAGTCCGAATCACGCACCGCGGAAAATGATGTCCTGATTCACGAATACCACCTTCTACTAGCAATTCGCAGTTTTCAAAATCCGTTTTTACACCAATGCGGCCCACAAGACTGTTTGGTATCATCACTGAATCGCTTGCCCACAGCACTGTTCTCGTTGTTTCACTCATTGCATCCGTGCACACTGCGTTATCATCTGCGGGGATGAGCAACATCCCCACGCAACTTGTAATCACGACGTGTGGCTGTTCGGTAAAGGGGTGGCCCACCAGCTCGTACTCACGGTACTCGACGAAGCCCCTCCGTTAGATTGTTAACGATTTTTCCTACAGTCCCGCACAAAATATCCTACTTCGCCGCACTCAAAGAATTTTCCAGATTTTGACTCCGGGCAATCTCGCCTTACATGACCAGACTCTTTGCACGTGAAGCAGTTAAGTGCTTTTTGTTCACCTTTCTTTTTATCCGTTTTCTTGGAACCGTCGCTTCTTCAAGTTGGAACGTCCCGAATCTGCAGACTCCCGGCCTTCAGACCTGGAAGTGTGACCTGATTTTTTTCTGTAATTTTGAGCCTGAAGTCAAAGACTCAAAATATTCTTCTTGCATGGGAAGTTTTTCTCCAGCAAATCCTTTCATGCCTTTTAGTCTCTCTTATCATCCCTTGGAAGACTGTCTCGCCATCGACGCGCCACACCAGTCAGCTTTGCGAGTCCGAAGTGCCGGATCGCTATATCGTCCCATCCATATAGCTCTCCGTATTCCTCGACTTTGCTGATCCATTGCGCGACGTCGATATTTTCTTTCACCGGGTCAAAATCCTAAAGCAGCTTCGAGATATCCCGGAACGACCATTCGATGCCACCTACTTGTGCCTGCGCGCCATCTCCGTTTGTGGACATTTTTATTTCACTTGCCACAAATTACCGTCGAGAATAATTAAATTTCGTGTAATAGTCCAACTAGCTACCAGTCACACACACTAGATCACTGACACTTCCCACAGCACACAACAACAGTACAGTACTAGGTCTTCCGTCTCGCGCTCTGATTTTACCCGCGACCGCGTATCACTCAAAAACTCGCGTGAATTTTCAGCCTGTATCCCACTTCTGAAAACTGTGGGCACTTTAATGTAAATAAATTGAAAACTTGTCAGGAAATTTGGTATAAATATAACAATTACTTTATTAATAGAAACTAAGAAAACTTTCCGAATACAGTTCGGGCTTGCAAAATTTTACGTTGATGCTTTTCGAATAGTGGTTAGCGATCTTCTGCTGATTTTTCGCACGCAGGCCTCGACGACAGACCCATGGGGACCCCATTTCGGTTTATTACATGAAACTCACTCTCTTGCCGATTTTCAAATATTCATGGAAAATATTGCTACAAAGGATTCTAATTTATTAATTTCTGGTTTTTCTTCTTCTTTCAAAAAAGAAATTTCCAAATTTCATTAGTTAGATTCTATCTCATTTAATTTTCGAATCTTTCAACGCTATCTTCCTCTTTCCCTTACAAACTCAATTTTAATCTAAAATCAAAATGAGGTAACATTTTATTCATTTAATTTATATTTCCATTTTCTGGTTTCCTCTCCTAGGCACCTAAATTCAACCCCCTCATGATAGATCCTTCCCTAGTCTAGTGGCCCATACATATGTACATATACACGTACACATGGGCATACACGTATGCACCTGCACGCCCACCAGTCGCTGGTGTTTCACGCTTGGTTAAACACCGTCTCTCGCCCTGACCGCTGAGAAACTGCATGGGCCAGCAGCTCTAGGAATACTTACATTGGATTTGCTTTATATTGGATCTCTAGTGCATTTAAATTCAAATTGGATAGACTAAATTTACTCCGCATATGTCTTCTTTAATTCATAAGAAAAAGTTTTAACGGATCTTTATAACCCAAATTGACTTCTAGTTTGAAAATACAAATTTTCATTCATATTTCAAGATTTCTTCCAATTAGAAATTTTCTTGTACTTTTGCCCACATGCACACACGTACACACCTTCTTATTAAAAATTAAAGTTTAATTCGAACCCAAGTATTCAATGTCTATTGGCTCATAACGTAGAAAGGCATGTTTAATGGGATTCATATGGACTATGGCTATGGTCTCATCCCCTTTAAGGATTTCTACATTAAAATCACCTACTGAGCGGGTGATCTTGTAAGAGCCTTCGTAATGATCCCTTATTCACTTACTATTCTTTCAATCAGTGAGTACATTCAGTATACTGTCCTTCTTTGCAGTTCATTTAATTAATATCGCGATCATAATATTTCTTACACCGTGATTTTGCAGCTTCCAACCGGGAATGAACCATCGAATGATGCATGAACTGATGTATTGAAAGAAAACATTGCATAGGGCAACCAGAGATCCCAATTTTGAATAGATTCGGGACATCCGAACCCACAGATAAAATGTTCAGCAAAAAAAGCTGCTATTGTAGAAGCATTAACGTTAGATAAAGGAATCGCACCTGATTATTTTGATGAACAGTATTGCCAGGTCAACATATATTCATTCCCAATGTTAGATTTAGGTAAAGGACCAACCACGTCAATTTTTGATTTCTCAAATACTCTTACAGGTTTGCCCCTTACACACATAGTCAATTATGTTTTTACTCTCACTTATTTCTTTTTCTGGCATGAATCACATGTTTTCACGTATTTTTGAACGTATTCTTTTACACCCTTCCAATAGAACCGTTCTCTAACCCTTTCTGAAATTCTAATAACACCCTTATGACCTTCTATTGTGGAGTCATGATATTCATTAGTAATTTTGGATCTCTGACTTTCAGGAGGGGTCGTGACCTCTCAGGTACACACTGTAATTTTATAATCCCCCTTTCCAAAATAAGTTCTAAACATTATTTCCACTGCATCCCAAGGCAATCTATCCAAACCATTACCCTTTCGTGAAAGAATAAAAGTTTTCACTTTATGTTCGACTACTGCATCTTTCAAGGTCGATATTGCTGACTCAACATCAACTGCATATATTTCGTCATCAAACTTTTCCTTAACAAACAAGTAAAGAACAAAATTTTTCTTATAATTCAGTGAGATTACTTGTCCCACTTGAACTTTTCACTTTTCAGATGCGACAATTTAATAACAGAATTGTCCATCAATTCACGACCTACCGGGGTAATGAAGACATGATCACAAGTCATAAAATTTACTTGGTGATCATCCCTCATACACATTTTATCTCTGTAATGGCTAAACAATGGGATGAGGAGATTCTTCCCTGTCACAGGACCCTCCCCCTGGATTGGCATCGAACCAGCGACCTTAAGTTCTTCTTTCTTATCCTCCCCTGTTATTCCAGTAACATTACATTCACCAACGATGGCCCTTCGCAAATCATCTACTAATTCTTCATCATCATTATTATCGCCTCGATCTGGGGTAGCCTGTACCTCCTTTGAAGAGCGTGCGCACGTCTGAAGGTTCCTTTCATCAAGTGATCCAACCAAGACCTTCCCCGGTTGAGACCCAGACTCATCGACCGGCGGCATATCTCTATCATTTGCAGGAGTTGTTTTTAACTCTTTTTCATCTCCGGGCCTGCTATAGGCCTCCTCCGAACGAGTCCTAGACTCACAAATTGGCGGCTTGTCTATGTCAGAGGTCAGGGCACCTGTTGACTCTTCAACACTTTCAGACTTGCTGTGAGCCTTTCCCACGACAGTCCCAGACTCATTTCGTAACGAATCACTCACGTCATTGGTCCTAGCCCTCTTAAATTTTCCTTGGCCTGACAAGTCTCTCAAAATGGCACTGTCCTTACCCACAGGAAAATTTTTTGGTAACTTTCTTTTCGAAGTACCGTGGTAGCCCGCTTCCTCACGATCCTTCCCAACCTCGCTGACATTCTCACTAATGCCCGAGTTTCTCGTGGAATGAATACCACTTGTTTGAGCATTCTCATCAACGCTCACACAAACCGTTGAATCCATACCACCTTTCTCATAAGAGCTCACAAATAATCTCTCTACAGGAAACTCATGATATCAGACCTCATACCCTTTGGTGGATTCTCAGGACGCGTAAAGATGTGCACTCTCCCGGCACCCTGATCGTTCATCTCAGAGGCATCTAAATCAATATCCCCATCTTTACCTCGCACAAATTCATCGACAGGTTTTTCCGACAATGCATCTGCATTGAAGTTCATTCGCCCTGGTTTATGAACGACTTCAAAATCATACTCTCGTAATTTCACATTCCATCTTGTCAACTTGGAACCTAAAGTAGGGTCATTTAATTGATATATCCATACCAAAGGACGATGATTGGTGACCAAAATGAATTTTCTTTCATCAATATAGTAGCGAAATTGAACAACAGCAAAAATTACAGCGAGTTACTTTTTTCAGTGACATTGCACCTTAGTTAGGCCCCTTGCAACGCACGAGAGGCATACGTAATCGGCAGATCTTCGCCTACTAGACCTTGGCTCAGAACAGCCTCCATGGCGAAATCGGATGCGTCTACAGTTACTACAAACGGTTTACTAAAATCCGAATACTGCAATAAGGGTCCCGTGCAAAAATGCGTCTTAATTCATCGAAAATGACTTGCGTTTCTTGTGTCCATTTGAAAGTAACATACTTTTTTATCAAATTATTGTAAGGTTCTGCTAGCAGGGCAAATCTGGGCACAAAACGCCTATAACATTCTGCAAGTCCTAACAATTTTTTTACATTCTTGCGACATTTCGGCTGAGGAAAATGCATAACAGCTGCCAATTTCTTGGGATCTGCTTTTACTCCTCCTTGAGTGATAACATGCCCCAAATAACCTATCTCTTTACGCAAAAAATCGCATTTTTCGGTCTCAACAACAAGATTTGCAGTTTTGAGGCGTCCCAATAGTTTTTCTAATTTTTCATTATGTTCTTCTGAAGATTTCGCGTATATCACGATGTCATCTATATATACGAATAACTCGATACCTTGCAATCCAGACAGGACTCTGTTCATTAATCCCTGAAAAGCTGCAGGTGCACTCTTAATCCCGAGTGGCATCCTATTGAAATCATAGTGGCGAAAGGTGGTGAAAAACGCAGTTTTATACCGGTCACCTGGCTCAACTTCTATTCAGTGAAAAACAGCTGCGAACTCCAAAACTGTCAAGTATTTTGTACCTCCCAGCTGATGCAAAATATCTATTATATTTGGGAGTGGATATGCATTCCTCACAATTTTCTATCGTCTGTCAAATTTACACGGTGCTCAAGCAAGTTTCAGCTCATAATCTATCACCTTTAAGGTGTAATTGATGAGGATGTTTGCCTATTTTGGTAAGCAAGGTCCCTCTTTCCTCCTTATTCATATTCGATAAATCTAATGCATCCATTAACGGAGTGAAACAATCCTCCTTTGAACTAGAAATATCTGAAATTTGTCTCTTTCTAGTCTCTTCTGACAATAAATTCGGCAACTCAAACTCCTCAAGGGTCAATTGAGGCAGGGTAGGTAACGTATCCCTGGTAGTTGTATTCATACAAAATAAGGTTATCTGCTTCTCTTTTACTCTGAACAAAACTTACCCAAAAATATTCCTGGACCCAGGTCTATTAAGGATAAATAGCCCTCCTCTAATTCTGGATTTGTCACTGCTATTGTAATTGATTGCTTCGTTCTAGCCTCAATTCGAAAATTTACATTCAAATCTTCTGAAGTAAATGGAGAAGTATCTAACGGATGCTCTATTTCCTTTTCTTTCAGATGTATGGAGGCACCTTTGAGGAATGGCATTCCAAGTCCTTCAATTTTTTTCCTGTGAATTATACTTGATTCAGCTCCCGTATCTATTGAAAATGTTCATTCGGCATCTACTAATTCGTCCGCGAATAATTCCACCCTTAGAGGTTTTTCTTTTCTTTCCAGATCCAATGCCAACAAAAAACGCCTACTAGGTGTAATTTCCAAGGAAAGTTCGTCGTCGCACCAGTCCAAGGAACTTATGATTCGTTTGAAAAACCTTCATACTCCTGTCTATTTTCCTCAACCCTTTTTGCAAATTTTCCGCAATTCTTTAAGACATGATCAGCGGCTTCACAACACTTGCAAAATTTTCCACCCTTTTCCTGACCGTGTGCTTTGGTACATTCCCGCGCGAAATGTTCTGGTTGTCGACATTTGAAACAGAGGGGAGCGCAACCGGCATTCGAGGAATCTCTTGCTGCATGCCCTGGTTCGGAATATTTGTGACAGACCATTACATTTTAAGGAGTTGGCATAGCACACCTCCTTTCAAAGTGACCCGGCACGCCACAACGGCGACAGATCACTTCTGACGGTGCTCTACGCTGCCCGCCTCTCTTCCTCCACCGTCTGACGGTTCCACCACCTCTGAATCTACCTCTCGATCCCTGCCCATTAAAATTTCCACCTCCACTAACACATCCTCTCTCTGCACTTAAAACATGCGCTCTCGCATTCCCTCTATATGGTCGAGATCTGTATCCTTGATAACTTTTATCTATCAATACTACTATCCCCTCGTTTTTATTCCTTTTGTCGGTGTCCCTATTCTTAAATAAATCTTTAGAATATTTTACCTCCCACTCAGCTGATCTTGCTGCCATAATTGCATCTTGGAGAGACCTTGGTCTCTCCATTCGTACTCTTAGAACCATTCTAGGATCTAACCCCATAATGAAATTTTCGCAAGCAGTGTGTCTGGCCGATCTAATCATAGGGACTGCACATTTAACATCATTCTTTTCTTCAATCAATTCAATAATATTTTTTAAGAGATCGCTAACCCTATCAACATAATCTTCGACACTTTCGTTAAATTTTTGTCCAACTGTAGGTAAATGTGAATTGAGTTGACTGAGATTCCTATGTTCCGTGAAGATATTTTTGAAGTGCTTCAATAATTCCTCAAGGGTATGAATTTCCCTATCCGAAGGAGCATTATAAGCGCTTCCACAAATTCTGGATCTGATTATTAAAAGCAAGTGCTGTCGATCCCTGCTTGAAATCGAGTTACGAGCATTAATGCAATCTCTATTGAATCGTCTTACAGGGACATTTTTACCATCAACAAATTTTGGAAGAAACTCTAAGGCGGCTTTAAAAAGGATTGGATACTGGGGTTCGGGCACTGACTAGGTAAGCAACCCTTAATCGTCAAGGGTATCGCCCGATGGAAAACATCCTGGCATATTTGTGTGCGCTCCTCTCAAGATTGCCTGCAAGGGGCTCGCAACAGTACGGTTCAAGTCAATGGTAGCGTGGGTCGATTGTCCGTTTTTTCAGGACCGAATTCTAATAGCGCGGAAAAGTTGCCTCACCATACTAGTAGTTCGTGTGCAAAACTTTATTTCGATCGGACAATATCTTGTGTTTGATACCTGGGCTTGAAATTTCGAAAATTTGACTAAAATCGTATAAATACCAGTATAACGTCAAAACCACAAATCTGATAACTAAAAGGCTTATACAAAACATGTTTATAATTTTATTACCTATCGAAATGATATTAGATGTTATGCCCGTGGGACTGACCGTTATCAGAATATGAGCGCTAACGCACCACGCCGCAGCGCAAGGTGAAAATCTACAACGATTGCCGCCTTCTCTGACTGCTGCAACAATGGCCTGGAAAACCGTTAAGGCCTGTACACACCCGGTTGCCGGTACGCCAGCGTAGCAGCGTTTTGCGTTCGCGTCGAGATAGAAACCATGGGGCAGAGTGTTTGTGGACACACTGGACGAACGCAGCTAAGCTACGCCCCGATATGCCGTCGAAAGTCCTAAATTGACGCGCGTTTCTCGGCGCGTGGCTGCGTAGCAGTCGTCGAGAAATGTATTTCTGCGGACAAATAGCTCCACAGAATACATTTCTCAACCGATTTGAGGTTTCGTTTTCTTGAATTACTCTGCATTAAATTTCTCACAAATGTAAGGAAGCAAATTTGTTTTTTTTTTCTTTTAACAATACTTTTTCAAATACAGCGGCAAAATGGTTTATTTCAACGATATGATTTCTTATCTTTCAATAAATGTCTGAAATAAAGTGATTGTTATTCAGAACTAAGAAAGAGAGGCTTAGAAATCACAAATATAGTAGTAGAATTCTGTTTAATTATTACAAACACTTTATTTGAACAAATGCAACCGTATATCACTTTGTGGAGAAGGAGCGATACAACAACTGTTTGTATGGTATTGTACATGCTCAACACTTTAATATTCTGCTTTCCTTAACAAAAAAAAGAACCTTACCTGCACAAGATCAGTCCAATACAGACTGAGGAACTTGGCGAATTTTCTCTAAATACCTCCCCTTCATACCTGGGCTGAATCATACCTTTTAACTGATACTGTCACATTCATTTTCGAAAATTTCCGCCAGTTTTCTCGAAACACGGTAAATTTCGGTAAAGAATTTATGAAAACTGCTACCGAAGAAAATTCAAAATGCTTCTTTTACGAAGATGAATTACAATAATTCCAAGACTTCGCTACTCAATATTTTCGAACCTAAATCATTACTTTAGTACATGTGAATATTTGTGGTCGAGGATTACCTCATATTTTTGAGGCTACTAAAATTCAGAGATCATACAGCGAAATGAATAAATGTAAAATTGTTTAGATTGCTCAAGAAGGAGACATTCACACATTTTCGAGCCTATACTTCATATATAAATGACTTTTCTCGTCCATTCCAAAATAAAAAATAAAGACCAACTTATTTTTGATCTGCATTTCATATATTTATGCTATGATATAATTGATCATAATCAATGAGAATGATTGAATCTGTCGGTGCTTTCCGAAAAGTAAGGAAAAACTATTTTCAATGGATTTATCAAATGTTTTACAACGATAGGCATTGTTATCAATACATTGTTTCCCTAACTGGAAAGGTGATTCCGATCAGGAATAGTGACAGACCTAACTATTTCTCTGAAATAAGAACGATGTGGGCATCTGTTTTTAAAATTTCTCAATAATAATGATTAAAATTGTCAAACATGAGTATGTGATAAATAATTCATTAAGTTTCGTAAATTGTGGTTTCGGTTATGAAAAATGTTTACAACAATCGCATATATTATTGTTTCATTAATTTCATTGATGAATCATCGCAAGAAGGGTCATTCCAACAATAATTAAGGAGAAAAAAATTGTCTACGAGGAAGCGGCTGGTTGGGACATTTGTTTGATGAAACTATTATCGATCTATATTATGTACGTTTGATCAAGTTCAAAGTACATAAATGCTTTCAAAGACAATTACTAATCACTTTTGGTCAAAAAAGTCAATTTGGCTTCTAGAAAAACTCATTTCTTTAGAATTTGTTTATGAAATTTTGTATAAAAACATTTAACGTTAACTTATGCCAATTTTTCGTCTTAAATTGTGACGCTTCGGAAAAATCTCAGGAGCTGCCGTGAATCAAACAATTTTTCGTATTAGAAAAATACAATAGAAAGAATGTGTATATAAACATTGTTTATAATAATTAGGTTGGAAGTTATCAGAATAACTTCTGTTCTTTGAGTGCGGAAGCAACAATTCCAGCTATATTTTTCCTTGAGATTAAAATTCACAAAGCTGAAAAGGTCAATTTTGTCAATTTGTTTTATATATTATGGCTCTGTGAAAAAGAAAACAAATCGCAAACCACAGTTCACTGAAATAATTCAATGTTGAGCATTTATGTGAAAAAAAATTTTTTTAATCGGTCAAAAAAAAACGATCTTTGGGTGATTATGAACAGTAAATTCCTATTTCAGACAACTTTGCGGCGCTTGTCACGAGTGGGATCGTTACGCATTTTGTTCGACATTTTATTATTTGAAATGAAACCCAAACCGAACTATATTTAATCAATTTATTTATTATTTGAATTCGCGTAAAAGAAGGGGAGAGAGAGAGAGAGACTGGTTAACATGAAAACAAAATTTGCGAACCGACTCACCTTTTAAAGTTCTTGGAGGAATGGCTAGCTATAAATTTTTTATTTCGGTACCGTTGAAAATTATATAATCAAAAATTAATGACTTATTCACACATACATTAATACACTATTTCTATTGAAAATCAATTGTTTCGCGAGCTAGCCTCTTCAGTGTCTCTGCTGATCCATTTATCCTTAGGATGACCCTCGATCCTTGATTCTTGATACAGCCTGCGGTGATAGAGAGGAAATTTCCTTTTCATTCCGTGGTCTCTGCAACCTTCGTGTGCAAACCCCTGACAATTTGCCATGTCACTTGCCTCCTGGCTCAAAAACCACGGCAAAAACCTTGGAGGGGGTGTTCACGGCTCGTTTTCCCGTCCTCGACGTCCTTCCTTTGTTCGCGGCTCATTCCCTCAATCTTTCTCTGAGCTACGTTTAATTTCCACCCAGATTCCCACGCTGTCTTTGAAAAAGAAAAAGGTGTCCCAAGATGTCCCTCAAGTCCTTCGGAAAGTTTGTCAAGAAATGTTTATCCTCCTTAATTTGAAAGTTTTTTTTTAACGCAACTTTAGATGTTGACTTTCAGTTATTTTAATTGAAAGTCTTTTGTCTCCGTAAGAATCACTATACTATCAATTTTCCCCTTAGTTTTTATTTCAATATTGAGAGGAATTTTATTTTATTTTTTCAAACTAAATTTTGATTCGAGTCCACCTTTGCCCGTAAAAGGTGCCATCACTTTTGTCTCGAACGCTCACCTGACTTTCTTGCAAAAGTTTTTATCACTGTCAATTTTCACTTTAGTCACTGTATCCTTTTCTGCACTGAGTAATTCATGATTGGGATTCTACCGCGACGAATTTGTGGAATCCCTCTTCTGACACCAAAAAGTTTTCCTGTGACGGTCGCGGATCTTTCAGCGGGAAAATTAAAAGGATTTGAATTTTCAATTTCATTGAAAATGGAATTTACAAGACTTTCTATATAAATTGAAGATAATTTCCACTCATCCTGGGCTCAAGTTTGGCGATTCCAACAGTGAATGAAGATGAACAGATCCAACGATGAATTTTCCTCCGTTTATTTGAAGAATTTGAAATTACTAGTGGTAAATTGAATGAGTATAATATTAATTATGTAGAAAAAAGTCAATAATAAGGCAAAATTTCCAGATGAAATTTGATTTATATTTTCAATGTAGTTGGATGAAATTTTCCAAGTCCAACTTTTAGAATTTTATTTTGAAGAGAACAGAGACAAAGAGTATGCGTCGCGAGTCAGTCTAAATCTGAATCGAAAAATCGATGCTGCTAGCGGGCTTCCTGGCCGTCCAGCGGTCAGCGGATCGCCCGCGCATTCCTACCCTCAATCCCACTCTTCCGTCCAACCAATCAAAACCCTAAGTTTCACTCCATCCTACGTGAAGCATGATCTCACCCTTACGTCAATCCATGATGCAAAGCCAACCTAGTTTAGCTCCTAAAAAAGTCCCATTAAACACGTTTCCTCAATTTAGGCTCACATCTCATTTCATGCTTCACTGTCAAAAACCTCAAATGACAAATGTCAATGAGAACTCGTAAACTTTTACAATTTCCAACTCCAATAAAAATCTACTCTAATTTAGATCTAATAAATTATTAAACAATGCCTTCTCTATTCCACTTATGTACTATTCATAAAGTTTTAAAGGCGTAATTCATAAGTACAAATAACCCTTCCATTAAACCCTCTCATAACATTGTTCAATTTACGTTCATCTCGCTCTTATTCCATATTCCAACTTAAGCTGAAAATAAAACATGAAAACAAACAAGATTTGGCCTCAAAATCATGTACATCTTTCCTACCTCCGAGAGGTGCTGCCTCTTGCGGCCAGCAATCGCAACAACAATCATTCGCAGATTGTTACATCGGGCTTCTAAATGCCCATGTTACCATGAGCACCAACTGCAAGCTGCACAATAAATACCTACCACCCGAATATTTAATGTTTGACATATAATTATTCGTATTATTCGCAATTAATATAAAGTAGTTATACAACTTATATCTGAATTGTTTTTTGTTTTTCTAAAAACTTCATAAATAAAAATATGTCATAGAAGTAATGAAAAAGAAAGGAAAAAGATGAGATTAGAGACACTATTATTTATCAGCAGCCTTTTTAACTAGATCATTTTCTTATGAATATTTTCCTTTCTCAACTTCTGGCCTTTTGCGCTTCACCCACCCATAATTGAATTATGTATAAATAACCTTTTGTCAAATCCTACCGACATTTGAAATATACGAAACAGATTGATGCTATATATGGTTTTGCAGCTATACTTTTTCATCAAACTTTATCAATGACTACATTCACACCATCCAATCACCATATAGATATACACGATGTCATACACGATCTTGTCTATGTTTTGTAGGAATTTATTTACCATAAAGATAAAAGGGCAACAATGAATCGAGAGTCCAAGATTTTGGTTAGATGCTTCTTTTTGAGATTTGACAAGTACCGAAAGCGCGCGCATACATGTGTTTCGAAATCTCGAAAGAGATGTTCAAATTTGTGGATCAATAATGAATTTTTGAAAAATAAAGAACGCATTTATACTAAAACGTTTTACTTGCCCAATATATGCCTAACTTTTAGAAATTTTGATGTTTCTTTGGTTTGAGTTTATGTAGGAGAATAACTCATTACTACGGACTTCATAAACTTGAAATAAATTCAGATAGTCTTGCAATTGCAATTAAAAGATTCCGGGTCTTATTCTACACATTTTCATTTATGAAAGCTTCTACATTTTTCCGCAAATACAAAATAGAAATTTATAAAAATTGATAGCTTCAGCCAATCATGAACACGGGTTTCTCGACAACAATAGTTCTGAGTTATGAATCGAAAATGGCGCCACGAACTTTGTAATAATTAGATTGGGTTATTATATTGTTACACATATATTATAATTCATTACTTTCAATAACTTCAATATGTGAATGTTACTTTTTTCAACTCATTATTAGTGTTTTTGTACAAAAATTTTGAGGGTATCACATATGTATTTGGAAAAAATGTTAATAATACTTTCAAGAGTTGAGTGTAGTTTCGAATAGCCCATACCTTCAATTTCTTCGAAACTCCGTATATTTATGTATTTTGATTCGATGAATAGAATAAATGACTGGGTATAGGTGTGAGACTCAAACGTAAATGACCAAAATGGGAATTGCATATTATTACACTTTAAACCAACTTTCTTAGAATTTGAAGCAAATATCAAAGAAAGAAAAACTATTCATCAAAACAAAAACAAATATGAAAATATAAATTGTTGACAGAAGCTATACATCCATATGGGGAGGGCCCCTGTTTTCGATTCTGAGGTGATACTTTGGACGACGGTCAATTCCGCACCAACTACCTGAGTGCAGTTCTCCCACTACACGGTTTTCCCTCACGCAGCCGAATAGCTGCCGTCGAATTCTGGCCAGCGCGAGTTCTTTGTAACTAATGAGGACTAAATTGCGAAATATAATTCAGAAAATTATTTAGTATATTTTACTAAAATCAACTGCATTAACTTAAATTGATTGGTGCAAAATGTTACTTGAAGAAATTTCAGAAGCTCAAGTTTTGTCTAATCTGGTCCCTAGAAATCTAGAAATCCCAACAGTTTACTGGTTCAATATTTTACTTGGTTTTGCAACTTGAAAATAGTTTCTAAACACATAATCTTAATATATATAGTAGTGCTTCATTTGTTTGAGAATTATCTGATTCATACAAACAGATTACAGTTCAATTCTAAAACTAGCTGTTATTCGAATAATTAAAAACAAAAGAAACTAAAATTAAAGGTTGATGGTAAATGTTACCCCAAAGGAGATAAGCCGTACTTACAACGAAATCAAATGAAGAAACCTTCAACTATATTATCTCACACAGATCCCTACTTTCGCTTATACATGAAATTCTTACTGGTTGAGAAAATTGGCATTCTACTAAAAGATGGTACACAGGTTCTGTATTAAAATTATTCTCATGGCAGTAGTTACAATAATCATCAACATTCAAACTGCAGGTTTTTTTCTTGAATATGAGTCTAGGTATGAACTTATTTATTATTCTTAATTGCGCTATTATTCTAATAAAACCGAGTGGTGTTCTTGACAGAGTTATATATTTCTGAGGTTCTTCTCGCAATGTTAATTGAGGATAAAGTATTAGAGCAGAGAACGAGTGGGCTCTCTGTAAATCTTCTAGATATAATATTTCATCATAAGCTCTTATCCATGCCAATTCATTCTTTTGTAGAGAGGCAAGAGAGAGAAAATCCCAATCGCCCTCTATTCCAATCTTTTTAAAAAAATTTCTAACCTGGCGGGCCCAGTTGTATTTATCTGGGGTTGATGAATCATCTTTCAATCTATCCACTTCTCTCAACCTTAAATAACATTTCTTCGGATATCGATCGTCGGACATTTTGAGAATTTTCTTCATCCAATTGAGAATTGACCCGAAAACTCAAACCGCAAGTTGGGATGCACCTATTTTTAATCTAATAGCATATCCAGCAGTATTTCGTGGAACATGTAGGATTCTCTTATAAAAAGTGGTTTGCACTTTTTCTATAAAACCTAAATACCTGAGACCACATATATGCGCGCCATACGTTAAAACGCTGGATACAAGGCTATCAAAATTAGTGTTATTTGTTTTTTCGTGACTCACATTTTTGTAGAAATTGTTTGAACAACCGAAATCTTTAATTATTTTTCATGAAAAATCATCCTATGATGAAATGTTCTCATTCCAACATTATCTCTTCTACTTTGTTAACTGGTCTGCCAATGGGACTCAATAGATTTAAAAATTGTTTATAACTTTACGAGTTGCTTATAAATATTCAAACTATGACAATTTTTTATTACTAATACCTTTCTAATAATAAATTACGACAGTTTTAAGACAAAATAATTTGTTTCTACGAGAAACTGATATACTGAAGAATTTGTTCGAATATATTGTTTATAACAATGAACTTGTGCACTGAATTCATTATCCACGTCCCTTAAATATATATGCAATAATGTTAACCAATAGCGGGTTTATTTAAGTAATTTTCATTTAGATAAGGAATCATAATTCGTAAAATTTCTAATTTTGTCACTATAGAGTAATTAATGCCAAGATGAATGTTTATGAGGGCACTTTTTGTTTACTTTTTTATATTCAAGTCACTCATTCAACACAGATATGCATACTCGAATTATGACAATAATCTCCTTTCCGATCAAGACAAAATATTCATCTATATTGTGGTTAAATAATACTGTAACTGTACACAAAATAAATTCTCTGAGCCGCAGCAAAAAAAGGCGTCGGATATGAAAAAGGCTTCGGAGATGACCAAGTTTATACATTTTCTAATGTTATAAACAATGCGATTAAGTTGAACAATTTTCTTGTAACACCTTTCAATATACAAACACTTTTCATGACGTAGTATTGTCATAATATTTAAAATTATTTTGTTGTTTTCTATAAAACGAGGCTTCGGAGAGGAATCGGAATTTTCACTCATGACAACATAATAATTTCAATTATGCATCACAACAAAAATTTCTAACATTTATAAACTAATATGGCTGGAAAATCAAAACGTAGGCCTGATCCTCGATTTTATGGATAACAGAACTTTATATACATACTTTTAAGCATGATAAAACAAGATAATGCAATGTCATTCTATTTTGAGGAAAACCTGAAGATAAAGGTCTGGCGCTCTTATTGTTAAGAAGGGTCTTTGCTAAATATTCATTCAGTACCTATAATGTTAGCTGAAACATTGTTGTTTCAGAGCGTATCGCTTCGAAATTTCAAAATCATGGACATTCCAATACAAAATGCCGCGAATGCTAAAAACCTTGTTAGAGACATAAAAAGACCTCGGAGATGATGCATTTTAAACTCCCACATACATTCAACTTATGGGAACCGACTACAACATTTTTTCTGTTATTACTCAAGAGGAAAATTACCACCATGCAAATTTTCAACAATTGAAAATAAATAGTGTAGAAAAAAAATCCCACGACGTCGAAAACGTCCCTTAAATAAGAACGACCCATATCTAAATATAAGAGAACAATACCTATTTTTTTATTTAAAAAATTTTCTGAATGAACGTATGAATATTATAAAAAAGGCAGTAACATTATCTCACTTCCTCAAAACATTACCTAAAACTTTAAAAATGTATCATAATTTTGGGGAAAATTACTTATTTTTACACGAGTCCTTTTTGCTACTAAAAGTGGAAATTTTATTTGATTCGTGGAAATATTAAGAAATATTCCCTATGAAAGTATGAGGAAATTTTCCAAAAGGATAAAGAAAATTTCCCATTTTCATATGGTTTTGTTGATTCCCCAACACTTTAGAATGATTCTAGATTTTTTCTGAAATAGTGCCTACTTATTCCGAAATTTTGCTGAAAAATTACTAATTTTTTTGGAAAAAATATTCCCCTAGCAAAATTTGAGAATATTATGCCGAAGGATATGGAAGGTTTCCAAAATTTTGTACAGTGATGTTACACAGAAGAGGTGTACAATGTACATTTCTAATATTTCACTTATAAAATTATTTGTCTGGAATCAAAGAAATCATTTTTCAGCATATTTTTCTCATTAAATCAAAAATAACTTCAAAATAAAGAAAATTATTTTAAATTAGCGAAAAACGTATAAATGCTTTATAAGATATGAACCTAATAGTGTTGGAATTTCTGGGGTTCTAGAGCATGTATGTGATTGTGCTAATGGGAACAGAAATGTTGGATGCTGCTTACACATCGCTGCAATCATCTACTATTCGTTTCACGCAAGATATTTGGCTACAATTTTCAGACATGCTGAAATCCTCAGTCGAATGTTTCAACAAAGTTACATTGTCCCTGTTATTGAAATTGATGGTGACGAAGATTGAGAATATTGACGAATAGAAGATACGGAACTTTGTGAGAGGCAAGGAGACTCACAATTAAAAGCACCCCGAATTGTGAGAGGCGAGGGGACTTACAATAAGAAAGCACCCCAAATTGTGAGAGGCGAGGGGACTCACAAAAAAAGGAACCTCGAATTGTGAGAGGTAAGGGGACTCACAATAAAAAAGAACCCCAAATTGTGAGAGGCAAGGGGACTCACAATAAAAAAGAAACCCGATTTGTGAAGGGGCAAGGGGGCTCACAATAAAAAACCTCGAATCGTGAGAGGCAAGGGGACTCACGATAATAAGCACAAGATCCAATTCTACAACGCAAAACTTGACACTCAACTCAATTATAAGAAAGTGAGCCATTCAAGATTAGTATACAATTTCTACTTCGATTTGTTGTAACTTTTAATAAATTGTGTTTTATTTAGATTTTAATCTTATTGATGTGGAGATAGGAAGCGTGACAAATAGAAAAGTTTATTCAAATGACGTGATTGTGGAACATTTTCAGCTTTATTGAAACAATAAGGAGGCAATATTGTGAAACTTGTAAATAGGCTACATCACTTAAGAATGGAAAGAGAAGAATTAAAGCACTTAATCTACTTCACACTACTTTATTCACTTCAAGAATAATTCCTTTGATGCTATTTTGCTATGATGAAAAACAATTTCTTGTTCTGGTTGAAACCTCCAAAAATCTCAAAAAGAATCCAGAATTTCATAGACACGAAGAAATTCTTCATAAAAGCTTGATTCTTCGATTGAAGCTGAAGCCATTTTAAGTTTAACAAATGTAACTTTTCCAAATTTCTGCGTATGACTTAATAAAAAAAATATTTTTGCACATATAGGTACAATTTATTTCAGAATAAAATTGTAGTTTGATTGCCAAGAATATAAATGATAAATATAAAAATTCTCATCGGATACAATTAGAGCGTGATGATATGTGAATATTTTTTTCTTCTTCAGACAATTGTTGTGAAATGTCACGCAATTGTCCGTCTTCTTCCACGTTGAAAACGAGTGAAGGTGAAGAAAAATAGAGTTTGCGTACTTGAAAACAATTTTACTTATAACTACTCAAGATTAAGAGAAGTCGATTCCGAATATTTTTGCAAATTTCGGTAGTTGAATTAAATTTGGACACGTCAACTACTACGTTGCTTCATATTTCACAATACAAATAATGTAGATATCATTCATACGTGGACCAAAGACTAAAGTATGATATCCAATATATATTATTTTTGGACAAACTTATGATATTGATAGGAATGCATAATAAATAATGTGAAACTCAAATAAATATTTCGTTAATAATATTTCGTAAAAGGCTTAGAATTGGCAATTATTTTCTTGAAATTGCGGGAGTTTTTTTCGCTGTGGATTTGATATTATATTAAATTATATTTACCAATAGAATTAGCGAAAACCGCTCTCTTTCTCTCTATCATTTTTATTATTTTATCATTTTGTTTTTTTCATAATTTTTTTATCAGTTTCTCATCATTATATAAACAAGTCACTATCTCATTAGAGTGCTAGATATAGATGATTGTTGTACAATCGTTTTCTTGCCTACGTACATACAATATGGAAATTCAAGATATACCTATATGTAGGTGAACTGTACAGTTGAGGGGGACTAGTCATTTTATTATTATTGAATATTGTAACTTGAAAGTATATTCAAATAAAAAATCCGGAAGTGATAGAAATTTGAACTTTTTTTTTTGAACTTCAAATGATCTGATTTTTAATTTATTTTTGTTTTCATCTTGTAATTTTCTAAGTATTAAGTTTTTAGTGAAGATGATTATTAGAAAGCATTTCCCAATCTCAGTTATGATCGGAATACATTGCTCGGGAGCGACTGTTATCCACGAAACTGACACCGGCTCCCAGTAGAACCACGGTAAATCGCATCCATGGCGACGCCTCACAACCGTGAGATGAGTGGCCACAGGGTACGGTTGAATCACGATGAAGGACCGGCGAAACCCTCGTGAGTCCTAAAGACACGGAGCGACCCTAGAATGACAGCTTTTTGCATCCATCTCGCGAGTGCTTTGGCATTTTTCTGGCATGCGGGTATGGCTTCGAGGTTACGAACCAGTGATGGTTTTTCACCTCCGCAAGCACTGATGACAAGGACAATCATTTCAGTCGAATATTCTTCGTACACTTCTCGCAGCTCCCATATAAGGTTTAGATACCTCTCCCCCTTTTCCTTCTACTTAACTGTGATGTTGGCGTCAGCTGGAGTCAAAAATTCCGTAACAAACATCGTTCGTTTCTCTTTGTCAAGGAGTAAGATGTCAGGCCTCGAGTGTGCGACCCTCAGCCTGAAGTCGAAGTTTCAGTCAATTTTGCACAACTCGTTCTGGACAATTGACTCTATCTCTCTGGGAGCGTTCGGCAGAGGAGGGTCGCGGTGAACACCATAAGAGCGACAAAGATGGTAATAGAGCACTCTTAGGGCCGCATTATGCCTATGGAGATACGTCGTTCCCGCGTAAGTGGGGCACCCGGATAGTATGTGCCACAGGTGCTCAAAGTGCGCATGACAAGCTCTGCACCTGTCGCTGGGAATTTTTTCACGTAAGATGCGGCTACGGTATACCAAGGTAGAAATGACACCGTCTTGACACGCGAAAATAAAACCCTCTGTGTTTGAATTAAGTCCGAATAATTCGAGAAAAGCAAACGTCAATTCCATCGACAAGGACTGATCTTTTACATTTCTGTCAAAGTTCCCGTGCATTTTCTTGTTGTGGAGCTGTTCGAGGAAGTCGTTCACCTCTGTTTTTTTACTCGGGCTTTGAAAAGTGAGGCATCTAGATAGAGTAGTGCACTTTCCTCACTTCTGATTTTAAGATCCAGACCAAGGATCTCGGCCGCCTGCTACGCGAGTTTGTAGAGGAACGCTCCTTTGCCGAACAACTCGTGGTTCCTGACCATTGTCAGGAGAGGATATCTTCCATTTCCCAAGATGTGAGCTGTACCCAGGATAATTCGGTCATAAAGACACTGGATAAATATCCAGCGTCTTTATGACACTCGCGTACGCGGACTTCTAAATAGAAGTCCGCGTCCGCCTTTACGGCGTGAGATGTATGAGCGCGGAACGGACGAGTTGATATGCAAGCTCTTCTCCATATGCATGATCTTACGTGTGGCGATATCCAAGTGCCACCTTTACTGATGTTATATCCTGAATGCGGCTCTCTGGCACGCCTAGGTATAGGTAGGTCTTCGCAGTGCAAAGGTGTCTAATAGCGCTTTTGTCCGCGAGTTCAGGGTCATCGCTAACGCTAGCAAGTCGTCCTTGTTCCAAACGAATCTTGGCATACTTGTCTAATTCAAAGTTCACACCAATTTCTGGTGTGTACCTCTTGACGATCTTTAGAGCATTCTTGAGATGCTGTGTCCCAGAAGCATAGATCTTCAAGTCATCCATATGAAATATATGAGTAACCTTATGCTTACGATTATTAGATCCGCCGCAGAGGTGGCAAAAGTGTCATGCAAAAGAAAAGGGGGCTCATGGTGCTACCCTGAAAGACGCCTCTCTGGAAGGTGATGCTGTTAGTTGTTACGCGACGTTTTTCAGATGAGATAGTAACTCACGTTTTCCGAAGAGGCATCAGTCTCTCTATTCATTCAACTATGTGTGGAGTGGATGAACCTTTCAGTTCTCCAACAGGTGGATGATGAGTCTATAGGAGGTTGAATCGGAAGCTTTCTGGTAATCAATCTAGGTCATCAAAAGATTGCGATTGTAGGCTGCAGCTTCTTTGCAGCCGCTTCTGTCGATTAGTAGGTTTTTCCGACAGTCTGCTGCGTCTCTTTTCGATCCACGTTGTTCGTAGATCTCTCTCCACATAGGTCCTTGGGTTGGAAAAGTCGCCTTTCTTCGGTAGGCGTACAGTGCGTCCCAACACCAGCCACTGCAGAATGAGCGTCTCCGACTTTGAATATGAGATGAAGATTCGGGCTAGATGTTGGTGTGTTGAAGTAGACTCCTTCCACCAGAAGTTTTTGATACCAGGCCGGCAGAATGAATTGATTGAAATCGATGTAGATAACACCAGAAAGAACAAAAACTCAACTGTAGGAGTTATCAGTATAGTCAAGAGAGAGCTTGCCTCTCCTCTTCAAGTGAGGAAAATAGATTTCGCTGTGAAGTTTCATCAAGGGATTCCAATTCTCACAAAAGTAAGACAGCATACGAGCGCAACGTTACCAAACGTTACCTCAAGCATGTTGCATCACGTGTCTCTCCGAGCGCAATAAATCCTCCCTCTGCTTCCGCATGCGAGACGACCAGCACCAGTAATCCTCCGATTTCACTCTGCTACCAGAACCTTATGGGCGTACTTACTAAATTACACTCATTGCGTCAAGCTATTCTCTTGAGTTCTTACAATGTCATGATTTTTTCTGAGACATGGTTCCATAATAAAATTAATACTATTGAATCAGGTTTCCTAGGTTACGATGTTTTTTAGTGTAATAGAAGAGTTCTGACTAGTGACATCACACGGGGCGATGGTGTCCTAATTGCATCCGAGCACTGCCTGGAGGGTGTCGGAATCGCCGCTAATTTTGATACGGTTGAACACGTGTTCATGAGATTTTCTATCAATTCTGAAACCTACATAATTAGCGCATTTTACATTACTCCCAGCGCCAACTCAAAAAAGTTTATTAATTTCAGCACAATACGCGAGGAGGTTCTATGTTCATTTCAAGATTCAATCGTCTATATTTTTGGTGATTTTAACCTGCCCTATGCAGCGTGGAACTTGAACTCCGACCAGGGTTCCAGCTGTATTTCTAAACGTGGGTCGTCCCAGCTCTATGTTAAAATCTCGTTGACTGTATCTGATGTTCTCGATTATTTAAATCTTACACAAGTGAATAATAACTGCAATGTGTACAGGTCTCTGTTAGACTCATTATTTACTAACAGTATTCAGTTACTAACAGTAGCAGTTGATTCAATTATCACCTGTAGGCAATTATCACCCTCTCCTCACATTTGACCTTGGTGGGGCCCTCGTAGCTAGTAATTTATACCACCTCACATCTCACTTTATCCGCTTTAACTTTAAAGAAGCTGATACCGCGGCAATTAGTGACTTTATTAATGATAGGGATTAGGATTACCTCCTTGCTTCACCTTCAGTTGATGAAATTATAGACACTCTTTACACATATATCTTAACTGCAATTAGTTATTTCGTGCCCACAAAAATTGTTAAGCCTTCCTCCTATCCCCCTTGGTTCGATAGTAGTGTGAAACATTCTGTCATTGCTGAGAAAACTGATCACGTTAATTACAAATAATCTCGCGATCTACGTGATTACCTGCAATTCTCAAATCTTCGAACACAATGTAAGAAGCTCTCAGATACTTGTTATGAATATTTTCTCACGAATACTGAAAACGCTATTATACCTAGCCCCAAGTTTTTCTGGAATTACGTGCATGCTGTTAGAAAGGATAATAATTTGTCTAACGAAATCTTTTTTAACAATGAACACGCGAATACTTGTGAGGGTATAGCTGAGCTTTTTTCTAAGCACTTCAAGTCCGTTCACAAAGAACCGATCTCTAGCGATGTCCATTTTAGTCAAACCGATGTAATAGACCTAACTAACATAAAAATCAGCAGGGGTGACATCTCGAGCAAGCTTTCTAAACTGGAACCTAACAAAGGGGCCGGATCTGATGGTATACCCCCCGTTCTTTTGAAGTCGTGTCGCTCTGCATTTATTAATCCATTGTACCGTATTTTGAACAAGTCAATTTCAAGGGGTTTCTTCCCTCAGGAGTGGAAGAAGAGCATAGTTGTTCTTATCTTCAAATCGGGTGATCGTAGAATTGTAAAAAATCACAGATCGATAACCATACTTAATTTCGTGGCCAAAGTTTTTGAGAGCATTGTTTTTGACCAATTTTACCTGGCTTCTAGTAACTCAATTATAGAGAAGCAGCACGGCTTCATGAGGAGGAATTTACGGGAACAAATCTCTGTATCCACACGCATTACTTGTCACAGAAACTTGAATTGGGGACTCAAATCGACGCAGTGTATATCGACTTTTCTAAGGCGCTTGACACAGATGACCACGGGTTTCTGGTTGCAAAGCTCGGAGCTCTTGGGATGACCTCTTACTTACTTTTATGGCTTTCTAGCTATTTAGATGGTACGAGTATATCCCAATCAGTACGTATCAATGGAAATTTCTCTGAAGTGTTCCTCGCCTCGTCTGGGGTGCCACAGGGTTTCCACATGGGACTTCTCTTGTTCCTCCTTCATGTTAACGACATCGGCACTCTTATTAAATCTTATTTCTTCTCGCTTTTCGCTGATGACCTTAAATTATACAAAGAAATACACTCTCATTTGGAATGCATCGATTTGCAGGACAACCTCGATCGGCTGCAAGATTGGTGCACTTTAAGTGCTGTAGCTTAACATTAAAAGATGTGTAGTCATATCCTTTTCAAAAGGAAAAAATATTCTCCTAAGTACAACTATTTTATTGAGGAAGGTGCTGGATAGATTCACAAGGGTGCGCGACCTTTGAATAGTCCTTGACGAGACATTATCTTTTGAAGACCAGGTTTCTGCCGCTGCAGAAAAGTCCCTCAGATCTCTGGACTTTTTCACTAGAAATGCTTCTTAACTCAGAAACCCACTTGCCCTAAGAGTTTTCTACTTCTTACAAGTAAGACCGATCATAGAATATACCTCTGTCATCTGGTCATCGCAATATGCCATTCATAAAATCAGACTTTAACATATACAGACAGACAATTTTGAAGATGGAACTTACAAAACCCACTTTTCGAAGAAAACGCATTTCAAGTTGGCGAAAAATCTCAATGCATGTGTTACATTTTTTTTTCAAATATAAAATTTACCCACTTTTTGTCACTTTCGGGACGAAAGTATCCAAAATCAATCATTTTTATCCTTCTAAGGCAAGCGTAACTCGTTCGGTCCTAGCCTCGTTAGTATAACGAGGCATAGTAGTAACCGGGCATCAAGGAATTTATATGGGTAGGGTAAGCAAGGGATGTGTAGGATGAGGGATGGGTTTTAGATCAATCGAAAAATCATGTGTTGCTCATTCAAGCGACATACTCGTCCGACAGCACCGCTCGAACACGAGTCGCTAATCCATCTCTGTAGCAATCACCCCAGGTGAAAATCTTCATAGAGCTGTCATATATCACGATTCACACATAAAGAGTCAAAAACACTCAAACTGACTGATAAGCCCAGAGGAACATCCATACTCTCTAGCTCAACCACATCTACCAATCAAAGCTCTTCAGAAGGGACCATTAGTATTCAAAATCTCTTGGTTCAGACGTCATTCTTCTTCTTATAAACAATCTTCCTCGATACATCTCTATCCTTGCATACATTTTTTGCTTCCATTAAATCCATACATCTTTGTATGCAACCTCTTGTGTTCCTACGGCTCTTTGTGTCTCATCGCTATAGAGTCCCATTCACACACTTCAATCATTCTTTCTTCTGTCTACCTCTGAGTAGGCTACCACTCATTTTACCCGAATACACTTGCTTCGTTGAATTTCCTCAATTCATTCTCTCAACATAACTTAATCATATCAGCGAATTTCTTCCATTCTTGTCAATCAATTTTTCTTCTATACCACGATATTTAAGAACCCGCTCATTACTGACTTTGTCTATGAGTGTTCTACCGCATATATTTCGCAAGAACATGTAATCCGCGTTCACTTCACTCCTGGCCTTTTCTTGATACGGTCCAGGTCTCGCTACCATACAGCACAGTGGGTGCAAGTACATAATTATATTTGCAATTTTAGCTATATTTGTTACATATTTACTTCTGGTACACTACACTGGTACACTGGTACACTGTACACTGGTACACTGGCTGCTACACTGCCGACAATCTTTTTACCCTCGTTTATACGACTGGATATCTCTGAATCTATATTTCCATCAGCAGTAAATAAACTTCCAAGATACACGAAATAGTCAACTTGTTCTATCCTCTCTTCGTTTAAAGCAATATTGTATACTGTTTCCTGACCCCTTCTTTCAAACACAATAGTTTTTGGTTTATTTATATTAATCTTAAGATCCATACTCTACATGCTAGTATCCAGTCTGCTCATCATTTTCTGCAAATTATCGACTGATTTTGCCGTAACAATCTTATCATCTGCAAACACCAGTCCGCTCACTTTCACAGTTTCAAGTCTCAACACTTTCTCCGCCTAAGATAGCCATTCATAGAAATTTGCCCAGGGTGTTTCTTTATCTTAAGACATCGGAATATCTCAAGAAATACGCATTCAACGAAAAAAATGTCCGCCATGAAACTTTTTTTTTTTGAAGGGGAAAAACGCCTCCCCAAAAAACCTCACATCCCACTTCCTGGGGCGGTAGAGAGAGGGAGTACCTTCAAAATTTCAAATAGGAACCCATATTGTTTATTGCAGATTCAGATTCTTCATTAAAAATACGTAAGTTTTATTCGAAAAAATTTTCTCGATTCGCACCAGATGGCGATGCATTTGCGAAAAATGATATTGTTGACTATTCAAGGAATGCGCTTCCAAACGAAAGTAAAACGAAGATTCTTATTTCTCCATTTTTTTTAACAAAACAAAAAAAAGAAATCTTTAAATTAATTTTCGCAGAATTTCTAATTTATTTTTGAATGGCGCCAGGTACAGGATTTGGAATGCGGGATTCGTATCCACATTCCACCTGGTGAACAACCGTCGGTTGCGCGAATCGAAAAAAATTTTTTTGGATGAAACTTACGTATTCTTCAATGGATAATCTGAACCTGCAATGAAAAATTTATGTTCTCATTTGAAATTTCAAAATTACCCCCCCCCCCCTTCCACTCCAGGATGTGGGTTGTGGGGTAAGTTTTTGCGGAGCCGCTTTTCCCCCTCGAAAATAAAACGTTTTTATTATGGAAATTTTTTTCGTTGGATGCATATGTCTTGAGATATTTCGATATCTCAACATAAAAGAAAGCACTCCGTATATATTGAACATTCAGGAGGACATAACGCAGCCTTGCCCAACGCCCTGCTTAATATCAAACTAATCGCTCAGTTTCCCAATTACTCTTACACTCGCTTCACTACCAGTACATATTACTTTTTTATTATTATTGCTTTTAGAAGCAAATCGTTCACCCCAGCAGGTAGACTTATTGTATTAGCTGGACCATTTTCATCTCCATACCCTACACGAAAAAGGTGACGAGTTTTAGGATTAGGATATTTCGTAAGAGGAGGACTAGAATGTCTGTCAATAACAGAAGTAACACTTGCCTGTCGATTATTCTCCAAACGAAAGGCTTCTATACCGACGCTGGCACTCAAACTTGATCCTATAAGAAAGAATTCATTAAGGAAATGGATTGATTCCAATACTTGCAATTGATTCGTTATGAATAGGGTTGCTTCCAATATCAAATATCATTTTTCCATTGAATGGGTCTTATTGTTCACAAAATTCTGATTTTATGCACTTCAATATAATATATTGTATAAAGAAGTTTCGTGCGATCCCAATATTTTGGGAAAATTACAGGAATTTATGGAAACTTTTGGAAACTTATGGGAATTTTTGAAAATTGACAGAAATGTTTGGGAATGGTTAAAACTTCTGGAAATTTAAGGAAATTTATGAAAATGCTCACAACTTTGGAATGATTGAAGTTTGGTGGGACTGACGTTATAAATTGATACTCCACCCTATAACTTATGGAAAACATTTCTCGAATGAAGTTGGTAGTTGGCTGTATACTTTACATAATTTTATGTATACTTTACATAATACTGTATACTTTACATAATTTTAAATATTAAATTTACATAATGAGCGATACAAACAATAACGTAGCCTCGGATAGGGTTGACACTTCTGTTGACGAAAGGCATGCCCGCGAAAAAGTTTCACTCGATGAATGAAGAGTGGGTGTATGAAATGCTAGAGGTGTAAATGAGCTCAAGGAAGGGGAATTGCGGGATACAATGCTTTTGAGGAAGCTAGATATTCTATCTGTACCTCAAACAAAGAAGAATGAATGTGAGGTAAGAAAGATAGAAAATTGACTCGAAAATTGGTCAGGAATCACACGGTATCCAAGGAGTTACTCCGAATATGAATGAGAGAGTAAAAGTAGTGATGTAAAAGATAACTCCTGAAATTCGTTAAATGATATTCTAGGTACTTGCGATTCTGGAGAAAGAATCATTCTACTCAGAGATATGAATAGCTGGATTGGTGTGCCACTCAAAAGTACCGTCAGGCTACTTGGTCATTTCGGAAACCCAAAAACAAGCTTTAGCAGGGAGAAATTGACTAGCCTATGCTTAAAAAACGCTTGTTTATTACAAATACTTGGTTTAGACCTCAAGTGATCACGTGTGCGGTACTGCGGTTGTAGGAAGAAAGACTGGAAACGCTTGGTGGAATGATGAAATCCGCGTGGTTGTTATCGAGAAGAAGCAAGCGTACTCAAGAAAGCTGAATATTGAAAGTCTCAGCATTGAAGAGGGGACTAGAATAGAAAATAGTTATAGGGTAAAACCAGAAGAGCAAAGATACTAGTCAAAGAAAGCAAGGATAGAATCAAAGCGAAAACAAATGAAAAAATGCAAAATGATGTTGAAGGAAATTAGAAATGATTTTGTAAATGGGTTGAGAAGATTAGGAAAGTGAGTATCATCACTGTGTTAGTCGGGATTGAGAATGCTGATGGTGAAATTGTATGAGATACGGACAAAGAGAAAACATTTGTGAGTGGTTTTTTCATGAGATTGTATGGAGGTCAAGCTATGGAACATAACAAGTGTGACACAGAAGAGGATACGTTAGACAATCCCGTTGTAGTTGTCCAAAGAAAAATTGATATCGGGGACATCATATCCGGAATCAGGGAACTAAAGAATGTTAAGGCTGCTGGCGTGAATGTTATCACCCCTGAAATTCTCAAGAGCGGTGGCGGATATTTGTATGTATGAGTGAATGAATTAATGAATTTGAGCTTCCGTTTTCTCCATACAATTATTTTACATCAGCACTATGAAACATTAACGATTCGCTCGGAAATAAAACGATTTACGAAATTCTTAATGCTTTGGGATGGATACCTACCTCTTCAATTGATCAAATAACACAAAATGAGTCGATGAGATCTTGAAAAATCACAAATCCTTTTTTTTTGACTAACCTAGTACACACTACAAGGAACACACTTGTTTTTGTAATGTTTCGAAAAGAAGGGGAACCCTTGAAAGACAGTAGACACTTTACTACCATTATAGTTATTTGTTAACATTAATATAGCTGAATCGATCTGAAAAATAACTTTCAAATTCAATTTAAATTTCTTCACTCGTGCATGCCTAAGTATGAAACAGAATAAGCAATCATATTGGAATTACTGCTCGAGTAATGAATATTTGAAATATTTGATGAAAAAACCATATAGAAAATTGAAATATATTCCAATACTTTGAATAACTGCCAACGAAGCAGAATTTCATCAACTGATAAATAATTTACGTTATCGATACTCCAACTATTACTGATTGCAATGGCTTAATCCTTCGTACAAATTTCAAAGCTTGAAGATTTGACTTTTTGACGAAAAATTGGGTCTCCTGGCCCAGTGTGAAATGTGAGTATTTAAATAAATATATTTATTTACACCTGATATTTTTATTACACTGTTTTAGATGTACATTTATTTTTCGCTTGAATTAATTAAAGTGCAATTTTTACTCAATCGCACGGTTAAAAGGTAAAATTTCAATCTCTTCTTCGGAAAGTCGAGTAATGTTACCGTTGTACAAGTGTACTCGAACCGGTTTGCGGCCATGTAATACTGTTTGATATAGGCTTAACAAAACACCATAAGAATTCAATTTTTCAACGATGAACTTTTTCGATGATACTAGTACCCTAGCAGGTAGGCTTATTCCGAAAACTCGACTTTCTGGATCTCCATACCCTACGCGAAGAAGGTCACGAGTTCCTACATTTTTAATCTGATAACCAGAAGGGATAGGATATTTCTCAGCAGGACGAGTGATAGGACATCTGTCAGGAGAAGCCCTTGGGACAGCAGAGCGGAAAGAACCAAGAGTTTCTAGATCGAAGTCGATACTTGAACTTGATCCTGCAAAAAAGAATATAGAAAGGATTAATTTTAATACTTACAATTCATTTTTCATAAATGGGGTTGTTTCCAGTGTCATATATTATTTTGCCAATGAACAGATCTTATATAATTCACAAAATTCCGACTCATTCAAACGATACACTTTTTCCACGACACCGCTCCGATACAGGTCGCTCATTAATCTTCCTAGCAATCATCCTAGGTGAACAGCTCTACAGAGCCATCATACATCACGATCCATACATAAACACTGAAACTGACTGACAAATCCATAGGAAGATTCATACTTTTAATCCCAAACACATACACTAAGCATAGCTCTCCACAAGGGTCTATTAGTATCCAAAATTTTTCGTTTCAGGCTTTGGGAAAGCTGAAAACCTTTGGAAATTTATGAAGATTTATCAAAATGCTTACACCTTTTGAATATCTGTGAAACTTTCGAGGGTTAATAGAAGCTTGTGGAAGTTTTAAAGCTTGTCAAGTTTCATGAGGGGTTGAGGATTCTTATAATATTTATGAAGTAATAGATTGTCTTTTTCCGTCCTAAATGCCAAACTGCAGGAGGCTGTTGTCCTTCATAGTATACAACACAAAACGATCATAACTCAGTTGGTTCTGGCTCTGTTTTAATACTTTACTTTGAATGACCGAAGTTTGGTAAGATTGACGTTATCAGTGAATAAACCACCTTATGACTTACGGAAAACATTTCTCGCATCAACTTGGTAGTTGGCTGTATACTTTATATAATGAACAATACAAATAATAATGTAGCCTCAGATAGGGTTGACATCTCTGTTGACAAAAGGCATGCCCTCGGAAAAGTTTTAGGCGATGAATGCAGACTGGATGTTTGGCACGCTAGAGGTGTAAATGATCTTATGGAAAGAAAACTACGGGATACAATGCATGTAAGGAAGTCACATATTTTATGTGTACCTAAAACAAAGATGAAAGAATTTGAGATAAGAAAGATAGAAATCGACTTGAAAATTGGTCAGGAGTAGATAATGCATCACAGGGTATCCATGGAGTCAGTCTGGTAATGAATGAGAGAACAGAACAGCATGTCGAAAAGTATGAATGTGTATCCCCTAGATTATTATGTGTTAAAATAAAAGTCGAAATCAGAAGGCTATTTATTATAGCATCAGTTACACTCCAGTTGATGGTAATGGTAGTAATGTAAAAGATACCTCCTGGAATTCGTTAAATGATGTTCTAGGTACTTGCGGTCAAGGAGAAAGAACCATTCTACTTGGAGATATGAATGGTTGGGTTGGTATGCAACTCGAAGGTACCGTCAGGGTACTTGATCATTTCGGAAATCAAAAAGGAACATTAGCAGGGAGAAATTGATTAGTTTGTGATTAGAAAAACGCTTGTGCATTATAAATACTTGGTTCACACATGAAATGATCCTTACGTATACTTGATGCACAGGCGAAAGCCACAGTATGATTGACTTAGCTAAAGCGGGTGAGAGACTGAGAGGGCTAGTAAGAGATACAGGTGTTATGAAAGGCTCTGAATGTGAAACGGATCACTACCTCATAGTTTCAAAACTGGACCTAGGCGAAGGATGTAGGAAAAGAAGAATTAATGATAAGTCGGAGTAGACGTGAGTCAAAATAGAGAATTCGCAGAAACCGGAAGTACAAATGGTATATCGTCGAAAGCTGGATAAATACTTGAGTCATCATAGAAAAGACTGTTTGATAGAATTCGGCAATACAAATGTAGAGGGTGCATGGATAATACTACGGGATAACATCGTCAAGAATGCTGCTCAAGTGTGCGGTACTGAGGTGGTAGGGAGAAAGACTGGAAGCACTTTGAGGAATGATGAAGTCCGCGTGGCTGTTAACGAGAAAAAGCAAGCGTACTTGAGAAAGAAAGGAAGTACTAGCGCCGACTTAGTCGGGATTAAGAATGCTGATGGTGAAATGGTATGACATACGGACGAAGAGGTAGACTGTGTGAGCAATTGTCTCGAAAAGTTGGATGGAAGTCAAGCTATGGAGCATGAAAACTGTAACGCAGAAGAGGATACGTTAGACGATCCCGTTATAGGTATCGAAAGAAGAATTGACATCCACGACATTATAGCCGCCATCAGGAAACGAAAGAATGGTAAGGCTTCTGATGTGGATGGTTTTATCGCTGAAATGCTTAAAAGGCTGTGGCCAATATTTGTATGTGTGGCCGAATGAATTTACGAATATGTGTGCTAAGAGAGGTGAAGTTTTAAATGATTAGAGAAAGGCGATGACCACTCCACTCTACAAGGGAAAGTGTGATGGAGATGACTATTAATTATAGAGCGATTAGCCTTCGAAGTACCATGGACAATATATTTACCAAAATACTAAATGGTCAGGTCATGGAAATAACTGAAGAGAGATCTGGGGAGCCCAACGTAGATTTATGCCAGGGAAGAGTTCTCAATAAACACAACATCCATACCATATTTAAACCACCTGCGAAAATAGGACAACTTCTAAACAACCC